>JAKWJA010002490.1:21537132-22122439 GCA_027704765.1 Solanum habrochaites | reverse complement strand
ACTGAATTGGTCGACTTGAGTACGCTCTCCTGGATCTCTGTCCTCTAGAGTGAAAGAACCATTACACTCTCCTCCCCTTCGAAACTTTTCGACTTTCGACTGATTCCGTGTTGAAGTCGTTGGCTTCACCTCCTTCCACCTCTATCACAGTCTACCCCACCTCTTGGAAGGAGTTGCCGTAATGCCTCTACCTGTAAGGCTGAATCCGCAACTCTGACCTCAACCCCTTCACCCAAACGGCGATCCGTTCTTGTTGACTGAAACAAGTTGGGTGGCGTTCTGGGATATGCGCGAAATTTACCTCATTACTCGTTAACGGTCATCCTCCCCTTGCTCTAACCAAGAACTCGTCCCTTTTTTATCTCTCAAAGTCCTTGGGATATATTTCTCCCTAAAACAAAAGGGTAGAGAATGATTTCCAATCATGGGTGGTGCCTCTGTGGTTGACCTCCACATGTGACCCCACCCACTTTGGCATTCCCTTGAAACTGATAGCTCACGAACTCAACGCCAAACCGTTCTACTATACCCATCTTGTGAGTAGCTCATGCCATCAACGCATAAAATCGTAGGCATCCTCTGATTCTGCGCCCTTAAGACTGGAGTGTTTCAATTTCAAGAACTTACTGAAAAGTTCATGCTGATCATGTGGCATAATAGGCCCGTCTGTCAGACGTGGAAATTTGCCTATTCCCAAGATGCATCCATTGCGGGGAGCCATAGTCGCCTGCATTCGTATCTTCTGAAACCGGAGGTGTTTGTTGGCCCGAAACCACTGAGGTGCCTGACCCCTGATCGGATGAACCCACTAGATAACAAGTACTGGTTGACATCTCGGGGTAGGTTGGGTGGCATTTCCTCATTCTTTCTTCCCTTTTTCATTCTCTTCCCCCTCCTCCCCCTCTCTTATCACCTCCCCTCGGTCGGTGAGGAGTCACCGCCGTAGTATAGATGTGCTAGGGTGCTTGTCCTCTTCCGCTAGAGGACTGTCCTCCGCATTACCTGCGTCCCCCCGGCCTCTTGCCGTTGCTCTTCCTCGAGCGCAAATCCCATGGCTTCTCATCGTTCTTGTCTTTCCTTGTTTCTGTCTGCTGGTGCGTCGTTGCTCTAGTTTCTAACCATCTGCGAAATAGAAGTGAATGATGGTTCATATACCAATTCGTATCGCCCAGCGATACCATTTGCCTCAATAGTAGTCCCGAAAGAATAATGAAAGAGTGAATTTTCCCTAAGTCTTATAGCCTCTCAAGGAAAAGTAAAGGCGTCCCCCTACCGTTCTTAAGTACTTCTACTAGACCTGTTTTGTTGATGAGACCAATGACCTAATGCTCTGATACCAAGTGTTTCACGACCCAAATTCAGGGAGCATGGCACCACCGCACATTTACCTCTATGTGAGCGAACCACCCATCTAAACTTAACTTTCAAGGATATATCCCATAAAATAATGTAATGCGGAAGACTTAAACTCATTAAAAAACAATTCGATACTATTATTATTATCCCCAAAATCCCAAAATCTGGAAGTCACATCACAGAACATCTATCGCAAATTACTACCTAAGAATGTCTAAGAACAAAATGAACTAAAAGCTAAGTCCCGCCGAAGTTCAAGGTCCTAAGACATGAGAAGAGACCCAGTCCAAGCTAGACGCATTAGCTGCTCACCCCGTGATGTTCCGATGAATTGAAGACTGGGCTAGATCTGCGGTTGAGTTGAAGTTTACAGAACGTTTTGCTGCTTACACAGATAACCAAGAGGAAAACTGAAAGTAAGGGGGTCATTAACAACACACGTACTGAGTAATATCATCGGCCACTCAAAATAGGGAACAGTATAAATACCGAATAATTTAAATCAACTCAATACTCAACACCTGCAGCATAAACAACATGAATTCATCAATAACTACAACCGACGATTCACACTGAGGACGCAGGTCAGCCTCACTACCATACTCATTTGGGAATTAGTCATTAGAATTGATATGTCATTATCTTTCAAGATTCATTATCTTTCGTTCTCTTTGTCGGTACGTGAACACTCCCGATCCCTAGTCTATCCTGTGCCAGAAAGTGGCAGCACTCTCTCCGATCCTCATTCTATCCTGGTGTCGGAACGTGACACTCCGATCCTCATATTTATCCTTGTACCGGAACTTGGCAAAAACCCGAATCCAATCTTTCTTCCTGTGTCGGAACGTTACACTTCCTGATCCTCATATTCTATCCTGGTACCCGGAACCGTGGCACCCCCACCCGATTCCATATTCTATCTAGTCCTGGTGTCCCGTAACTGGTGACACTCCGATCCTCATTTCCATTCTATCCTGGTACCGGCCGGGGCACCCTATCCCCTACTTTTCAAGCCTTCTTTTATACGAAGGCACTCATTCGCCATTATATAAATTTATCAAGCCTTCCGTTCATACTAAGGCATCATCTTATCCTTATATAATATAGCATGAATTAGGGTTCTTTCAAATTTGTGATTCAATAACTTCATCATGCTTTGGTGGGGGTTAATTCAATCACAATTTTATAATCATAATCATGCACGCATACAACTTAAGCACATAGCATGTTTTACAATATATCAACACCTAATATTCACTATTAAGAGTTCACTATAATATCGTACCTGAAAACCAATAAATCTACCCTCCCACCGAGATTAGTGATCAAGCCATCAATTTCCGCAAGCTTTGTTCTCCTCTCCTCGTTTCTTCTCCTCTTTCTCTCCGTTTGACTTCTCTCTACCCTTTTTCTTTTCTGTTTTTTCTTTATTCGAAGCACCCTCTTTCTTTTAACCCTAATTAGTCTATAATTAATTTTTAAAAGATGGCACTAATAATTCCACTAATTAACTTAAGTTACCTTCTTTAACCCCAAGTAATTAAGGCTTATTAACATTACCCTCTACTTTATAATTAAAGAGTAATAGTCAAACCGTCCCTTAAAACTGTAAAGAAATCCGTACCCTAACTGGGATTGCGTAGCGCCGTGACTGGCCGTTCGCTCCTGCGACGGTCCGTCCTTCTGTCCGTCACCAGGTCGCAGACTTGTTTTTAAGTGGATGGCCTGTGACGGGCCGTCGCGCTTGCGACTGTCCCGTCCTGCCATTCCGTCATGACGTTCCGAGAGTCGATTTTCAGTACGCAGATTTCAGATTTCTAAGTGTTTTGAAACTGACACCTGCCAACTACGGGTCCCGTCTTACCCTACGGTCCCGTCGTTGCCTCCGGCCCATCTCTCCAATTTTTCCAGAATAAATCTGTTGCTCAAAATGACTAAACAGGTCGTTACAACCAACTTCTTAATTGTGGGGTTAGCTCAAATCCTGAATTTGAATACTAACCTCTCATGTCCCAGAATTTCAACAATGCCCTTGTTAGTGAACGATTTGACTTACGGAAATAAAAGCACTTGAGCCGCCTAAAGTTCATTTGCTTCTAACCTCTCGATTTTTGTGAATATCTTCCCACCAAGTCCTTCAAAATGGGATTAACTTTGACCACCATTTGTATGTTTGGAAAAAATAGGGTGCGCCATGAATATGCAAACAAGTAACAACCGACTTCTAACTCCATTTTTGACAACGTTGGCTTTAATTTGTAAATGTTTATTCTCACGTTGACACTAATATGCCATTTGTCTAAGGTTTTTTGGGGCCGCTTTAAACGAGAGGTGACTCTATTATGTGGATTGACACGAAGGGTCAAACCACCTAGGGCTTATGTTAGCATTTATGCTTAACTCATGACTTCTAAGAGTTGCATTGACACGAACTTGAAAGGTATTCTATGCGAGAGGATCGTGGCTTCGCGATAGTAAACTATCTGTTCGTCCGCGCATATGCCGACTCTCTATAATGGTATTTGAATAAGATTGGAGTAGTTGTTATAGGTGCAAAAGGCACAACATCACGAGAACAAAATTAAATAAAAGGATAGGTTCCCAGTTGGGGAATTATTACGGAATGCCAGTTATCAAAGCACTAAATACTTACGCATTTAAAAATAAATGCGGTATCAACATATAGACCGTTTATAACCAATAAATAGTGAAATAAGCATGAAATAAATAAAGGAATTTAAACATAAATATAAGATATAAAGCGTACGCAAATAAGGAAACAGGGTATGGGATTAAACATGTATTAAGCAAATAAGGAAAGGGGACGGCGTGAAACAATGGTAATAAACAATTAAGGAAAAGGGAAAGGTATGGAACATTGAGAGAAAACAGTAAATATATGCAAAAATAAGTTAAATCATGTACGCACCTACAAATAATTAATTGAACCAAAATAAAGTAAAACCCCACATAAATAAGCACTTAACCCGTATGGTACGATCCTATATCCCCCAAACTGAGGTCGCCATTCTTCGCGCCGCATTTTTTGACCATGGGTTTTGTGCACGACCTAACACTCTTTTGGGATGAGTTTGGAGTCGCCACCTAACAATTAAGGCACGTTAGGGAACCTGATCTAACCTACTACTTCTTGCTAAAGTCAACGAGCCATAGATTCGGGTAATGGCTCAAATTACCTTGAGGGAAGGTGTTGACGCATCCCTCGGCTTCCACAAATGGTGTCCCGGCCGGTGTCCTCATGCACGTCATTGTGGGGGTTACAAATAGCAATCAGTCACTTTATTATTATTTATAATATAAACATTGCTAAGTGATATCAAATCCTAAACACTTAAGAATATTTTGTTGATTTTTTATTAATTTATATATGCAAGGCTAGCGTGATAACACATAATAAATAATCAATTTAATTTGGGTTTTTTTAAGCTAATGATACTATGTTATCGACAAATTACAAATTTTAATCAATTAATATGTGCGAAAGTGAGTTTGTAAATTGAGGCAAGTTTTGAATAGAATTTTTATTTTTCAAAAATGTTTCTTTCTTTATAGGGGTGATGCCACGATATTGTTGATCGGCTCCTCCACGACATAAACAAGTTTTGCTTTGAGGATCGGGTCTTAAAAAATAATAATAGTTGATATGTTGAAATGATTTAAAGATTTAGTTTGCATGTAGGAACCAAAATATTTACATATAAATACACCTATTTCTTTTTGATTTATGGATAAGGTGTACTTCCGGGGACGCGTCGGTTTAATAAGATTTAAAAATGGAGCTAGAACCCATCGTAGTTTCCTTTGACTTTCCCACTAACGATAGGTTAAGAAAGATTGTTATTTTAAGTTACTTTCACAAGAATAAACGGTGTCATAATCAATCCAAGGTTTTTTAAAGGAGAATTAATAAGTAATTTTTTAAAAAAAAGTTGGCAATACAAAGAAAATTAGTAGAACATGAATTCGTATAATGTATTAAATAAACAATTCTACAATGACATGTATTCAAAAGCCAGTAATTTGTAATGCATAATGTTTTATTTAAATATCATTATTATTTTAAGAAACAACATATTGCATCGACATGCGAAATCTTCAAGATGATACTAAGATTACTAATTAATAATATTAGCGTAATTTTAGGGAGGGGGCCACATATGCACCACAAATTTTATTTTTTATCATGGATTGCTACAATTTTTATTCACAAGCCGACAAACTGATTTCTAGGGTGCAAAAAACAATGGAGTAACCTTATATGCATGATTTTGTAAATCTAAATTTAATATGAACATTTGACTCTTAGGCATGGGTTTCTAAGTGACAAGACAATGCTAAAACGTTATAACATTTTTAAACATCTAATAAGCCTACTAAATTATTATGATATGATTTTAACATTAAAAAAAATAATGAAATATAATTATTTTTTTGAAACTTTTAACAAAAAGCTCACTCACTTTGAAAATTTGTTATTACTACACCTACGAACAAAATAATTCTAGGTGATAACAGATAAACCTTATAGGAAGATTTCTAACTTTTAAAAATTACAAATGAATAAGTGGCAGTACATCCCTTCCTTAGACTATCCCCCAAATAAATTATATATATGAAGCGTTAGAGTTATACAATGTTACAGCATTTGAATAAATAAATAAGAAAAAATATAGATTCAAATAACAATAAATCTTTCTTCATGTTAATCTGTCAACTTTGAACATTCAGTTTGAACCACCTGTCTAAGCATCAAATAACTACACAAGTAATGGCAAATTTATTTAGTGCAAGGTGAGACAACCAAGGAAAGAACAATGAGCTCACACAAAATGTACGAATCAAAAAATAATTGTAATGATTCATTCCGACTACTAACCGGTCGTTGATTAGGATGGTATCAATGCAAAAACAAGTTGATCCACCTTTACTCGAACAAAAGCAAAATAACAAGTAGCAAAGAAGAATACTTGAATGTTTACCGGAATCTTATGTATTTTTTAAGTATCAAGAGAGCAATGGGAAGAGGGGAGATTATGATAGAACTTGTGATTGAGAGTGTAATAGTGTATGATTAGAATTTTTATAATGAGAGGGCGGAGTCTTATTTATATAGCAAAGAGGGGGAAACAAATAGAAAAGAAATATTTTAAAGGAATCAATTAAATATATGTGTTTTCCTTATTATAAAAGAGACCAAATCAGAAAATTTTAATATATTTCATTACCAATATAAACAAGAATATAAATTAATAGAGAGTATATATTTTTCATTAAATAAAGAGAGCAAATTCAGAAAAATAGGTTGAATGCTCATTATCAAAATAAATAAGTAATAAAGTTTAGGAAGACAATATAAACAAGTAAGAAATCAAATCAGGATTTTAGTTTCCATAAGAAAAAAGAGTCAAAAAAAACCAAATTTATTTTTAGTTTCTTTTACCACTTACATGACAACTAAATATAACTCGAAAATATAAGGTTTTCCATAGAACACAACTTACTATCATTAAGCCAATATTTATAGGAAGGGAGAGATTAATTGATATTATTTTTTTGTTAAGAAGAGTCAAATTCAAATTTTAAATATTTTTTCTATCAAATTAAAACAAATAAATACAACGTAGAACACCAAACATGAAACGGATGAATAAATCAAAGAACGTAATCAATAATATGCTAGCGCTATTCACATCACATTAAATTAATTTTTAAAAGGATTACAAGAAATCATTTCCTGCGCAGAATCATGCAGAAAGAATTTTTATATGAGAGGAACAGAAAATTCATCAGCTTAATCCACTGCACGGGTATTCGAATTGTTAACATAATCATAAACATACAAACATAAACTAGTATTATATATTAACAAATTGACATCATTTGAACATTTATAGCAAGAATAATGAGACAGTAGATAAATATTATTAACAAGCATGTATGAATTAAACAGGTGTAGTAACAGCTTAAAACCTTGGAAACTCCGCCTGAATTGCTTCTCGCCAAACTGCTCTCCGGTTGTTGTTGTTGGCCTCCGGAAGAGAGTAGAGACGGCCAGTGCTTGCTGGTCATCGCTGGTTTCTCCAGACAGAGTTGCTGGCTGGAGTTGTTGTTGTTGTTTTCACTGAAGAAGACGACGACTGGTGGCTGTAGATGATGTACGGAGAAGTTGTTGCTGCTCGGAGAAAAAGAGAAGAAGAGGAGATCGGGCGAGGGAGAAGATGGAGGCGGAGATATGGAGAGGAAGGGGAGAAGAGGAAGACGAGAGGGAGAGAGGAAAAGGAAGGTGGCGGCGCATGTTCTCTGCTTGCCATGCCTCGCCTGGCTGCTGGTTGCTACTGGCTGAGTGCTTCGGAGCGGCTGCTCTCCATTGCGAGAGCGACGAGAGGGAGGAAAAGAGGAGAAGAGAGCGATGGGAGAGGATGTTGGCGGCTTTGAAAAGGGAGAGAGAAGAGGAAAGAGAAGGAACAATAAGAGGGAAAGAGAGAGGGGGAGCGGCTGGAAAGAGGGAAGGGAAGGGGAGGAACAGAACGAGTTTGAGAAAGGGAGGGTGATGAAGAAAAGCTAGCGGGGAAGGGGAGAAGAGGGGAAGATGGAGAAATAGAGAGGAGAATGGAGATGACGGGAAGAGGGAGGATGGGTGCGCCGCCGCCATCTGCTCTCACCGGAACAACGGAAAGATGGGGGGCTGGCGCTGTCCAAGGAGAGGGAAGGAAAGAGAATGACAATTTGAGGGATTAAGCTCTTTAGGATTAGAAAATCATATAATAGATATTAGATCTTGACCGTAGAAAGTAGTTTTAGACGATTGGGTAATTTAATCTAGGATTTAACTTAAAGAATGGTGGTTGAGATTAAGATGATCTTAAATCAAAAATTGGATTGGATGTGGGGAATTGAATAGAATTGTAATGAAGAGGACTATGATTGAAACAACCTCTACTCAAGTGGCTATAATTAAAAGAAATTATGATAGAAATATGCTAGAATTTATAATTTTAATAAAGTGGATGAATTACTATTTAATTAAAATACTACATATTCTTAAAATATTTTTATATACTTGAAAATCATTAAATTTAAAATTTGGAAATTACTAAAATTTTATAATATTTTAATAATATTTACGGTAATTTTATAAAGTTAAACATACTAAAATATATAATTTTCAAGCAAAGCTGACTAAAAATTCTAAAATTTAAAATACGTATTTTATCGAATAATATTTCTAAAAATTGTTAAAGGTCGGTCAAAAATGGGTGTCAACAATTGTTTTTAGTCTTACAACCATTGAAGATTCTGTTAATCTTTTTCAACATTTTTTCAATCTTTTTTCAAGTTCTTTTCAATGTTTTTGAAGATTATACTTAAATATTTTCCATAACCTTAATTCAAGAGTCCTCAAGAAAGGTTTCCTGATTGCCACCCAGCTAGGGTTTCAACACTTCTAATTATGATTCTTCTTCAAGATAAATGTTCTTCATGGTATGTAAGACTATCATAGTATTGGACTAGTTTGTCCTCACGCTCTGCATCTACTTTCAGATCGGTAAAAGAGTAATCTAGGATTCTTTCCCTATATTTGAGTATTCTTCAGATAATTTGATTATGAGTTCTTGAGTTCATGTTTCTTTTATAAAAATTTGTTCCTAATTATTGATTTTCTATAAATTGAGTATCTTTGAGAGGTGTAGTATCTTCAAGTTCTATGTTATTGAGTATTGAGTTCCTAATCATTTTAAGATTACATTCCTAAATTGTGGTAATACTACATCTCACTCATGAAGGTCCTTCAGTGAAGGTTTTAATGCCCATAATTCTGCATTACCATATGAGTCGAGAAGTCTTGACGTGAGTAGTATCATTGAGTCCTTTCGTTCTGGAGTTGTTGAGTTTCGAGTATTGAAATTTATATATATGATTATAAAAAATCATGAATTGAGTTGTTCACATCCATAGTTCGGCATGAACGCTACTTTTAAAAGCCTTTTACATACACTATAAACTTGTTTTAAGACTTGAGCAATTGAGTTTTAGAAACAGTAGAGTTGAATTCAATTTTCTAAATATAAATTACACCCAATTAAGCGTTTAAACCAGTTAGATTAGTTTCATTCATCCACAAATTTTTTTGGGTTTTAGGGGGAATATTCAAGAGGAAAAAAAGTTCATAGTTTAATCATTCATTTAGAAAATGAAGATTTCACCAATAACATAGTTCTTTGAGGTACGTAAGCTTCCATAGTATTGGATTTGTTCTCCCACACACCAATGATGAGTATTTTTTACGAACATCATCTATGAGATTGAGAATGTTGATATTCGTGTTTAGTTCTTGAGGTTTTGCATTTCGACTTTTTATAATGAAGGTCTTGTTGAGTTCTTGAGGTTATAGTTACGAATTTCATGATAATATAAGTCTCAAACAATCATATTTTCATCTTTTAATCCATCATCCTCTCATCTCTCAAAACCTAGGGAAAACCTTAAGGAAAAATTAGATTAGAATACCTTTTTCAAGATTCTTTAAATCATTTTCAAGATTCTTCTTCCAAATTTTTTTCATGATTGTTTACCTTTAATCTAGGGTTTCGAGAATAATAATAAAGATTATCCATGTTCTTATAGATGTGTAAGACTATCATAGTGCAGGACTAGTTCATCCTCATGACCTACATCTACTTCCAAAACAATAAAACAATAGTCTATGATTCTTTTCCTAGATTTGAGTATGATTGAGATAATTTGATTTTGATTTATTGAGTTTGTTTTTATTTAAAAATATTTATTCCTAATTATTGAGTTTCTATATTGTTATTGAGATCCTTGAGTTGACTTTTTTATGTCTTCATTTCAGCATGAACCCTTTTTTAAGTTATAAACTTTGAATTTTTATTTTTTTTGAAAATCAAACACTTGAGTTCCTAAATAGAGTTTTGAGGAAGTAAGTATGAGAAGAATAACAGTCGTAAATATGAGTCCATATTATTATATCGACCCTTGAGTAAAGTTGTTCCAGCCCATATATTCCACATGAACTCTAAGTCAGTATCTTTGAGAGAAGTAGTATCTTCAAATTGTAAGAGTATTGAGTTCCAAAACCTTTGGAGATTATATTCTTGACTGTGAGACAGATACACGTCACCCTTTAAGGTCCTTGAGTTGAATTGTTCATTCCCATTATTCCGCATGAACCCTACGAGTCGAGCAGTCTCAAGATGAGTAGTATCATTGAGTCCTTCAGTTTTGCAGTTGTTGAGTTCGGAGTATTATGTTCTATATATATGGTTATTGGAAACCTTGAAATAAGTCATTCACGTCGATAATTTTGCATGAACCTTAATTTGAAAAAACTTTTAGAGTAACTTTAAACTTGTTTTAAGACTTGAGCACTTGAGTTTGAGAAAGAGTAGAGTTCAGTTCATTTTTTTCAAAATGAATATATGAAAACTAAGTATTAGTCTCTTTTAAAAGAAAACCTTTTAAGTAATAATCTAAAATAACAGAAAGAGTTAGGTTTTTAAACATATGAGGTAGTTGTATTTTGGGAGTAGTTGAGAACACCAATACGGAGGGAGAGTTTAGAGAACTAAAATCCCCCATTAACCATGTAGCCAACATCGGTAGAAAAGGTCATACACTTTAGATGATTCCTTGATTCTTTTTAGCATAGACCAGTGAATCTACTTATTATTAGGTTCTATAACCCGGGAAAGTATAGGATATTTCTAGAAGCCTGGGCTAGACACTGTATTATCACATAACTCATAGTGATGGTTTTCTTTTAGAAAATCTCCCAAAGAATTATATTTTTATATACAAACAAAGTTATTATTGTATTTTTTAATAAATTAAGTTGTTATCTTTTTTTTCAAAAGCTTTCTGTATACTATTTATTTTATGGATGCATTATCTTTACTTGAGTATCCATAGTTGAATATCAAAATTTGAGTATCCAGACTTGAGTATATTAATGTTTAGTTGAGCCTAATTTCTCAATGTTTAATTGAACTATGTTTGATAGAGAAAACCCTAGCATAAATTAGGATTAAATGTTAACCAAATAAGTTTAATCCAAATTATTTACTAAAAACTCTTAAATCAATTAAAAATAGATAAAACTATCAAAAAAAGTTTAAAAAACATTCTTTGTGCATGATAGCGTAATCTGGTAATTTGCACCCACTGATCGAAATGGCAAAAGGAAGGAAGGAACATGAAGTTTTAAAGTTTGTGGTGATGCTTGGAAGGCTAGAGAAACTGGATCTGGGAAGTAATTTAAGGATCAGATAGCAACTAGAAAATATTAATGGAACTTCATCTGTCAAAGAGGTAACACCAAAAAACCATTAGTCAACCGAGAAATTAGTTTGGGGAGTTAATCCTAGTGATGAAGTGACAAAGAAGGGAATCTTCAAAATGCTCACAAGGAGATGTACAAAGGAAGTTGGATATGAATGTTGACGACAACCCATTGGTTAACTTTTTAACTAACTACACTTGACTATCCGATAAAGAAAATGAGCTTGATTATATAAACCCAATAATTAAGAATTGGGGAGCAGTGTCATTGACCTTGAAAACAGAAAAAGTCGATTGCAACTGAACAATTGAAACAAGCTTCTCATAGTATTTGTAGTGGGGGACTCATCTAACATTGTTTTTGTAGAAAGGTTTTTTCTTTTCTTTACACTTGAATCTTAAGTCAAGCCTAAGGGTATCTACAATAAGGATTGTTATTTGCTGAGTTCAATTCGCCAATTTTCTAAGAGAAATGAAGGTAATTACTCATTTCCCCCTCGCCTAATAATTGACCTATGCGTGTGAAGATTTGGAGCCTGATTTAGATTTTTTACAAGGATGTGTTGCCTGTACCGTAAATGGTAAAATATAAAAACTTCCCGCTAAACTGTTGGATGTAGGGACTCCTTTAGCGGCATACTAGGGTTTTAGAGAGTCTTGTATCCTCCTGTGAGCTTGTACAACTAAAGTCGATGGAATATCTTTGCGCTCGGGTGGTTATTTAAAATGGATTATCTCGAGAATTGCCTAGGAAGGTGAACGTGAAAGATCTTAATTGCATGTATTTAAAACAACATTCAGTATGATGGGTGCGCAGAATATTGTTTGTGTTAAATCATGCATGGTAAGACATAAACTTCTCATGGCGAGGGAGGGGATAAAACCTTTAGCGCATCGAGAATGTTCTAATCGAAACCTAATGTTGATGGTAATAAGCAAGAGAACGTGAAATACAAGGTCAAATGGAAGACATGACGGTACCTACACAAAGATATAGACCCAATCAAAAGTCTAATAAGAATAGGAACTGCATGTGTGTACTAGGAATGACTTCAATGTGTGTTAATGCAGAATGACAATGTTATAGCTTATGCCTCTAGACAGTTCAAAGTTCATGAGAAGAATTATCCAACCCATGACTTATAGTTGGATACAATAGTATCACCTTCGAAGATCTTGCTTCACTATTTGCATGGTGTTCATATTGATGTATTCACTGACCACATGAGCCTACAATATGTTTTCACTTATAGAGAGCTTAATATTCAAAAAAATATGTGGTTAGAGTTGTTTAAGAATTATGACATGAGCATTGTTGTCGTTGATGACTTAAGCATGTTGTCTATTGGTAGTACCCCCCATTTTGAGAAATAGAAGAAAGCACTAACAAAATATATGAATAGACTTGCACAATTAGGGGTCAAACTAATTACTTCTACGTATGGGGGGGGGTGGGGGGAGAGGTAGGTTAGTGGTGATGAATGGGGATGAGTCTTCATTAGTGTAAGAAGTAAAAGGAAATAAATACCAATATCATTTTCTTGAATTGAAGTCAAATGTTCTAAGAAAAAATATTAGCTTTTAATACGTGGAGATGTTTATTCAATATCAAGGTAGACTATGTGAACGATGGTGGATGACTCCAAGATAGGATCATCGAGGAATCTCATAACGCAAGTATTCTATTTTTATCCGGGTTCCACAAAAACATATCATGATTCGAGAGAATGTACAGTAGTGCAATGGTATGAATAATGGGTATTGCCTAATTGTTGACAACGTTTCCAACTACAAACAAGGTTTGCGTAGAGCACCAAAGACCTGGTTTTTTTTTGCTCAAATAAAGAACCTGGAAGTTGAAGTGGGAGATATTAATATTTTTTGATCATAGGTTTTACTACAGAGTGTCCTCTCAAACAACATGATTCTATTTGGGTGATCATCAATAGGATGACAAAATCAACACATTTTGTTCCTGTAAAGACTACCCATTGAGAAAAAGATTTTTCCATGTTATATATTCAAGAGGTAGAAAAACTTGATGGAGTTCTAGTCGCGATTAATTCAGGTAGAGATACACAATTTACTACACAATTCTTTAAATCTTATCAGAAGGTTTGGGTTCGAAGGTGAACTTAACTACTGCCTTTCATCCTTAGACACGTGGGCTAGCATAACGCACCATTAAAACATTTGAAGATATGTTTAGGGAATGTGTGATTTATTTCAAAGGTAATTGGTATGATTACCAAGATCTAATTGAGTTTGCTTAAAACAATAGTTACCACTCTAGCATCCAAATGAATCCCTACAAAGCTCTTTATGGGAGAAGATGTAGATCTCCTGTTGGATAGATTGATTTTAATGAAGCGGGTTTATAGGAAAAGATTGTTCATCAAGCTAATGGAAACGGTAAAGAATTCATAAGGTTAAATGGTGTAGACCTCTCAAAATCCTACTGATGTTATTAATAAGGGAGCTAGAGTTTAAAGTAGATGATTGGGTTTCCTCTAAAGTTTCAATGAAAAGTTTCCCCATGAAGGGTGTTTGAGGTTTTGGTAATAAAGGTAACTGTCAGTTATCTTATAGAGCTTAATGAATATTCAAGCCAGTAAAAATGTAGCTTATGATTTGAAAAACTATAAAAAGAGTTTTAACAACAGTTCATCGATATTTCACACTCCATGTTAAAAAAGCATTGCATGGGTGCGCTTCTTTTTCATAAAAAGGAAAATATTGGGCTCATGGATATCTTGTCTTTGAGTATATTCCTATTTAGATTTTCGATTTCGATCGCCAAATTCTTCGCAAGTTGAGATATCAAAAGAAGTAGCATTAGTCCAAAATCCTTGGAAAAGGATATAAAGCTACTTTTGGACGATGATTGGATATTAAGAGATATCCCACTCTCTTTGAAATCCGTATAAAATGTAGACCAAGTACCTAATTTTCTCTGAGTAACTATATACTTATGAGTAAGCATGTTGCTTTTTTGAATTGCTTTGGAGTGTTTGAACTTGATGTACTACCCCTAAGCATATTAAGGCATAGGTTCTTTCAGAGATTAATGTTTCCCAAGGAGGAGATATTGTACATCTTGCAACTAGAAAGACTGAAGGGGGGAAGGTTTTAAATCTGACTATAGTTACTGTTACAAAATAATATGGAAATCTGGAAATTTTGACAGTTGAAGTAAATTTTTGGTCACTTCATACGACCATAACGCATCGCATGATGAAGGTGTGGTTCCACATATGGTTAGAATGATACTAGGCTAATTTTCAAAGGCCCGCCAAGTTTGTGCGATTCCAAGTTCGTTTGAGTAAGTTATGGCCCTTTGAATTTAGGGGTTTTGTTGGATTAGGAAATGTCCAATTCGGATTTTATCCGTGGTCTTAGGTCTTTTCATTTTCCTATTATTTAATAAATCCATTTTAGGAGTTTAATAAGGGGTCAAATCATTAGTTAGTTTAGAATATGGAATTTCCACGCTAAGGGGGGGGGGGGGGGGGGGGGGGGGGGGGGGGCTAAGGATTAAGGAGAAGGAAAAGAAGAAGGTGAAAAACTTTGGCAAAATTCATCAGATCGACCAAGAAAGTTTTGTGTTTTGCCAAGTGTTTTACCCTCGATAGGTATTGAAGCTCGCATAACGTTGAATCATATTCCAAATCCAAAGCAGTTAATAAAAATTTGTAGTCATTCTAAAAGAGTTTGAATATTAATGATCTTCACCTTCTTTTTTATTTGGTAAGGTAATTTGAAATCTTTTGTTTTGGTCAATATTTTTGTGAAAGTGCTCATATAAGAATTTTGTCAGCCTAATAAACTCCGAAAGTCATTTTGATTTACTAGGATGGTTGATGAAGTTGAGGCTTTCATTTAGTGTGTACTATCAGATGTTTTAACTCATAAATTTTGTTCAAATTTTAACTTCGGTATATATTTATTAAACCTGCTCAGATTAAAATTTCTTCAGTGCAGTAACATGCAAAAAGTCATTTTTGATGTAATATGATAGAGGATTTGGGTTTTGAGCCTTTCGTTTTTAGTTTGTGCTGTTACGCATTTTAAATTTTAAATTTTGTGCAAAATTTCACTCTATACTATACTTGGAATTTTTTCACTGTGGGTAGCTATTTAAGCTCAGTTTTGGTCTCATAGGATGGTTGGTTCAGGTTTTGAGACTTTATTATTAGTTTTTGTCGTTAAGTGTTTTAACTTTTACCTTTTGGGGAACATGAGAGTATCAATAATGAGAGTATTTCAATTTTTTTCTTATATTGTTGAGTCTATCAATTTTGGGCATGCTAGACCAGGTCATGTTAATATTTCTTATATTAAAAGACATAGGAAAAAATGGAGTTAATTCCTATTATAAAAATGATTAATTTTTCTAAATGTACAGTAAATGTAGAAGCAAAGCATGCCAAGAAACCTTTCAAATATGTTATTAGTAGACAAATTGAATTATTTGAACTAATACATTCAGATTTAGTAGATTAAAAGAACACTATTAGAAAAGGTAGAAAAAATTATTTCATTAATTTTTTGGATGTCTTTTCTAGATACAATAAGGTATATCTTCTTAAGTATAAAGATGAAGCTAAAATCATGTTTTTGAAATTCAAAATAGAAAAGAAAAACCAATTAGATAGAAAAATAAACAGATTTAGATCTGATAGGGGCGCTGAATATAGTACTAAAATTCTATAATATTTTTGTGAGAAAAATGGTATTATACATAAGGTTAGTGTTCCCTATACTCTTCAACAAAATGGTGTAGCCGAATGGGAAAATAGAACCCTTAAAGAAAATGATGTATTTAATGCTTTTAAGCTCTGGTCTATCTGACAATATGTGGGGAGAAGCAGTCTTATTTGTGTATTATATTCTTAATAGAGTCCCTCATAAGAAGTTAAATGAGACCTCATATGAGTTGTGGAAAGGGTTTGTTCCTTACTTGAAATTTCTGAAAGTGTGGGGGTGTTTGTTTAAGGTTGGTATACCTTATTTTAAACGAGTAAATGTTGGTTCTAAGACTTCTCATACTCTCATTATTCATTATGCTCAAAGTAGTGATGCATATAGATTTATATCACTAAGCGATAATTCTATTTGTGAATCTAGAGATGCAAATTATTTTGAGTATATTATTCCTTTTAAAATTAACGTGTCAAATGATGTGCAAAACAATACTTCTACATCTTTGTCAGTTAATTCTCATGTTATGTCTTCTTTGAATGTTATTTATAATGAGCATGAAAATGAATTATGAAGAAGTAAAAGACGTAGATTTAATACTAATTTTTGTCTGGATTTTATCACTACATAATTAATAAAAAACTTTGATATTAATGTTTTATATGATGATTTAGTATCTATCTATTTAATAGAACAGGACCCTAAAACTTATGATGAAGCAATTAGATCAATATATGTTATATTTTTTAAAGAGACTATTAAAAATGAACTAGACTCTATAGTTTCTGATCGTACTTGGGACTTGTATGATTTTCATAAATGTTGTAATCCCATAAGTACCAAGTGAATATTTAAGAAGAAATTGAGACCTAATGTAAAATTGATAAATATAAGGCTACACTTTTTATTATGGGTTTTAACCAAAAGAAAGTTGTTGATTACTTTGATACTTATTCTCGTGTGACTAAAATAACAACTCTTAGGACTCTTATTGCTTTAGCCTCTATTCATGATACATCAAATTGATGTTAAACAACATTTCTAAATGGTGATCTAGAGGAAAAGATCTATATGACTCAGCCTGAGATTTTGTGGTTCTAGGACAAAGAGGATGAAATATGCAAACTAGGAAAGTCCTTGTACGGACTTAAACAAGAACCTAAGCAATAGTATAAAAATTTTAATATCACATTAGTGAATAATGACTTTGTTGTAAATTCATCTGATACATGTGTTTATTCTAAGATGATAGGTTCAGATTGTGAACTTACATGTTTATATGTGGTTGACACGTTAATCTTTGGTTCCAATGTGAATGTTATTAATGATTCCAAAAACATATTGTCTTTTAAATTTGAAATGAAAGACCTTGGTGAAGCAGATGTGATTTTGGTATTTAAAATCAAAAGAACTGCTAATGATTTCTCTTTGTGTCAGTCTTATTGCATTGAAAAGATATTAAAATTTTTTTCTTGTTTTGATGTATTTCAAGTGAGAACTCCTTATCATCCTAGAATACAATTGAATAAGAATAAAGAATCTAGTCTTTCTCAAATTGAATATGCTAAAATAATTGGGAGTGTAATGTTTCTCATGAACTATACTAGGCCTAATATAGCTTATGATGTTATTATATTGAGTAGACATACGCATAATCCCAATCGTGAACAGTGGAATGCTCTTTTTCTATTGCTAAGGTATTTGAGAGGTACTATGAATTGGTGTTTACATTTTATCAAATTTACTATTGTTTTAGAAGGTTTTTGTGATGCATACTTGGTAACTGACAATGATGAAGTTAGCTCCACCTGTGGCTATGTGTTTACTTTGCAGGTTCTATTTCGTGGATAATGAAATTCCAGAGCTAATCGTGCTAACAAACATCAAATTTGAGCATGTTTTCCAAAAATTACCTAATTCAAATTTTAGCCAAAAGTTGAAACTAAACACGCTTAACGATAAAAATTAAAAATAAAAGTTTCAAAACCCAAACCAACCATCCTATGAGACGAAAACTGAACTGATATGACTAACCACGATATCAAAATTTCCATCCGATTATGATTACAAAAATATTGATCAAAGTGAAATTTTGGCAAAAAATTAACATTTTTAAATGCCCAGCAGCACAAACGAAAAATGGAAGTCTCAATACCCGAACTCTCTATCCTATTACATTAAAAATGACCTTCCACATGTAGTTGAACTGATGGAATTTTCATTAAAGAAGGTTTATCAAATCTATGTAACGAAGTTAAATTTTGGCAAAATTAATAAGTTAAAAAACCTAAATGCACATACTAAAAAATGAAAGTGTCACGACCCAAAACCGAGCCCTGACTGGCACCCACATTTACCCTCCTATGTGAGCGAACCAACCAATCTAAACCTAACATTTCGATTTATAATATCACCAACATAAAGCAATGCGTGAAGACTTAAACTCATAATAAAAGAAATTCATATAACTTCTAAAATCCAACTTTGCTATTAATTCCCATATCTGGAAGTCATCACCACAAGACATCTATGATCAATTCTAAACTAAGAGTTTCTAAGAAGCTACACAATAAAAGCTAGTCTATGCCGAACCTTCAATGCATCAGACATGAGGAAGAGATCAAGTCCAAGCTAGAAGCTTAGCTCACCCTGGAAGATCCGGTGTGACGAAGACTGCTTGAACTACTGTTGAGACTCGAAGATGACGACAACGTTTTGCTGCACTCCTCATCCCACAAATAACAAAAGGAAAACCTAAAGTAGGGGGTCAGTACAACCACAAGTACTAGAGTAGTAATCATCGCCAACTCTAAAATAGAAAATATATATATCATACCTCAATAAATCACTAATATCCTTAGCCTGCCTTTATTTACAATTACCATATCTTTGTTTACTAACACCAAGCACATCAATGAGTACTCACACCTCCCTCATCATACTCGTTTGGAACATGTTCTTTAGATTGAGTATATTAGTATCTTTCAAGATCATTATATTATTTACTCTCGTGTCGTTACGTGACACTCTGCTCCTCATTCTAATCCTGGTTACCGAACGTGGGCCCCCGATCCATATCCTAAAATCCTGGTGTCGGAACTTGACACCCGATCCCTCATATTAATCCTTTACCGGAAACGTGGCAACCCGAATCCATATACTATCCTTGTGTCAGAACGTGACACTCCGATCCTCTATTCTATCCTGGTACCTAAACGTGGCCAACCCGATCCATTACTCTCGGGTGTCGGACGTGACACTCCGATCCCATATCTATCCTGGTGTGCGGAACGTGACACCCGAATCCCTAAATCTCACTAACGTTCGTTCATTACGCCTTTCTTTTATACGGCAGGCATCATCAGTAACAACGTAAATTAGGGTTTCTTCACGATTTAAGATTCAATAGCTTCATCATGCTTATTTTTATCACCAATCATGTCTATATATAAGATCACATCCTGCTACACCATTAGCACTAGAAGAACTTAATATACTACCCAACACATATCATCTCTATTAAGATTTATTACGAATAGTGTAAAACAACTACCTCCACCACAGAATCGTGATGCAAGCAAGCAAAATTCTCAATTTCTGTTGTTCCGCTTTCGTTCCTTCCTCTCTCTCCTACTCGTTCTCCCTCTCCCTTTTTCTTTTACCCATTAATCATATAATTACGTTTTTAAAGATTGCACTAATAAGCACTAATTAACTTAAGTTCCCTCTTTTAACCCCCAGACTTAGACTTATTAACATTAACCCATTATTATAATTAAAGCAGGAATAGTCAAAAACGTCCCTAAAACGTTAAAGAAATCCCGACCCAGACTGGGGATTTCGCACCCTGCGACGTGCCACTCGTGCTGCGACCGTCCGTCCCTGCAGGTCGTCGCATACCGTCATAGACCAATTGTCCACCATAGAGTCTGTGACCGTCCTTCACGCCTGTGACGGTCCGTCCTGCCATTTCGTCGTGACGGTCAGAGAGTCGATTTTCAGTACCCAATTTCATATTTTTCCAAGTGGTTTTGAAACTAGACCCTGCCGACGGTCCCATCGTGCCCATGACGGTCCGTCCGTGGGGTCCAACGGTCCACCTATTTTTTCTTTCCAGAAATCAAATCTGCGCTCAAAACTACTAACAGGTCGTTACATAGATACCAATTTACCATGCGTTCTTTCCCCGAACTATCACAAGAAGAAAACAGGTCGAAAAGGAATACCTGATCTATCGTAAACAGATGTGGGTATCTTTCTCGCTTATTGCCTCCTTTCCCAAGTGGCTTCCTTTCAACGTGTCTATTCTTTTCCATTGAACGTTATGGATGCAATCTCCCTATGATCTAAACTTGGCGATTTCTCAGCTCACTGGCAATCATACAGGTTTCCTCCTCATAGACAAATTCTCATTCAGCAAACTGAATCCCCACGGATAATGTAGTTTTCCCATCCCATGGTATCTTTCACATCGACACATGTAATATGGAATGGTACTCTCCGGACCGCCCTGGAGGCAAGGCTAACTCATAAGCCACCTCCCCTACTCGCTTAGAGTTTCAAAGGGACCAATGTCTTGGCTTAGCTTGCCTCTTTTAAACAAAAAACCGCATACCCCTTTCATTGGCGAAACTTTCACAAGACTGTTCAACCCTCCATGTACCTCTAAGTCCTCTATTCTTTCGATCTGCATATTCCTTTTGTCTACTTTGCGCCCGCTAGAAGCTTTCTCTTGTGATAGATTTCACTTTTCTATCGAATCCCTCAAAAGATCATTACCCCAAGGTCTAAACCTCGAATGCCTAAACCAACAATGGGAGAACCTAACATCCCTACCATACAGGCTTCAAATGGGGCCATATCAATGCTTGAGTGATAGCTATTATTGTATGAAAAACTCGCTAAGGGGGAAAGAGTTACCCATGACCACCAACTTCTTCACACACGCACGGACGCATGTCTTCCAATCTTGAACTGTTCGCGTCATACGACCATCGTCCTGAGAGTGAAATGCAGTACAAGGTCCAACCTAGTACCTAATTCTGCATGCAATGTTCTTCCAAAACATAGAAGTAAACTGCGTAACCTCTATCTTATATATGGACAGTGGAACTCCATGCAATCGAACAACTTCTGAGATTTAAATTTTTGGCTAACTTCTCTGCATGTAAGGTCCCTAACCGGCATGAAATGGCTGACTTAGTATGGAATACTTTCCACAATTACCCAAATGATTCAAACTTGCCCAATGTCTTTCGAAGACCACCGCTAAGTCCCATTGCCAATTCTCTCCCATTTCCATTTCGGAATGGTCATTCTCTGAAGTGCTTCCTCCGCCTTGGGTTCATACGTTACTTGTTGACAATTTGGACATTTGGCAATAAATCACAATATCCTCTTCAAGGTCCCCGGTCATCTTGTTTGCACCCTGGATGGTATCGAATCCTTGAGCTCTGAGCCTCTGTCAGAATGGTGTTGTCAAATCATCGACGCGGGGTACACATACCCTCCTTAATCCTCCCAAAACACCTCCCTCTTCGATTTTCGCTTCTGTAGACTCTCTACTCTCTCCTGCAACCACTTTATCTCGTATCCGGATAATTTTTCATCATTAACTGCTTTCCCTTATCTTTTCCAATGAAGGAAGATCTTGTGCCCTCCACACAGCTATAAACCTCCCTTCTCATTTACTTCTAATCTCAAAGTTCGTTTAGCCAGAATCTGAACTTCTCTAGCCAATGGGCGCCTAGAAGCTTGCAAGGAGCTAGAACTACCCCATGATTTCCCTCCCGCCTTTCTACTTCAAGCACCGCTACAAACATTTGCCTCCCCGGATGATACAAAATAGTGATGTCGTATCTTCAGTAGTTCCATCCCATCCATCTCCTCTGTCTCAAATTCAAATCTCTCTGGTGCAGACATACTGTGACTCGATGATTCCGATAGACCCGGGGGGGGTCACACCTTTAACCCTATAAGGTAGTGTCTCCTTTCTTTAATGGCAAACACCACTGCAGCCACTCTAAATCATGGGTCGGATTAATTACGTCATGCACCTTAATTGTCTGAAGCATAAGCAATCACCTTCTTCTCTGCATTATCACTGGCACCCCAACCCGAATAGATGGCCCATCAAAATACACAATGAATTTCTTGCCTTCCACTGGCAAGGTGATTAATTGGTGCGTAGTCAACAGAGTCCTTGAGCTTCTAAGTCTTTCCTCACACTCGTCCGAGCCCACATACACATGGAAAGGTTCTTAGTCAGTTCGTCAGTTGGGAAGCAATAGAAGGGAATCCCCTTGACACATCGGCGGTAGTAGCTAGCTAACCCCGAAACAAGCCTCCGTTATCTGACACATTAGTAGGTCTTACCCAATTCTTTTACTACATGATAATTCGTCTTAGAAGGATCCACCCACTCCATCCCTTAGAAACCACGTGCCCCAAGAAGGACACGCGCATCTAGCCCAAACGCCCCTTAGAGAACTTGGCATAAAGCTTTTTTCCCTCCCCCCTCAACTTTCCAATCCCATTCCCTCACATGCTCCTCATGTTTCCGTCTGACTCTTGGAGTATATCAGTATATCATCACTACATATACGATCACAAAGAATCAAAATATTCTTAAAAATCCCATTCATGCAAACTCATGACGCAACAGGGCCATTTCGTAGACCAAAAGACAATCACTACCAATTCGTAATGCCCTACCTGGTTTCTAAAGCGAGTCTTTGGCACATCCCGTTGCCCGTATTTTCACATGATGATAACCGTATCCTCAATTCAATCTTAGAGGAAGACACAATCACCTGTAACTGTCGAACAAATTCCATCAATGCGAGGAAGAGGATACTTGTTCTTTCTGGTCACCTGTTCACAGTGGTCTTCCGGAGTCTATGCACATCCTAAAACTCCCATCCTTCTTCTTTTCAAACAAACCAACCGGAGCAACCCCAATGAGATGCACTGGTCTAATTACTCCTTTGCTCAACCACTCTTGAATTTGGGCTTTTAAATTTCTCTTAACTCCGCGGGGCCATTCTATAAGGGTATGGAAATGGGCGATACCCGGTTCAAGATCAATACAGAAGTCAATATCACTATCTGGTGGCATACCTGAAGAAATCTGCAGGGAACCCATCATCCAGAAACTCACGGAGCCACCGAAACCAGCCGACTACTCGAAGGTACTCTGGGGTAGTGTCAATCCTTGAGAATGTGCAAGAAAGCTAAAGTACCCTTTATAACCATTTCTTAGCAGAAGAAGGCGATTATACGCCACCGGATTTGGAAGTGTCGTCACCCGTCCACATAACGGATCTGTCCCCAGGCTGTCTAACGGTCCACCGTTTTTAGCCTTACAAATCCATTCCGCCAATGCGGAGAAAGCCAAGTCCAATACCCAGAATTACGTCAAAATCAAAACCTTTCTAAGATAACCAATCACATAAGTGTTGCTTCCCCACAACGCTCAACTAACAAGACTATAATACCTTTTCAACTACCACAGACCACCCACCGATAGAAACACAAATAGGCCGTATCAAGTAATTCACAATGTAATAAATTTAGACCAGTAGCAAATGAGGAGATACAATAAAACTGTGTGATCCATGTGTCTAGATCAAACAATACGAAGCCACCAGTGCAATCACAAACCAGAAGATTACTGGGATGACAGCATCGATGTTCCCCTCCCCTCCGCCTCTGATCTACCAGCGAAAGCATAACAATGGGCCCTTTCGTTTTGTTTGTCCGTTTGCCCGGCCTACCCATGTTGCATGTTTGGCTCCAGTTTGCCCCATCACCCCGGCCATTTTGGTGACCACCTTACCTCGACACCTCGTCCTCCGGAATACGGCCTCTTGCTACACCACCTCTACCTCTAGCTGTGGGGGTCATCACCTGTTTTGACAATACCTCCTTGATATATGCCCATTCTCCCCCACACCCATAACACTCGCTGATTCCCTGCATAGGTCTCTCAGAGAAATGTTTACCGGTCTGAGTGACCCCCAACCCCACAGTCTGTAGTTGAAAGACTGAATGGGTCGAACTTAGTAACCCCCGAACCCTGTTCTCTAGAGTAAGAACCATTAACTCACCTCCCTTTCGAAACCTCTTTGATGTCGACGCCGTGGTGAATTCCAATCTGGCTTCACTCCCTTCCACTGCTACTACGAAATCTTACCACTTCTTGGAAGGATGCTGCCGTAGCCGCACCTGTAAGACTGAATTCGGCACTCTATCTCACCCTTCAACAAACGCGAATACCTCTTGTTGGATGAAACATGTTTGGTGGCATAATCTGGATATGCACGAAACTAGGCCTCATTAATGCATTGGGGGGGGGAACCCCGCCCCTACCTTGCTCTAGGCTCAAAAACTCATCCCTTTTCCTATCCCTCCAAAGTAGCGGTGATATACTTTTCCATAAACAAACTATAGAATGAGGCCCAAAGTCATAGGTGTGCCTCTGTTGTTGACATTCACCATTTGACCCGCCACCACATTTTGGCGTTCCTTGAAACGATAACTCACGACTCAACACCACACCGTTCTACTATACCCTCTTGTGTAGTAGCTTCATGACAGTCAACCAGAAAACTCGTAAGCATCCTCAGATTCTTCACCCCTTGAAGACTGGAGGTTTTCATTTCAAGAAAACTTCTAAAAATTTCATCGCTGATCTTCTTCATTTAGGCCCGTAGTCAGACGTGTGAACGTGCCTATGGTCCAGTGAGGCAATCCATACGAGGAGCCATAGTGGCTGCATGTTGTACCTCTGAAACCGGAGGTGTTGGTGCAGCAAAACATTGGTGGTGCCGTCCCGATCAAGACAACCCACTAGATAACGAGACCGAATGTGATCATCTCTGGGGTATTTTTGGGGTGTGGCTTTTCCTCATGTCCGTACTGTTCATTCTCCCCGTCCTCCCCTTCTCTTACACCACACCCTCGCATCTGTTTAGAGTCAATCACCGTTCTAGCACCAGTGGGCTAGGTCTCGTCCTCTCCCTCTAGAGGACGCCTCCCACGACCATCTACCGCGGCCGTCTTGGCCACTGTTGCAACTTCTGAGCTACAGCCCCAGTGGCTGGCTCGAATTCATCTTGACTTGCTGATGTTGATGTTTGGCGTAGTCTGTTGCTCTATTTCTAACCAGTCTGCGAAATAGAGTGACGATGGTCAGATACCAATTTGTACTCACCTAGATACCAATTGGATCCAATTAATAGCACGAAATCAAGAAAGAAGAATGGAATTTTCCTAAGTCTTATATCCTCTCAAAGAAAAGTAAAGGCTCCCCCTACCTTCCTTACGACTCTACTAGACCTGTTCTTGTGTGAGGAGACCAACGAACCTAATACTCTGATACCAAGTTTGCACGCCCCAAACCGGCGCGAACTGGCACCACATTTACCTCCTATGGAGCTAACGCACCATCTAAACCTTAATATTTCGATGTAATTCAACCTAAAGCAATGCGGAGACTTTAACACAATAAAAGACATTCATAATATCTCAAATTCAACTCTATTAATTCCGCAAAATCTGGAAGTCATCAATCACCAAAGAACATTCTATGATCAATTTACTAAACTAAAGTATTCTCAAAGCTAAACTAAAACAAATAAAAGCTGTCTATGGCCGAAACTTCAAGCATAAGACATGAGTGAGGAGATCCAGGCCATCTAGAAGCATTAGCTCACCCTGAAAGATCCGGTGTGACGAAGACTGGCTGAACTACTGTGAGTCGGAGATGACGCTAGTTTGCTGCACTCCACAAATAACAAAAGGAAAACTAAAGTAGGGGGTCAGTACAACCACAAAGTACTGAGTAGGTATCATCGGCCAACCCAAATAGAAAACAATAATATATCAAGTAACATCATAAAATCAACTATATCCTTACAGGCAGTAACTTTACAATTACCTAATCCTTGGTTACAACACCACGCACATCAATGAGGACTCACACACCTCCTCATATCTTTGGGAAACATGTTCTTTAGAATTGAGTATTTAGTATCTTTAAGATTCCTTATATTATTTACTCTCGTGTCAGTAAACTGACACTCCTCCCTCATTCTTCCTGTACCTTCGGAAACGTGGCACCCGATCCATATACTATCCGGTGTCGGACGTGACCTCGATCCTCATATTCTAATCCGAGTCCTGTTACCAGGAACGTGGCACCCGATCCATATACTACTATCCTGGTTCGGAACGTTACCCCGTGTCCTCATATTCTAATCTGGTAACCGGAACATGCACCCCGACCATATACTATCCTGGTGTCGAACGTGACCTCCGATCCTCATATTCTATCCTGGTGTCGGAACATGACACCTCCTATCCCTTATCTCACTACTTTCTTTCATTAGCCTTCATTTATACCAAGGCATCATCATTAACAAAGTAGATTAGGGGGTTCGTCAAGATTTAAGATTCATAGCTTCATCATGCTTATTTTATCACAAGCATGTATATATAAATAGATCACATCAATACACGCAATGAAGCATATAGAAACTAATAATACTACTCAACACATTCTCGCTATTAGAGTTTTATTACGAATAGGGTAAAAACCATAACCTACTCCACCGAAGAATCGTGATCAAGCAAGCAAATTCCTCACTTTCTGTTTGTCCCTCTTCGTTCCTCTCTCTCTCTACTCGTTCTCCCCTCTCTTTTTCCTTTTACCAATTATCATATACTTAAGTTTTAAAGATGGCACTAATAGATCCACTAATGAATAACTTAAGTTTACCTCTTTAAAACCCCCAAGTAATTTAGACTTTTAACATTAACCCATTATTTTTATATTACAGCGGAATAGTCAAAACCCGTCCCTTAAAACTGTAAGAAATCCGACCCAGACTGGGATTGCGCACCCTGCGACAGGGGACATGCCCTTCTTGCCTGACTGTCCGTCCTGCATGTCTTCGCACTCGCGTCATAGACTTCAATTTCCACCATAAGATGGTTTGTGACGATCCGTCCCGCCTGTGAGTCCTGTCCTGGCCATTTCATCGTGACGTTCAGATAGTCGTTTTCAGTACCTGGGCAATTTAAGATTTTCCAAGTGTTTTGAAACGAGACCCTGCGATAACGGTCCGTCGTGCCCATGACGGTCCGTCGTGGGGTCCGTCGTCTCAGCCTATTTTTCCAGAAATAAAATCTGCTGCTCAAAACGACTAAACAGGTCGTTACAGAAAGCCTCAAAACTCAAATCAACTATCCTAGTAGATAAAAACGACCCTTAAAGGTAATTACGCTGACGGAATTCTCATATGAAAGTTAATTTTCTATTTAAACATCAAATATAAAACAACTAACGACACAAATGGAAGCCTTAAAACGTGAACCAACCTTCCTATAAGTTTAAAATTACCTTCCAAAGCTAATTTCATTGAGAGAGTTCTAATATGAGCATGTTTACAAAAAAATGATCAATTTCAAGTTTTGGCTAAAATTTTAACGTTAAAGTGACTAATGACAGAAACTGAATATGAAAGCCTCAACATTTGATGTTGATTTACAAAAAAAAAAACTTTAATTTATAAATTTACCAACTATTAAAATACAAGTTAGTAATTAATAATTTAACAATAAATTTTATCACCGTTGGTAATAGGTACTATTCAAAAAATCATTCTTATGTCATTATACCAAAAAAACAATTAATATGTTGGTAAATTTTATCAATGGATTAATGATCAGTTGGTATAATACTAACTATTCTAATGATGTTAGTAATTTACTAACTACAATCTTTATTCCTCGGTAAAATTTTCAAATAATTGGATATTTGCTGGCCATTTTTACCAATAAATTACATTTGTTACTAATTTGCAAAAATATTTATATTTGATTGGTAATTTAGCAATAAAATCTTGTCGTTGGTAAATGTTTGGTTAGTAATTCATTGGTAAAATGTTAATAAATAATAAAAATAATTTTTTCCATATTTACCTATAACATCTCGAAAATTGATATAGCTAAGAAAAAGATTAGAACTTGAAATAATCATTTTTGGAAATAATTAAAAATCAGGAAATTTTTTCAAGTTAGGAGAAGTTGAGGATTAGTCAACTTCAATTGGACATAATTTCTTGCCCAAGATGATTTTGATATATTTATAGCTATTATTGGGAAGATCTTGGAATGATCATTCGAACAACGCAAAGTTTGCACAATTCTGAGTTCGTATGAGTAAGTTATGCCCTTTGGAATTTGGGTTTTTCAGTTAAGAAATTGGCCAATCTAAATTTTAGAAGGGTAGTTTTGTCTTTCTCTTACCCCACAAATTAAATCCATTTTTAGTAATTTTATTGGGGTCAAACTAAGTTTTTTTAGTTTACACTTTTGAAAAAAAGAATTAGGGCTATTGGAGAAAGATCGCAAGAGAAAAGAGAAGAGAAAAACAAGAAATACCAAGCACACTGCATTTTTGTTATGGATTCGCCAAAAAATTGATCCTAGAAGGTATGTGATTCTTTCATAGCATTGAGTTAATTCACCCACGTGACAAGCATGTTAAGATCAGCGCAATTCATCCTAAAATAGTTTAATAGTTGATGTTCTACATATATTCTTGAATTTTGAGTGTTGTTCTTGAATTGGGTATAATTGTGGAGTTGAGTTTTAGAGTTTTATTGAGTTAGGTTCTTTAGTACATAGTATGGGTGAAGGAATCTAGAATGAATTTGATAAAAATATCTGTTTTAGGAAAATTGGGGCTGAGAAATAAAGAAGAAGAAAATCAGAAAAGGCATAGGTCCAAGGTCCCTCACTGAACAAAAGTTTCTCCACGTCACGGGTAAGACGCGGCCTCCTCGTTCTCAAAATTGAATTTCACGATTAATTATTTATAACATCTCCGCGTCTCCTACTTGTTTCAAGATAGCTATTTCGTGACTTTCTCATATTTCAATATCTAAGATAATTCTTAAAACACATGAGATATTTCCAAACCCAAATTGTATTCTTTGAATCAATAATCTAATTGAACGATTTGTTAAGACTAAAGTCAAGAGCGGTTATGATCACAGTTAAGGGAAGTAAAGATTCAAGTAAGACAAGTTCATTTCAAGTTTTCATAAGTCTTCTTCAAAAGTTTAACTTTGTTTTAAGACTTATGTTTTGAAGATTAGTAAAGAGTAAGAAAAAATTCATTTTTTTTAAAATGATATATTTGAACTAAGTATTTCCAAGAGTAATGTTTTTCACATTTAAGATGAGAGAAAACTGATCCAAAACAGTTTTAAACAGAAAAAAAGGGAACATTGATTCCAAGAGAGCTTTTAAGCTATGTTTGAGTAATTATCTCAAATAAGAAAAGATGTTATTTCAAAAACATATGAGCTAATTATATTTTTGTAGTAGTCACCTATATGGGGACGCGAGTTCATATAAACTCAAACCCCTTTAAACCATGTTGCCATCGTGGACATAAAAAGGTCAGACATGATTCCTTAGTGCTTTTTAGAATAGACTAGTGGATCAATTTAGTAGTTCAGATTCTATACCAATGGAAAGGTATAGGATGATACTTTGCAACGTGAGGTAAAATTTTGTACCATCACTTAAACTCATAGTGATGGTTGTCGTTAGGGCATCTCCCATATGAATTTATTTTACTTTTTATATAGTAAAGTAAAGTTTGTTATTGTTTTATAAAATTATGAACTAAGACTCTTTTCCATTCTTTATTATATATATATATATATACATAATATATATATATATATATATATTATATTATATACAAATATATATATATATATATCGAATGTGAATTAATTTCTTTATATGAGTTTAGTTCGTTATAAGTTGAATAACAATGTCAAGTATTACTTTCATAATCTCTTTCAAGCCAATGTTTGTTAGTATTCCAACTAGAACACTCGTATATTCAATGTACTAATGTTAGTTGGCGTGCATCATATTATGATTCAGACGCAAGTAACGAGGATGAGCAACTAGCGCTCCGTTAATCCATCTTGGGCATTCAATGTTTTTTGGTGAGCCTCATTGCATTTCGAAGGACTCTTTTATTTTCTTAAAATTTTAGTTCATTAGGCTGTTGTAGGGTTTGTCTCAACATTCATGAAAGTTGTTTAGAGGCTTCATAATTAATCATACATTAGTCCTTTAGTCTTTTCATTGTTATTATGGGTTTTCCTTAATGTCCAAGTTGAGTGTTCATTTATAATATTGCACTTCATTTCATAAATATATTTTTTTTATTGATTTAAGTTCTCCGCTATGTAAAGAAATTAAGGCCAATGTTATGGTTGAGGCCAGAAATGACTTTTAAGAGCAAGTTGCCCCTCTGGTGTAGGCTCAAGTTGTGCAAAAATTTGTATTAGAGCCTAGAGTTCAAGAGACCTAGGGAGTCTTTGAAGTTGTTACTATAGATTCCTTGTTATTGGTGTGAAGCACGCCACTTCTATGATTAGGAGGTTGTAATATTTAGAAATTTCTTCAATTCTTCATATTCCTTTCGTGTATTAGAGTTTGATAACTAATATTTTCTCTCGAAATCGTGCTTGCGCGTGTTTCAGATAATCATTCCTCAGCGAATAGCAGTCAGAGGACGTCTAGCTAGGAGGAATATTTGAACCAAGGATCAAGGGTCATGTGTAACCCTAAAAAGAAACTACTAATGCCGAGTTTAGAGATACGATAAGGATGTTTACTCGAGATCTGACTAATTAGTTTGGGCAATAGAGAGAATCTAGGTAGTAAGTAGTTGACACTTCAGGGACCCGATAATTATTAAGGATGAATCCTCCTAGTTTCAAATATGTGAGGACTGAAGAGGATTTGAAGAATTTTAATGAGGAATTGGAGAGGGTATTTGATGTTATGCATGTTGCTGATACTAAGAGAGTTGACCTAGTTGCATATCAACTGAAGAGTATTTCTAGAACATTGTTTTATTAATGGAAAGAGGGTAGATATGAGGATGAACCACCTGCAAATTGGGCCTGTTTGGAGGTAGCTTTCTTGGGGAATTTGTTTCCCAGAGAATTGAAAAAGTCTAAGGTGCGAGAATTTCTTGCAATAAATCAAGATTTTCTAAGTAGCACGAGTATGGGTTGAAGTTCATCCAAATATATCATTATGCTCTAGATATTTTTCAGGACAGGAGGAGCAAGATGAGCTTGTTTATTGCTGGGTTGCGTAGTCTATCAAGCGAGGAGGGAAGAGCAGTGATGTTGGTAAGTGACATGGACATATCAATGTTGATGTTTTATGTGCAACAGGTTGAGGAAGAGAAGATGAGAGATAGGGAGCGAAAATATGAAATGACTCTGGGCAGCAAAAGGGTAGTGTGTTGTTCGTCCTTGCAGAAGTAAAAGAGACTTCCACCATCATCTTCTAGTGAACTTATACTAAAAACTAAGGTGTGCATAATAACGAGAATTCACATAACTTTAGATCTAGATCAACACAGTATGAAGGTAGTGTGGCGCAAGTACGTAAATGGACTCCTTCATGTTCTAGGTGTGGTAGTAACTACTCTGATAAGTGTCGTCATGGGCAGACAAGTTGCTACAAGTGCGTTAAAGATGGTCAATGCATGAAAGAGTGTCCTAAGAATAAGAGAGGTGGTGGTAATCCAGGTAATAAATCTCATTCTTCATCAGTTGATCCACTAGACATGGCTGCACCAAAGGGAGCTACTTACGGTAGTGTCATAGGAGAAAACCGCCTCTATGAGATCACTATTCGCCAAGAGAAAAAGAACTCTCTAGATGTTGTCACTAGTATGATCAAAGTCTTTGCTTTTGATGTTTATGCTTTGCTAGATCCAGGAGCAAGTTTATTTTTTGTAACCCGTTGTGTTCCAAATAAGTTTTATTTTTTCATGAGAAACTTTGTTAACCCTTTTGTTTTTCTACACCTGTTGGGGAGTCTATTCTAGCAGAAATAGACTATCGTGATTGTCCTATTTCCATTAATCACAAAGGCATTATGGATGATTTAGTTGAGTTAGAAATGGTATATTTTGATTTAATTCTAGGTATAGACTAGCTTCATTCCTGTCGTGCATCAATAGATTGTAGAACTCGAGTTGTCAACTTTAAGATTCCTAATGAGCCATTCACAATAGCCTTTTATATGCGTTTACTCAAAAAGAGCTTAATATCTGACAAAAGAGGTGGTTAGAATTGCTCAAGGATTATTAGATAAGTATTCTTTACAACCAATATAAGGCTACTATTGTGGATTCCTTGATCTGGTTATCTATGGGTAGTATTTCCCATCTTTATTAATAAAAGAAAGAACTTGCCAAAGATGTGCATAGATTGGCATCATTAAAAGTCCGACTAATGGATTCCACAAAACAAGGGGTAGTGGTGACAAATGGGCCTGAGTTTTCATTTGTTTCAGAAGTAAAAGGCAAGAAACACCATGTCCCCATTTTCTTGAATTGAAGGAAAATGTTCATAAGAAAAAGGTATTAGTTTTTGAACAAAGGGGAAATGGTTATTGAGTTATCATGGTAAAGTGTGTGTAATAATGATGGATGGACTCCGAGAGAGAATAATTGTGGAAGCTCATAGCTCCAGATATTCCATTCATCCAACTACCACAAAAATGTATTGTGATTTTACAGAACAATTTTAGTGGAATGATATGAATAAGTGCATTATGTAGTTTTTACTAAGTGCCCAAATTTCCATCAAGTTAAAGTAGAGCAATAAAGGCCCGGTGGTTTGGCTCAGAATATAGAACTTTCAGAATGGAAGCAGGAGATGATTAATATAGACTTCATTAGAAGCTTGCAAAGTTCTTTTTAAGCAGAATAATTTTATTTGAGTGATTGTTTATAGAATGAAAAATAATCCCATTTTCTGCAAATAAAGCTACCATATAGCAGAAGATTATGCCGAGTTATAAATTGAGGAGGTTGTAAGACTTCATAGAGTTCTAGTCTCCACTATTTCAGATAGTGGTGCACAATTCTAGAAATATTTTCACAAAGGGTTGGGTTAAAAAGTGACTTAAGTACTACATTTCATCCTCAGAGTGATGGAAAGCAGAGCCTACTATATATATTTTAGATGATATGATGAAGGACTGTGCGACTGATTTCAAAGGAAATTAGGATGATCACCTGCCTCTCTAGGAGATTGCTTACAACAACAGTTACCACTCTAGCATCCAAATGTATCCTTATGAAGCTCTTTATGAGAGAAGATGCAGATCCTTATTGAATGGTTTGAAGTTGGTGAAGCAAGGTTAATAGGACCAGATTTAGTTCACCATGATATAGAGAAGGTGGAATTAATTAAAGAGATTTTGAAAACGACATAGAGTCGTCATAAATTCTATACTAATATTAGGAGAAGGGAGTTAGAGTTTAATGTACATGGCTGAGTATAAATTAAAAAATTTATCCATGAGCGTGCTATGAGGTTTTGTAATAAAGAAAAGTTTATCTCTCGGTATGTTGGTCCTTATAGAATTTTCATGAGTATTGACAAATAAGCTTATGATTTGGAGCTACTTCAAAAGTTTGCAAAAGTTCATCCTGTATTTCAAGTCTCCATGTTGAATAAGTGTAGGGGCGATCCTTCATTGTTTATACCAACTGAAAATATTGGGATCAAGGATAGCTTACCATATGAAGAGATTCCGCTTCAGATTCTAGATCTTCAAATTTTCAAGTTGAGGTCAAAAGAGGTTACATCAATTAAAGCTCTTTGAAGGAACCAAGTTATTGAAGAAGATACTTCGGAAGCTGAAGAAAAATGCAGATCAAGGTACTAATTTTCTTATTAATACTCTCTAAATTATGAGTGAGCATGTTGTTTGTTTGCATTTGCTTGTGTTTTTGAACAAAATGTTATTACCCTTAGCCTAGTATGAGTAATCTCATTCAAGGATGAATGTTCCCTAGAGAGAGATATTGTAACATCTCGCAAATTTAAATAGCTAGATAGAAGGTTAGAACTAAAAATAATCGTGTTTGGAAATAATTAAAAATCCAAAAATTTCTTAATTAGGAAAAGTTGAGTCTTGGTCATTTTCAAGTGGTCATAACTTCTAGCTCTAGATAATTTCAATTTATTTCATGATATGTTTGGAGATATCTTTAAAGGATCTTTCCAATGCCGCTGAGTGTGAGGAATTCAAAGTTCGTATGATTAAGTTATACCTTTTTTAAGTTGGGCTGTTTGGTGGAGTTGACCAATCCGGATTTTGGATGGGTAATTTGGTATTTTAATTACTCAACAAATTAAATACATTTTTAGTAAATATTTTTCAATCAAAAAATAGTTCAGTTTATGATTTTGAAAATAGATTTATTACTTTTGGAGATAAAACGCAAAAGAAAGGAGAAGAGGAAAAGCAAGAGTCACCAGGAACGATAGATTTTGGTTGTGGATTCGCCAAGTAATTGACCCTACAAGGTATGTTAGTCTTTCATAGCGTTGGGTCTGTTAACACACCCGCCAAACATGTTTAGTTTAGTGCAATTCGTCCTAAAATAGTTTGAAAGTTGATGTTCTGCACATGTATTCTTGTTGCATTAGGTTGAGTTGTTGAGTTGTTGAGTTTTTGAGATGTTTACGTTGGTATTTAGAGTTGTATTGGGTTAGGTTCTTGAGTACATATTCTAGGTATAGGAATCTACAATGAATTTGAGAAAGCTATTCTAATTTACGCGAATTGGGGTTGGAAAACCAAAAAGAAGAAAATCGGACATGAAACAGCAGCAGGTCCGCGTTGTTCCATTAATGAATGAAACTTTCCCTCAGTGCGGTAAGGACTCAGACTCCTCTGTCTCAAAAATTTATTTAGCGAGTAATTACTTAATACAACTCCGCGTTAGAGACATATTCCAAAATGGTGATTATTTTATTTTTCTCATTTTTAGCTATCTAAAATCATTCCTAAACAACATGAGATCTTTCAAAACACAAGCCATAATCCTTGAATTCATAGTTCAATTCAAGGATAACATAAGAGTCAAGTCAAGAGCAGTTCAGATCAAAGTAAAGAGAAGTCAAGTGTCAAGTAAGAGATGTTTGTTTAAAGTTTTCATAAGACTTTTACAGATGTTTTAACTTTGTTTTATGACTTAAACTTTTGAAGAAGAGTAACGAGTAAGAACAAAGTTCATTTTCTTCTTTTGAAGAAGAGTAACGAGTAAGAACAAAGTTCATTTTCTTTAACATAATATATGAGAACTAAGTATTCCCAAGAGTAAATGTTTTTGACATTTAAGATGAGAGGAACTGAGATTTCCAAATGAGTTTTGAACGAAAAAGGAAACATTGATTCAAAGAGAGCTTTTAAGCTAGTTTTGACTAATTATCTTAAAATAGAGAAAAAGTTGTTTTAAAAACATATGAGCTAAGTGTATCTCAGGAGTATTAACCGATAAAGGGACGGAAGTTCATGTTAAATCAACCCCCCTTAAACCTTGTAACCATCATGTGCTTAAAAAGGGTAATACTTTTTAGATGATTCCTTAGTGCTTTTTAGCATAAACTAGCGGATAAACTTAGTAGTTTAGGTCTCATACTGATGGAAAGGTATAGGATGGTCCTTGGCAACACGATATAAAATGTTGTACCATCATTACTTAGGGTCATAGTGATGGTTGACGGTTAGAGAATCTACCACAGAAGTTATACTACTTATTATATAAGTAAAGTTAAGTTTGTTATTGTTTTATCTTGAAAGAACTAAGATTATTTTATGATTTTTTATAAAGCTTTATATGCATCACATCTGTTTTAATTTCTTCATATTAAGTAAAGTTATTCATAAGTTGAGAATAACAACTGGAAGTGTTACTTTCGTTATCTATTTCAAGACCTATATTTTTTAGCATTCCAACTCGCATACTCGTATGGTCAATGTACTGATGACAGTTGCCCTGCATCTTATTATGATGTAGACACAAGTAACCAAGATATGCATTTAGGCCCATGTTGATCCATCATGAACATTCAGAGTCTCTTGGTGAGCCTTCTTGCATTCTAGAGAGATCATTTATTTATTTGTAGTCTAGTTCATTAGGATGTTTTGATGTTTGTCTCAACATCCATCTTGATTGTTTAAAGGCTTCATAATCAGTTATATGTCCTTTAGTATTTTCATTGTCATTATATCGTGTTAAGACTTGGGTTTGACTTAATGGACAAGTTGAATGTTCATTTCTAACATTCCAATTTATTTTGGAAAGATATGTTTATTGATTTAAGTCTTCCGTTAAGTAGGTAAGTCAGACCAAGGGTATGCTCGAGGAAAATAATGTTTTTCGCGTGCTAGTCCCACCTAGGTTATAAGATCAGGGCGTCAAATTACCAATTGATATATACTTCATTTGTAATATTACAAACAAAAGGTGTGTGTTAGTACTAATTCAATTGGTAATCCATCAATCGAATGTTGCTCAATTTGGCACCATTTTTTGACGATGTATTTGCCAACTAAAGTACTTAGTTAATAAGATTTTTGTGTAAATTTTTCAAATTTTATTGTCAAGTTTCAACATATAATTCAGTTATAAATATGTAGGTAATTTGTTACTAGAATACTAACAAAAGTACGTTTTTAGTTAAATTTGTTGGCAATTTGCAATATTTCATTTAGTGTAGAAGCCAATTTCAATTTGTGATTCCCACTTCAATTCTTATCTAATTATTGTTATTTTTGGGAAATTTGTTCCTTTAACTTAATTTTATGTTGTTGCATTTTGGTATTTTTACTCCTTTTATTTTTCTAGTTTTTTATGTTGTCTTGTAGTTGTGTTAGGCATTGTTTAGAACTTTGTTGCTATCCATTTTTTAAGCACTTTTATAATTCTTGTTGATTTTGTGGAGCTTTGTCCTTTTGTTTATTACTCTTCACACTTAAGAGGTTTTTCACGTTAAAATTAGATGTCTTGTGTGTTGATTAGTTTTTCTTGCTTGGAACGAAAGACTCCATTTTATATCCAATTGTTGCCCCCCAACCTTTGTCCAATCTTCTTTATCCTTATAAAACATGAGAATCGACCAACCTTCCACAGCCAAGGTGTATTGCCTCCATCGAAACACTCTCCGGATGAGTCAATAATAGCCCTAACATTAATAACACCCGATTCCTTCATATTGTGCCATCGGCGTTTTCTCACCCCTCTAACAAGCACAAACTTGAAAAATGAAAAATGGCGACCAAAGACTATTTTATGAATGTCAAATCTTTACTTGTTTAGATTTCTAATTTATTCAAGTAGGGAAAAAAATCGTGGTGACTCAAAATAATAAGTGATTAACTAAATTTTTAAAGAATTTTAAGAATAAACGAATTTTAAAAAGGAATCTCCGCCTAATTTTAGGAAAACTAAGAAACCAATTAAAGTGATATACGAAATCAAGAAATTCTAGGTAAAGGGTTCAAGTTATTTTCAAAAGAAAGGTATTAAAAATCCTTCGAAATCCACAATTGTGGGTGTCCCATAATTAATTTTTTGAAATTGATGAGGATATAAAATCAAATATACAAGTGCAATAAATATGCAATATTCACAAGTAATTTTATAAAACAATAGTATAAGAATTGGCATAAAATTGCATTTCATCAATAATATATAATAACAAATAAATAATATTACTCGATCTCCATTTAAATTGATTCAAAAAGAAGAAACCTGGGGTACCTGTAAAGACACTTTGTAAAAGTGTTAATACTAAATGAATATGAATAACAATAAATGAAATAAACAATAATTTTCAAAATAAAAACCCGTCGTATTAACATGGAAGACCTTAAAAATCGATTATAATTTCTCCATTGGTCAAGTTTTAACATACAAAATATAAAAATCTAAAAGAAATTTCCATCTTTATAATATGGAGGTCTTCAAAGCCGATTGAGATATTTTTTCATTGGCCAATTTTGACTAACAAAGGAATTTACTAAAACACAAAAAGTCTAACAACACCAACCGTTAAAATAATAACACGACTAATAATAATAAAAAAGGGTATTAAATTTATATTCCAAAGATTCTGTGAACCATAAAAACAATCAAAAGACAACCTATATGAAAAATATACATAAAAAAAAGCTCATTAAGAAAATTAATGAAAAGAGACAAAGCAACGTGAAATTAATAACTAAATATGATAACCAAGTGGTTGGTTTTAACATAATACCAATAACCAAATTAACAAATGGACAAAAACCAAGCAACAACAATAATAAAATTATAAAACTAAATAAAGTAACAATAACAAAATCAAAGTGGCAACCATAAAATATCTAAGCTAACAAATTTTCTATTTACCATCACAAATAATTAAACTAATAAAATAATAACAAATAGAAAGATTACTAAGGCCATATATGAACTGAAAGAAATAAAACAACAGAAATAGCTAAATAAATCAAAGACACAAGGGAGAATATGATCAACATAAAAACACTACTTAACACAATAGATTAAAAAACTAAACAAACTTAGCAAAAGCATAAACAACAAACAAATTAATAGTAATAAGTAATAAAGAGAGACAAAAGTGACTAATATTAAATAATAAAACTGACCCAAGTATCAATATATGATAATAAAAAAATTTAGCCTAATCGGAACCTGATTGACCAAACTCAATGTTGTCTTCATGGTTGCTTAGATCTATGATGAGATCTGGTTTAGTGAGGTTTTCCGCGGAGGTACGAATGCTGGTTGAGCTTTCCATGAAGTTGGCTGCTCCATTAATCACGAGCTGGTGATGGAGCTTGAAGGGAAAGAGGGGGGCGGTAGTTTGTTGTTCAATGGTGGTCTCAGGTGTAGCTTGGATTTTGGTCTAGTGTGCTAGATTTTATTCTGTTGGTGTTAGGATTGGAATATGTAAAAAGGAGACGAACAATTGGGGTTTTGGGGTTTCGTATATTGTAGGAAAAAAGGGTGAAGGGATCTGGGGTCTTTTGAGTTTTGGGGTGTGCATTTGGATCTTAAAAATGGAGGTTCGTTTGGAGGTCTGTCAAGGTGGTTCTCCAGAGTTCTGGTTGAAGCTGGCTGATAGTGGTGGCTTTTTGTGACTTTAAGTTTAGGCAAGGATTGATTGGAGAAGATTTTAAATGAGGGTTGGGTGGCGGCTGCTTTAGTGCAAAAATATAAGAGGAGAAATTTTTAGGGTTTTTTCTATTTTGGAATGTTTTTATTCCTCTAGTCTCAAAAATACTATTCATCACCCTTGAATTAATTACTAAATTATTGTTCAAATAGAGTATTGAATCCACTCATACTAAAATACCATTATTTTAAAACTGTGGCCAAAACCACCTGTTAATACCATATCTATGTATGAAATCTTATTCATATTTGAATGAATTTTTAGACTCTGCAAAATATTAAAATGAATATTAACAAATGTAAAGGTATTAAATGAATATTAAAAACAATATAACAAACGTAAACAATGACATGTAAAAAGTGCAAATTAACAAAAATAATAATTTAATATCAATGAAGAAATATCTGAATGTATTTAATAGGACGTGAAAAGAAATAATGTAATTAATATTAACTCATTAAAAATTTTAATTTCTAATAAATAAAGATAATTATCGATAAACTTATTGTAAAAATTCTATTTCTACCTGTCATATCTAATGAAACCATTATTACAATCTGTCTCAATAAGCCAAATCCCTATATGTACTAGCAAGAACAACAGGAGCTATTGGGAAAGACAGAGTCACCCTGAATGGTCACCCAAGCTAAGAGAATTGTTTTAAAATATCATTTATGTTTCATTTATGATCAAAATATCACTCAACTATCATTATATTCCTCCAAATATACTTGACATTTTAAAATCATCACTCTATCCTAGTTGACATCATATGTCGTTAAATTTCTTTTTTTATAATAGACTAATTTGATTTATTAAACCCATTTAACTAAAATAATGATCAAATTATTTTTTTTATTTTTTATTAGTTTATTAAGAATAAATTTTAATACATAAAATCTTTTATCATAATTAAACTTTTAATTTTTTTGTTATGAAGAATACAATTTAAAAATGTACTATAATTTTATTAATTTTGAATACTCATAAATAGTTATAGTCAAAAAAAAAATATTGATATACAAATCACTAATGAACGCTAATTTCAATCAATTAATCATAAGTTGTATGATAAATAAATAACATTAAAGGTCTATTAATTATTAAAAAATATTTATTTGGGCGCTTTGAAATCCATATATACTTAAAATTTCATTTTTAAAAAAGAAAACAGTAACATAATAATATTATATTCTTTATCCATTAGAAATACTAAATACTTCAGAAGTCTCCTTAATTTTTAGTTTATATGCCTAGTCATTAAATCATTATTTTGAAAAATAACAGACCTATTCAATTCATTAAATTTATGTCTCTACAAATTAAATATATAAATTACAAGAGAATTTATAAAGATTATAAGAAATTTTTTTAAAAAGTATAATAACTTTATATATTGTCACCGAAAAAGTAAAATGAAAAAATCTCTGTGTGCACTTATTACCTCATAATTTTAAAACTCCCAAGTAAATTATTTAAAAAATTTAAGCAATTCGTTTTATAAAAGTATTTAGAAAAATTTGTAAGATTGACAAAAAAAATGGTAAGAAAGAGAGAATTATTATTTATCTTTTTTAATTATTTTTTTTCATTTATTTTATATTATATTATAGGTATAATGAACAAGCACCCCTTCAACCTATGCCTGATATTTCAGAGACACATTTTATTTTTCAGCATAACATAAATAAAAGTTAATTATGATAAAAGATTTTAATTATGAAAATTTATTCTTATTAAATTAATAAAATTTAAAATAATATGATCACTATTTTAGTTAAATGAGTTTAGTTAATTAAATTTGTCTATCATTAAAAAAATATTTTAATGACATGTCATGCCAACTAGGTAAGAGTGATATTTTGAAGTGTCAAGTATATTTGAAGGAAAATAGTGGTAGTTGGGTGATATTTTGGTCCTAAACGAAACATAAATGATATTTCAAGTCAATTTTCTCAATTTGGGTGACCATTTAGAGAATCGAATTGGAAAGACAAGGACAAAATAAATGTGCTTAATATGGCAATAGCCAAAGAAAACGTAAGTCAGAACTTCCACTTTTATTAGAACCAGGAGAAGACAAATTTATGCAAGAAAACACAGTTTGGCCAACAAACAAATCAACCAAGTAAGAAAAATAAATCAACACACAAGATACCAAATTTTAACGTGGAAAATCTCTTCGGTGTGAAGAGTAAAAAAGACAATGCCAAAGATACAATAAAGTAACAAGAGTTGCTAAAGTGTTCTCAAAAAATGAACAACAAAGTGCCAAACAATGAGCAACTAAATCACAAGATAGCACAAAAAACTAAAGAAATCTAGAGCTATACGACTTATATTCACCATTTTCAGTTCCCTATCAAATATTGAATTGAAAGAACAAGCTATCAAAAAATTAGCTCAATCGGATAATCAACGAAGTAGAAATCTCAATTTGAAATTGACTGCTAGGGCTTGGGCGAAAATCTTCACTCTATCTTTATTCTCTCTGTATGAGTTATCTAAATCTCTTATGCTCCTTCTAAAATAAAACCTAAAAGAAAGTATTACATATCTACCATAATATTGAGCTTATAAGCAAAGTCAGGTAGTCAAATTGGGCTAAATTATTCCATAAAAAAAAGGAAGGATGACGGAAGACTCAAAACCTTCAACTTTTATTTATCCGCATAGGACGGAAAAAATTCCCAAACAAAACAAGAGCAAGTAATAGTCGCATACCTCTAGCTAGATTAACAACTAATGGGAAAACATGAGCACCTATTTTACATGGAACAAATCTTGAAAACCAAAGAAAAAGAAAAGCTTTATGTGTATATTCTTTACCACTATTCATGAAAATAATCAACCACCTACTCTAGTTATTAGTCTTCAATCCGATAAGATCCTTCACGCATTTTAAAGATTTTCTTTAATCTCTACCAACTCAGCAGATTGAAAAAGGGACAAATTAGAGTCACCCAAAACAGAAGACATTCCCAAAATGATCATGTCTTCAAGAGTAACAGTAGATTCATCCCACAGAAACACAGAACTTATAGTCTCAGAGCACCACCTTTCTGCCAACCCTAAAATAAATTTTTGATTTGTCTTTACTCTATAAACTAAACTCTTCATATCTTCGTAAATTCTCGCAACTTTCGATACAAGGTGATTGATAACCTCCATCATTTCAACCCATTATATGCTTTCCATTTATTTGTGGATTCCTCTATCCATCAAAACCATGAAAGGAGAAATATATTCGAATGGAAAAGCAATTAAAGGGCAACCAATATTCGGTCCTTCATTCAAAGAAAAAATTTGATTTACGAAATGGGAAATTCTGATTTCTGGGATTCACCAACTTTTGCAACCAATATCTCGTCTATTATATCCATCATTGAATCTTCCATCGATTCTTTAAAATGCATAGTTCACCTTGTTTTATGAAAAACAAAGACTAAATTTGATTCTTTTACGACAAGAAAAAGTACTTCTTGTGTGTTTCTCTTTACAAGTTTAATATGGGAATGACTGCTACAAATTGTTTATACTAACTATTGTTTACTTTTCATAATATTCTTTATCCTTTAGTGTGTATAAACTTAAGATATACGTGCACATAAATTGAGGAACTATATCTTTCTCGGGGTGTTATACAAAAAAAATAAAATAAAAGATACGAGTAAATTTAGGAATTGTGTAAATAGAATATATATAATAAAACTTTTAACCAATCTACACAATATCTTTTGAATACATTTGGTTCAGTCATTGATGATAATGGATATTACTTAATCTTATGTGCATGAGCTTTTAATATTAATCCAGATAAAAAAAGATGATTGTTGTAGAATATCTGTCAACATAAAAATGGTGAACTCTGATGGAAATAACAAAACAAAATATGAAAATCTTTCTAATTATGACATATATTCACTTAATAAAATTGATCAATTCTTAATGTGAATACAAAACTTATTTAAAAACAGTTTAGAGAAAACCACTTTTTGGTGGGTTATTTTTACACAAAAAATATGAACTTGGATCATCAATAATCATTTGATATAATATTTTGTAATATATAGTATCTATATCATTCTAGTGGAGCGGTGTAAGTTTACCTTTTTTGAATATGTATGGCTCTACCACTGAAGGCAATGTGTATTACATAAATTTTATGTGCATTACCTTCAGCTCTAAGTCTTGATAGAGGAAAACAATTGAAGTACGCTGAAAATCAATTAAAAAAAACTCATGACTTTTGTGATAAGCATAACAAAATGAAATATTACATATTGTAAGCTTTATAGTATATCATAAGGTAAATACTTATGTTACCTAAACTTCACCTGAATGATCTTTCAATTCTAATTCCATGTAGAGGAATATAATTTTACTAGGCTACTTGCCAACATAATATTAGTGAATTTGGTGATGGAGTAACAAAATCAAAACATGACAAATTATATATGTAAATATATAAAGGGATCAAATACATTGTATGCATATAAAAAAAACTTTTCAACTATCAACATGGTATACTTTTTCATTGAAGTGGTGTGAGCTGACATCTTTTGAATAAATGTGATTCTTCCACTGATGATGATAATACTATTTAACTTTTCTGTACATGATCTTTCACTACTAAGCAATGATAGAGGAAAATAGTTGTAGTAGGCTGATTGTTAACGTAAAACTGATGGATTTGATGATGAAAATAAGAACATAAAATCTTATAATTCACGTAATTACGACATATATTCTTTCTATAGCATTACATTAATTCATAATTTTATTTTAGAACTTATTTTAAAATATTGTTAATAATTCCTTTATTGTGAGGGGTATTTTTATAAAGAAAATATGAATTTGTTTGTCATTATTTATGTGATAGAAGTCCTTTTACTGTATCAATACATTTTAATGAAATGGTTCAGTTGGCTCTTTTAGCCACTAATGAAGACTTGTATTACTTAAACATCACATGCACGAGTTTTTAGTCTTAACCCGATAGATGAAAACAATTAAGTTGTCTATCAACGTAAAACTGGTGAATTCAGTGAAGGGAATAACAAAACAAAATATGATGTTTTATATATGGTTCATATTGTATCATAACATGCTTCTTGGTATTACTTGAACTTTACGTGCCTGAGCTTTCATTTGTAATTTTTTATAGAGTGGTTAATTGTCAATGTTCATTAGGTGAAAGAGATAGCAAAACAAAATATGACATTGTGTAAGGTTCATATTTGATCGTCATGTACACATTGATATTAATAAAAATATACATGTTTAAGCTTTTAGTCCTAAATTCATAAAGAGGACGATAGTTACAATAGACAGACTGTCAGAAAACCAAAGAAACATGTATATGAATCCTTATAACTACAACATATATTCAACTCAATAGTATTTCCTTAATTCAGAATGCGAGTTTACAAATAACTATTGATCCTTCTTCCAAAACACTTATTATTTTTTTAACTGTAGGGTGACTTATTTTTTAACATTAATCATTTGTGTGTGTGTGTATATATATATCTATCTATATATATACACGTTTTCCAATCAAATTCTTTACAAGATATGTACAAACAATGTAAAAGATATTTTGGATTTTATCAAGCCATATTTGTACTATGAATTCAAATATCTATAATAGTGATATTCCATATTAGTAATTGAATTTTGAATAAATTTTTGGGGGAAAACACAAGTATCCCTATAAGATTCTGATCGAAATCACAGAGATACACCTAAACTTAACTATAGTTCTATGATCCCCTAAACTAATTTAAATGAAATAGAGAGTGTGAACACTCCCACGAAGACTAGTGATATAGTGAAAAAATTTTATACAAGTCATTTAAATTTGTAACTTTATAATTAGTTAGTGTTAAATTTTTTCCGAGGAAACTGAAATATAGTGAAGTAGTGCACAAACTTTTTCTTGGTAAATACTTCTTTTAAGAGCTTTCTTATTTTAGACTGGGTGCAACACCCCGAGCCTCAACCCTAGACGTGAGCTCAACTTCATGAACCATTTTTGGCCTTGAGAGAACCCTTGACATGACTTACTTAACTCAATGTAAGATTTAAAATAATCATAAAGCAAGAAAATATTCTAAAAATAATTACTTAATAAAAATTGTTTAGCGAAATTGGCACTTATAACTCATGATAAGGTGCCTGTAATAAAAAGAGAACACACAGATCTTACTTACTAATTATTTTTCTATGAAGCCTCTATAATACTAAGATGAATGTTGGGACAAATCCCACAACATTCTATAAACAAAAAGATTGGAAAGCAATAAAAGGATCCCCCGAATGCAAGAAAATCATCATTGAATATGAGTGCTCGAACTGGATCAACGAGGCGTTGAATGATGCTGATCCTTGTTACATGCGTCAGCATCATGATACGATGTATGAAAATTATATCAGTACATTGATGTACGATTATGAGAGTTGGAATGCTAAATAACAACTTAAGCTTGAAAAGAGTAAGAAGAAAAGATTTTCTTGGCTTTGCTCATCTCATGAATAACAATACTCAATATAATTAACTCATTTCATTATATAGCAGTTTAATGACATGTGCAACATAAGTAAAAGCTATTTAAAACTTGGTTCTCAACTCTGTGTATGCAAAGATACAATTAACTATGCGATGTTTGTAAAAATACAAAATAAACTGATGTAAACTCATAATCCTGATAAAAGACATATCATGCTTCCTCTTGAAGTCTACTCGTGCAATGCATGAATAAAGTATAATACCCATTTAATACTAAGAAGAACCTCCTAAGGAACCATACAACTACTGTTGTGGGAGTTTTTCTAACCGACAACCATCACTTAATAGTTATAGTATTGATACAATGTTTTACCTAATGCTACCAAGGACTATCCTAACCTTGCCAGTGTATGAGACCTCAACTATCTAATGGATCCACTAGTAAACTGTGAAAAGGATTCATCTAAAAGTTATGATCCTTTCCTACCCATGATGGTTACATAGTTTTCATGGACACTTGAGTTTATTTGAAACTGGCATGCCCACATCAGTGCTTAATACTACTTCAAAAAATATACTTATCTTGTATGTTTCAAATACAACTTTTCGATATTACTGCTCAAAATTAACTCAACCGCTATCTTTGAAATCGCTGCTTCCCTGCTTGATTCATTTTATAAATCTTTAACTGTGAAAAATAGCCTGAAGGCTCTTTGGAAAACTTAGTTTCCTTACTTGTTTAAATGTGAACTCACTTTAAATCTCTTTGGGGATACTTGGTTCCCCTATACTATTGAAGAAATGAACTTTAACTTAACTGTTTACTCTTTACTTAGCTTGAAACTTGAGTCTTGAAACAACTCTTCGAGAAATACTTAGTTCCCTTATATTTCTTTTAAGGAAGAACTTCAACTCTTTACTCTTAACTTATCTTTAAACTCAACTTTTATGGAATACTTTGCTCCCTTATAACTTTTGAGAATTGAACTCAAATCTTTACTCTTTTCTAACGTGAGCCTTTAAAAAGTTAACATGTTTATTAAAGACTCTTAGAAACATTAAAAACTTGCTTTCACATTCTTCTTAACTTTTAGACTTGACTCTTAATTTCTTAGACTTTGATCTTAACATTACTTGAATTAGATTATGGTTTAAGGTCATGATATCTATTTATTGATGATTTCATAAATGTTTTAGATGTTACCTATAGTGGTTGAATCAACTAATAAACAGGGTCCACCTCACTTAGGAACTATACGGAAGAATTGGGAATGAATGGGGTGAACTGAGTCCTTTGGCGCTCTGAGAACGGGGGCACCAGACCCCATTTCGAGGCAAGTTTTGGTGCTCTGTCTGCGCGCCGCCCCAATGTCCCTACAGACGTTCGTTTTTAATTTTCTTCTCTGTTTTTTCAAGAGTCTAAACCTCTAAAATCCCTGGTTTTCTTCCCAAACACTTTAACCTCCCTATTCTTGCATAACCCAAGGAGTTCGACTTAAAAATCACCTGTAACAAGAATCAAATCTATTCTAGGCATGTAACAACTCAAAAAACAAGAATTCAACAATATTCGTCAAGAGATTCACTTTTCACCATTCTATCTACTCAATATTGATGAATTAAAGAAGTTTGTGTGTGGTGAACTAACCCAACATGAGATATCTGCATACCTTTTCAAGGATCACTTCCAACTGATTTCACAAGACGAACTTCGACGATCTTGAACATTCTTGCTTGCTCTTCTCCTTTCTCGACTTTTATCCTCTTCTTTTCTTTGAGCTCAAAACCCTTTTAGTTTAGACCCAACAAATTCTACCAAAAATGAAATAAATATAAGGGTAAAGAAAAGACCAAAAAACCATTTAAAAATCCGGATTGGATTTTTCTTATTCCAACAACACAATTTTCGAAAGGCATAACTCAGTTATATAATATAAAAATTTCCAAGTGATTTCCAACTATAATAAGAACTACCTCTAACTCACCCTGAGCTAGATGTTATGACTGTTAAAAATTGACCAAAAACCCACTTTTTGACTTACTAAAAAAATTCCATATTTCAGTTCTTTCCAAAACTCACTATTTTAACTTCTACGCTTCTTCCTTGATATTTCATTTGCTGATGTTCAGCGGCTCGCAGATTGAAAAGGGGGAAGTGAAAAAAGCGGAGGAGTACGAGTAAAAGGAAAAAGAGAAGAGAACGGCGGAAAAAAAGGAAATGAAATGGAAATCGCAGGAGGAAGGGGGAAAGGGGAAAAACTGAAGAAACGAAAAAAAGAAAAAGGGGAAGGGGGGGAAAAGAAAGGGAAGGGGAGAGGGATAAAAGAGGGGGTGGAAGTGAAAGGAGGAGAGGGAAAGGAAAAGGAGAGTAAAAAAGGGGGGGGGGAGGGGGGGGAAATAAGGGTGAGGGGAGGGGGAAGAAGGGGGGGGGGGGGGAAAAAAAAAAAGGGGGGTGAAGGGGGAAGGGGAGTAAGAGGAGGTGTCAACTAGAGGGAAAGGAAGAGGGGCAGAGGAGGGAGGATGAGGACTACTAGATCAAAGCCAAAAGGAGGATAAGATGGCCGTAATGGCAGAAGGGGGTGTGGATTACACTTTTTTTTTCTTCCATTAATTTCTTATATTAACTTTTAATTAGTTTTAAAATTTATGCGTATTTTTAAAAAATAATTGAATATGTTTTATTTGTTTTTTTCACTTATTTTTATTTTTGTTGAAAATTAATTTATTTTGCATACAAGACATTTGAACTCAATTTGAAATCAAATCAAAAGGAAATACAAATAAATAAAAAAGAGTAAATAAGATCAAGCGAAAAACAAATGAATGAAGTAAAAACTACGTTATGATATTTATTCATACCATCAACAAACATTGACTACAATTTTTCCCTATATGTAGAATATATCATATATACTTATAGGTTGTGCAGGAAATTCTTTCCAAACTATATATTGATAGTATGACAAACATTTAGGTTTTTAGCAAGCCATAATTGAAATACTAATTTAAATTTCTATCTTAGTGGCATCAAATAGAGTAACTATGTTTTGAATATATTTATAGAGATTTTGTATAATTATTAATAAAATCAATGAATTTTGCCTAAAATTGTTGAATTTATTTTTAGAGAAATAATTAAATTAATATTAGATCTTTTGGTTTAAATCCCTATTTGCGATCATTTTTTAGTAGTTTGTCTAGTCTTTTTCTGTAACACATTGGGAACTATTAGACAATGCAAGGGGCTAGGTGACAAGTCATAAGCCTAGGAACCCTTCAGTGGGCCCAGAAGTCATGAAATTAACCATGAGGCGTGGTGTAGCTCGCGATGACTCTGAAATTTGAGACAACAAAGACTTCGATCCCACGAGCACCCAAACAGATCGTGAACAGATCAACAAGGGGTGGTGATGACCATGGAGAAGAGGCAGAATCTCGCAAAATTCATTGCCTTCCACACGAACCACTTGATTGCTCGTAAAGGACTAGACGGGCCTTGGAGAGGGTAGTGTCGGGAAAACGGGTTGAGGGGTAGTTTTCTAAGCTACTAGCCAATCGCGAAGACCACAACACTTGTTCTTCATGTCCTTGATGGCTCGTTGTAGCCTTCATCACGAGGCTACGTTTGTTTTACAAGTTTATTTAAAACAATGTTATGTCATTTTACCCAGGCCTAGAATTCATATATTAGTTAAATTATCCATATATTAAATCCATTCATGTCATTTTATCAAATTAACCAAAAGAAATGAGTTCTTTTTCTTCAAAATATTTCTCTCTCGAGAATCTTGAAGAAGAAGCTGAAGAACGGTTTAAGGTAGGGATAAAGGTTTAAGTCTCCATCCTCCAACTGTTTGTGTACTTTAATATCAAGGTATGATATCTTTATTCATTCATGGGATCCTTGCATACATAGAGACCCTTAAGTTCCACAGTTAAAAAAGTTGAAATTCTCAAAGTCGGATTAGGTTGTCTTCTCAAATTCGAATTAGGTTTTCTTCTAAGATATGCGGTTTCTTAATGTTGAATCCCGTTTGATTGGGATATGATTGTTTATATGCCTGAAATGCAGATCTAGTTTTTCAAGATAATTTTCATGTACCCATTCTTATATTATATAAGTAAGATGAAATTAACGTAAATGAGTTTTATCTATGAAAGGAGAATCTATGGGTTTTGTGTATCCTTATAGGAGAAATAAGGTACATTATGAATTTCTTTGACATTGAATTATATTTGATAAGTATGATATGAATTGCTTTTAGAGTAAATTATACATCATAATTTGTTTATTATTGGTGTAATTGTTGTGTAAAGGATTTTTCCTACACAATTTAATTATGTATTAATGTGAAATGCTTTCTAACATTCAATGATTCTAGGTTGAAAGGATTGTTTGCGTAAATTTAATCTAAGCTTAAGAGCTATGACTATGATGAGGCAAGAGGTTATTACCCATGACCTTCGATGAGAAGAACATGAGACAATTATCCATAGTTTCTTGGAGTCGGAATATAGTTGATCACCCATGATCCTAAGTAAATGATAAGAGGTGAGTACCTATTTCATATTATATAACGACAAGAGGTTGTATACCCTATCAAGTAATGAAAAAACAAGCGAAGATAAACCATGATCCTAAAGTATTTTTGACAAGAGGTGACTACCCGTGATCGTATAGTAATATGGACAAGAGGCAACTACCAATGATCCCAAGGTAAGAATTGGTAGAGGCATTTACCCATGTTACTTTATAATAAGGCAAGAAGCGATTTCCCGTGTTTATAATATGTTATGATAGGTGAAGATCTTGTTATTGGATTGGAAGCTTTTCCTACCATTAAATGGTAAGGACTAGTGGCACATTACACCCATGTATTGGGGTTGGAGTGGTATGAATTCATGGGGTTACATACAAGGATGTACTTGTTTATATGTGAAATAGAATGCGACTATGTTCATTGATTAAGCTTTATGACTTATGTTCTCTCACTCCTATGTCATGTTTTTCCAAGCTATCATATTTGGTACATTTTTGTACTAACGCATACTCTTGCCTACATTTCTCATCTAAATGTAGGATATGGTATTCGCGACCCTCATCCCCACAACGTAGATCTCTCTTAGATAAAAAGTTGAAGATTGGTGAGTCCTCATTCATCCGAGGAAATGGTCACTACTTTCCTTATATGCTTTTCTCTTTTAGTTTTGAACACTAATGTATGACATATATCTCATAATATTATTGCACTAAATGTTTTTTTTAGCGCCGCGTAGGGTTAGACTTCCACTGGTTGATTTGATACGCTCAAACTTACTTTCTTAAATACGAATTAAAGCGTCCGTGTCAAGTAATAAACCCCACTATGATGTTGGGATCGTTCCCACGCGGAAAATAGTCAGACTTAATTCACTTTGTTTTACTATTGTTCGGTTGACGACTTCCTTAAAAGTAAAAACTAAAAAGTGGGGTTTTATATCTCTAATGAGTAAAAGTAACTAACGAATCTTGAGAAAGATACACTTAGCATTTTTGAAAGTTGGATTTTAATCGATGCTTAATCAAAGTAACTAGGGTTTACGTTTCCCCACAGGTTCAATAAACTTGATAATTTTTAACTATCAAACAATTCTTTTCCTAGATCTTTGCATGCAAGTGATAAGGTTATGTATTTCTAAATCCTTGTCCGGCCTCATAAAATCTCACTTCACACTTGGTCGCTACGTTTTGTTGCTTCCCTACCCTTATCTTTACCTCATATAAGCATCGTATTCGATATTTGACTAAGTTATTACCAGTCGTACCATCAATACTAGCCTAATTAGATAGCATACACTAATGTAATGTTAATAATTTTTTTTCCTATTGTCTACCATCCTTGTCGGCAAGTAGCAATAAGGCGAGTTCTAACGTTGATCACCGTTAAAAAGACTTAGAAGCGACGAATTATTTAATAACATGGCAGACACTATTCTAGATTTGTTTATTTTAGCTAGGGTTTCTCATTTTTGCCTTGGTTTCCCACAACCCTAGTTATGGATTTTAGTGTACTCATACCATAAACCAACAATAATTCAAATATATTAAATAGAATTCATCAATTAGAAAAATAAAATCCCAAAAGGTTGCCTTGATTAATAACAAACATCACTTGCAAGAATTCTCAAAGTATCATATCTCACGCAACATCTAATGATTATCAAGAATCTCAACAAAAAAATGTTTACCAATACGGACTTTTCCACAATCTAAGAGTCTAACTATCAGGTGTCCCCAACCTCAAAAATGAGGTTTTTTTTCGAACTATTTATATAAAATAAAAACCTAATTACACAAGAATTCTAATTTGCAGGAAATCTACCAAAACGCGGCTGGGTCGACGGAACAAGTGCGATGGACCGTCCGGTCATGACGGACCTGTCATGACTCCGTCGTCCCAGACTTGTGCACTTTCTTCTGCTTCTCTCTTCATTCCCCCTCGCCGGCAATTCTGACGGACCGTCATAGGCCAACGGTCCGTCGCAGGTCTTCGTTTTCAAATACTTCAACTCTCGAAATCTAGGTACTGAAGATACTTCTCCTGCACGCCCCACGACGAACCTGTAGCAACGAACCGTCCTAAGCGATGACGTACCATCCACAATCTTCGTTCAATCCCACACTGGTCAGCCACTTCCCCATCTTCCTTCAGCAGCTTTTTCTACACTGCCACCGCACGACCCGTCATCACTCCGTAGGTGGTCTCTTCTGCATTTCTTCTCCACCATCGCGCATTTTGGCTTGGACCGATTTCCTGAATACCAAAGAGAAACTTGTACATAAAAATCTAGCAAAAAGGCTTATTGGGGGACTCACTAAACTTAAAGAAAAATATTAATGATAATGTGAAACCACGGTATATCAACAACCTCGACTTAAATTCGTTGTTTGTCGCTCAAGGACACACTCGAATCACTACACAACCTTGTACATAGTATCCATGTTTTAATCCTTTGCAATCATTTGGCTAGCTAATCCGATTATTAATCTCACACATCTATGCATTCTATCCAACTTTAGGCTTGAAATTTTTGTGGGATCAAACATGCCACAGACTCACCATGGCATTAACACCTATCCTCTTCAATATCTCTCCCCTGATGTGCCTAACAATTCTAGTATTGCAACTAATGTCCTCACTTTAGAACAAAATCCTCATTTTCAACACAATGAATTTCAGTTTTGATTATAAGAGATTACTTTTTCACACTCGCTCTCAGAACAAAGTCACACTCATTCATACCTATTGCCATACGCTTTTCCTTATTTTCACTGCCTTAAGTTTCACTATACAACCCTAGATCACCGATAGCTTTGTTAGTTGTAACATAGCCCTCTGGGTCTGGTAGGTTATATTTAGGTCATATTTTTAGTGATTTTTTCCTCCTTGTACATATCGGGCTAAACCTTCCATCTTTCTATCATTTTTATCCAATCTCGCCCCAGTTCTCAATATTCTTTCACCTTGCATTTTCTTATTTCTCTTCATTTTGTGAAGTGTACTGCTCTTCTTTTCTTGTTTTGTAAATTCTTGTATTTTTTCTTATTCTTTCTTTACTTTGTTCTTTCAAAACCCACTTTCCAGAGTCTTCCTCATAATAGCCACCCTCAACTCATGGCTTTTCATGAGTCAATTACACCACATACCCCCAGTTTTGGGTCATGTCCATAACGAAGGTTTGTAATGCATTAGCCACCGTCAACTTATGCCTTTGGCATAAGCTGAGGTGCACAATGTCCAGGATGTACCAGGGCCACACATTGTTCCCGCAAAGATCAGTTAGGGTGAAAAAGAAGGGTCGATTTTAAGCTAAGATTATTTGGATCAAAGAAGGATAGAATTTCATTTGGTTTTCTGTTTATTTAGGCTAGAAAGGGCTTTGTTGTAAAAAGGTCTAGTGATCCTTTCCTCAATATTGTCTATTACAGCTTACATTCAGCAGGACTAACCAGGCAAGTTTCTAGCTAAGTCCAAATAAGTGGACTATTCAAATTTCTTCCCAGCACTTCACTTACAACACCTCATCACTAGACACCGATTGTCCAGACACCTAGTTCGAATTTAAGACTTAGGGTAATGCAAATGGTGTAACTTTATTCATGCTTAGGGCCACACAATTATCAGTGTACTATGGCCTAGTCATTCATTATTTTCCAGTTTATCAGAATATCATTTTAGCCCATCATGCATCTAGAATTAAACTATGTTAAATAAAGATAAACATGCCGGTTCAAAAGAAAAAGCAATCAGTCTTTTGGGGAAAAATAACACATGCAAGAAACCCCCAAAAGAGAACGAGTGAATTGGGAGAGCTCAGACTTCCCCTAACACGCACTATCCATTTAACCCCCCCCCCCCCCCAAAAAAAGTATGCAGATTGCCCCAATTCATAAAAATGTCAAATACTAGAGTGGTAGGTACAAGTAAACTTGTGACGCAAAGAACCGTCGACAGGCAAGATGGTGGGTCCGGTTCCCCTGAACCCACGTCCGCTGCAAATCTGGACACCCTCGTTATTGTCCTCATCAACAACCGCACCATCAGTAATGCCGCCCGCGATTCTAACAGTGCGGGAGCTAGACGCCCCAAGCCGCTAACTCTGACGCTCTCACTGGTGTCGCCGCCTCGTTCAGTCGAGTAAAAGCTCTTCGCAGCAGCCTCCACTCTCGCGCTCCTTCTTCCTTGCTTTTGCCGCCTCTCACTGCTCGACTCCTCCTCCTCTTATCACTCCTCCTCGAGGGGGAGGTGGGTGAATTTTCTAAGTAGTGATCAGGGCCGCAGCACGTATCCTCAGATAGGCCTCGACAGAAGGGCCATCAGACTCCGGGCACCCATTCCTCTAGGATCGTGTCGATGTCTGCACGAAAGACTGTCGCTGCAGCCTGAAGAGTGACCCATCAACCAGAGGGGGCTGATCGGGCTGACCCTCTAAACTCAATGCGCCAGATGCTGGTTGACCTCAATAATCTTCCGCTTTTAAACTGCTACTGCTAACTGCCTGCGCATCTTCCCTCTCTAGATGTGCTCAGACTCAGTAATCGACTTCGTCACTCCCACGCTGTGGTCGAGGGAGTTCGAGGCTGTGGCTACTACCCGGGATAGACTATCCCGAGGTAGTGTTAGTGGACGCCTCGTTGATGTGCGGCCCTGGGCTTCAAATAACCTATCCCCCGCAAGATCACTCAGCAAGTGTGTGGCACGTCTGGACGGGGACCTCTGCGTGGAGAACAACTCATTTGGCCCTCGTCTCTAATGAGGCCGACCGGGAGACGTGCCCTGCAGGTCCCTTAAGCTGATCGACGTTGCCATATGGGCACACCTGCTGACCTGCAAATGGCAAAGTCATACACTGGAAGGGGTAGGTAGTCAGGACCTTGAATGCCCTCTCGTGCATGGACTGCCTGAGAAGCCATGGCGTATTCCACCTCGAGCCGGCTATCACATCGCCGCCCATCAACACTGCTCGCTCCCATGTAACTATGTTACATCAGCTGGGGGGAAAGGCAGTGAACAAGATGACAGCCACAAGACTTGGCGACGAACGTGAGGGTTCGCCTTCCTTGATGCCCCTTTCAGCTCGTTACCCCCAATCTGCACCCTCTTCCATCTACTGACAGGTGCACGGCCATCCACCGTCTTGGTGTTCTCTATCTCAGTGCTTCGGATTCTCGCAAGAACTGTCATCCTTTACTATCTGCCAGCGGTAGTCCACTCGGCAGTGATGGGGGTCGAGTTACATCTTGCACTCCTCGCCGTATAGGAAACGCCAGGGGATGGCTTGCAGGGAAATGTCACCTGCACACCCCGACTCGAACCTGCTCCAATAGGGCCTGTTTACCAGGGGCATCCCGCCTGGCGATCTGTGATCGGAGATTCGCTACGGTCGGATGCGTAGACTCTCGACCATCTCCTCGCGTAGTCGTCCCCAACGGACGTCTGTCCACTCTAAGCGATGCCTGGTGAAGATGTTAATGGATCTCCGCATCGTGGGAAGACTCCCTGTAGTAACCCCCCTCCAGCTCCAGTGGTTGTGTGTTTACAGTGTGCGAGTACATTACTCCCTTTACGTCACGACTTCGCTCAGTCTGGAGTAAACTTGAGAACTTGCCGTCGACACACCACTGGTTTTTGGGTGTTTGAACGGCTGGGGTGGGGCCTGAACTTGTGCCTCGCATGTAGAGTCCTGACTTGGTTCAAGTCAGCCGCTCAGACGAGGCCGATGCTGCAGCAGTGGCGGGTGCGGGAACCTCTGTAGGTCCATAAGCTTCCCTCGGACCATGATACTACTCCTAAGGTGCCAGACTCTCCTTCCTCATTTTTTGGGCCGACCCCCAGACGGGGTGCCGTCATTGTGTGCGCTCCTCATCATACTAGTAGGCAGTGACTCACGCCGGATTGTCCCCGTCTTGGGTTGGGTAGCTATAGTGCCAGTGCATCACAGAAGGGGCGAAAGTGCCTTGGGGGCACGTACTCAGGGTCAACGCGTCATGTTCATCATAGCCCGAGGACCATAGTGGGTCAGACGGAGCGACAGACCTTAGATCGCCCGTGTGCGTATGTTCTGTCCTTGCTTGGATGCCATCGTAGATAGTACCTGTAAAGGATCCAATATTAGTAGAGTAGTGGCAAACAGACCGGCAAGCTCATACGATAAAACCTTGAAAATAGTGTGTTACTAATATTGAAACTATATCACACGACGGGGCAGATGACTGCTCGTCCGTGGCTATGAAAAACGGACGTCATTAGTTCCGTCGTTGGGTTGTACTTGGTCTATGTTATATATAAAGAACCTGAAGAGGGGTCTCTTGACCAGCATGTGACGTTCGGCATGACTGGACTCTCCGTTGGTACACCAGTTCTTCGTAGTGTACCGTCGTAGGACACTTAGAAATGTTTGGGAGACCCCTTAGCAGACGGGTCTCTGCCATCATGACGGTCGTGCAGGACGGAACCGTCATGGGGTATACGGTCCTTGTAATGTCATCGTAGGAAACTATAAATGTTGTTTAGACTTAGCAGAGGGGTCTGTGAAATACCGTGACGGTCGTGCTGACCGGACCGTCGTTTGGTAGGACGTGTCTGTCAATGTCTGCGTGGAATGACACTTAGAAAAAATGAGAGACCCTTAGAAACATGGTCTTCTGACAACCAGGACGTTGTGCAGACTGACCGTCATGAAGATAAGGGTCCTGTTACATGTGGTCTTGGGACCAGGGTTCTATGGATTTTGGAACGAACCCTACGACGTCCAATCGTGTGTGAAACGGTCCGTCATTGGGTCTCGTTATGAATAGCAGTGAGATACTGGGGTCCCCTATTGCAATCCCCCTGACCCACATGTTCTTGTAAGTGTTTTGTGGGTGACCTATATGTTCTATCCCCTACCTATGAAACCGACCAAATCAAATCACCTATGCCTAGTTTTGTCAACAATGTCAATTTTCGAACATTTTGAGCCGAGTGTTTAGACATAAGCATATACGGAAACAATATACGACTAAGAACTCTAAGCTAATACCTACTACTAAACAAAAATGCAAGATACTGAGTATAATTTAGATACACATCCCTTTGAACATGGAGTAATGATTCAGTTGGTAAGGTATATCACCTACGCAGTCAGCAGCAAACTGACTAGATAGATGATATTTGGCTTTATGAGGATTTTGGGGGTAATATCATTGAGGGGGAATGTGGAAGTTTAACCAGCAGCGGTGACGAATGAGCGGACTAATGCCGTAATGGGGTGACCTAGGGGTTTGGGTGTGTTTAATGGTCAGATTTTGGAACAGGGTCCCGTCGGGTTGGGTCGGGTATCATTCATTAATCCTCACTCGACGTTTTCCCCGACGACGGTCCGGTCGCAGCTGTGCTGGGCCTTCGTTGGTTTTCCGTCGTGTGTTCCCTATTGTCAAAACGACACAAAACGTACTGGTTTGACGGATGCATACGACCGGTCCGTCCAGGGCAACAGTCCGTAGATGTTCAGTCATTGATGCTGCAAGGGTAATTTTTTCCCTGTGAGAAGTTTTCCTGGTGATGTGCCTGCAAATTCAAAACCCATTAATATAAAAATGCTACCAGTACTAAATAAAACGTAAGAATTGGTTTGCCTCCCAACAAAGCCTGATTTTAATGTCGCGGCACAATGGTGGACACTGCAATCCTCAGCTTCATCAAGATGGTTTTTGCCATCTATTACTTTCTTACCCGATGCTTTATGCCCAAATAAGTTTTATTCTTCTCTACTATTCCTCTTAAACCGCACTCCCTCCTTGGATTTCAAACTCAACTAGCTCCCTGAGGGAATGCGTGGGTAATCAATAAGGGCCTGTCCTTTGACTTGAGCTTTCCCGGAAGACAAAGGCACCCATAACTTTCTACAAGCACCAATACCAACCATAAATCATTGTTTGTGCATTTTCTGTTCAGTCTCCTTCTTCATCTTTTTCATTGGTGGCTATGGAGTAACCGATTGGAGCTCACCACTCTGCCTCAATGGTCTTACAAATGTTAAGGTTGCTTCTTCATTATTCAACCGGAAGTTCATCTGTCCCTATCTCCATATCACTAGGGATCTCCCTGTAGCAAGGAATGACCTTCCAGAATAATAGGCACTTCAAATGACCTCACAATCAAGATAACACAAATCAAGCCTGAAGACGAATGATTTCCCACTTTTAACTAGCACATCATAGGAGTTATCCCTATAGGGGCCATTTTTCTTCATCATGTCGATCGCCATCATAAGCCGCATCGAATTGGGTTTTTGGATACCCAAACCCAACTCTTGGGTAAATTGAGAGGGGATGCAGATTTATGCTTTCCCTAGATCACTACTGCTTTCACAAAACATGTAATGACCCAACTGTACAAGGAATAGCGAACCACCCGTATCTTCTTTCTTTTGGTACGAGGGATCTTGTAAGCAATAGCAACGTACAATGCTGTCAGTTCTATCATCATCCTCAAAAGTGACCTATTCTTTTCTTGGTGACCCAATCCTTTTCTAATTTAGCATAACCGGGCATTTGTTCTAGAGTTCTACTCTATCTACCAAAGACGTGGATAGAACAGCTGGCTTCAAACATTATTATAGAAACGCCGGTATTTACCATCCTCCGATCTTTTCACACTAGTCTCTAAGGGAACGGTGGTGGTGTCCCAGTCAATGGGAATTACTTGATAGATACTTCTGTATCTTTTCCATTGCTTTCCTCTGCGTCCCCACTACCTTTACTACATATCATTCATTACCACCATTACCCGTTCTCACCTTTTCCTCAGTAGATGCAAGCATATGTGGTCGATGTTTGCCTACCACCGGCCACGTATGATTGTCATACGGTGCGCACATTCTTTGGATTTTTGGACAGTGTTTGCTAGAAGAGTGGCCTGGTTTGCCGTGTGGTTCATTGTCGCAGATAATTGGGCCCACTGGCAAATTCCGTCCTGCTTATTCGAATTGCATGTTAGAAAAAACTTTTTGCCCTACACTAGCTAAATCACACAACCTCAACTCTTGAATGTTCTCGATCACGAGCATCGAACTCCATCCTCATCATTTTTGTGCAACATTCCTCAACTCGTCCATACGATATCACCACCCTAGGAGTACTTTCAAGCAACTTTGAGGATGGATATAGGGCCCATTCCTGTCGTTTCTATTAGCCGTAATTACCCCTGTTAAAGTTGTTGTCCGTTTTGTAGTTTTCCCTCTTGGACATAATGACCCTCAGGTTTGTAGTTACCATAGTTCCCGACCTTTGGTTTCCCTTGCCTTTGCGGCCAATTATCCTTATTGAGCCTTGGGCGCTTGGTCGGAAAACCCCCCATTTGTTTCATTTACTGCATATGAGGCCTCCTCATATACATTCACCGTTGGGGGTGGTGGTTTAAGCCAGTATTTGACTGCTTAATCTTTTTCTCTCACCCCGTGACATGTTTTAGTACCAACCCATCTCAATTCTCATTTTGGAGAGTCATTTCTAATTTCTCAAGAATCTCATCTTGGCTGGGTTGTGATTGACTGTACTGCGAAGGTGTTTCGCCCTTATTTAGACATCCTAGTATTCCAAAGCTTTGTTATTCCCGGGAGATTTTTCTAATTTTTCAGGCGATCTCAGCATAAGGACAGTCCTCCATAAGATCCACCTCTATAGTGTCTAACACCGCTTTTTGTTATCATCCCTGTCCGCCGATAGAAGTTATTCTTTCAGTTGACCTCATCATCCTATACCGGTTATTTGGAACACTTCTCAAGAAATGAGGTGCTCTATCCCACATAACTACTAATGACTCTTGCCCTGGTGCCACAAAGTTATTCCTCTGTCCTTTTGTGGTTTTAGTTTCTTGGAAGACCGGATAGTAGTCGGTGCTAAGACTACATCCCTTAGTTGGATTCCAAGTCAAGATGCTATTTGTATGGGAGCTCATGAACCAAATAGCAGCCTTCTTCACGTCCATGAGAGGGGAAACACTCTGGCCTATTCCATCTAGTCCAAATCAATCAGGCGTCCCCACAACAATTTTAACACACCTCCCTAACCTTAGCTTATATGGCATGTGGATCCTCAAAGGTAGCCCTGGAAAACAACCTTTGCAGTGAGCATTCATCAGACTACAGTTCCCGACAAAATTGTGGCCTGGGTTATATGAGGCAAAACTAGTACCCATCTCGAATCCTGCTATGTTTAGCATTGCCATCTGTAGTATGCTTTTGGGGCCGTGGAAGCGGTTTTCTGTCCCCTCTGTTGATGGTCACCCTAATCATCGGTTACATCGACGCGGAAACGCAACCGGAGTTGGGATGTCCTGGTTCGGATCCCATCATTTTATTCCCAAATTTTGATTCATATTGCGCAGTGTGCGCATCTGAATCATGATCCGTAATGGAACCAACGGTTTCTAATCTCTCCTCTCTGTGTATTTTTGGCATATCAAGGAGGATAGTTCTTAAAAGAAATAAAAAACACTAAAACAAAGTAAATCAAGAAAATATTGTCCCCCCCCCACTAAACTATAGTATAAGTTCAAGTAATATAAAGCTAAATTCCCAGGCAGCGGCGCAAAATTTGAATACGCTCAAACTTACTTCTTAAATAAGAAGTAAAGCGGTCGTGTCAAGTAAATACCCCAACTAATGAGGTTGGGATCTCGTTCCCACGAGGAAAATAGTCCTTAACTTAACTTCAACTTTTTATTGCTATTGGTTCGTTGAAAAGATTCCTTTAGAAAGTAAAAACATAAAAAGGGGGTTTAATATATATCTCTAAAGTAGTAAAAGTAAACTTTAACGCATTTGAAAGAGACACTTGCAGTTTTGAAGTTTGATTTTAATCAATAATCAAAGTAACTAGGTTTACGTGTTCCCCCACAATGTTTCATACTTTGATATTCTAACTATAACAAATTATTCCTTCCCTATACTTGCAATGCAAAGTGATAAGTTAAATGTATTTCTAAATCCTTGGTCCGGCATCTAGAAAAATCTCAACTCCGTACCCTTGGTCCGGCTCGTGTTTTCTTTTCCCTAACCCTTATCTTTACCTCATATTAAGCCATCGTAATTCGATATTTGACGAAGTTATTACCTCGTACCAATCCATACTAAGCCTATTAGTATCATACCTAAATCTATTTTAATAATTCTTTTCCTATATCTACCTCCTTGGTCCGGCAAGAGCAATTAAGCGAGGCCGAGTTCTAACGTTGATCAACCTTTAAAAAGACTTCTAAGTGAATGAATTACTTAATACTGCAGACACTATTCTAGAATTGTTTATTTAGCTAGGGGTTATTTCATTATTTGCCTATGTTCCCCCACAACCCTAGTTATGGAGTTTAGTTACTCCATAGCCAAAAGACAATATTTAATATATTAATAAGAATTCATGTACTTACTTTCAATTAAAAGAATAAAATCCAAAAGTTTGCTTTGATTAATCACAAAATCACATTGCAAGAATCTCAAGTAATCAAAATCTCCAAACGAAAAGTCTATGTATTATCAAGACTTCCATCAAACACTGTTTACCAATACGGAGTTTTTCACAATCTAAGATCTAACTCTCAGGCTTGTCTAACCAAAACGAGATTTTCGAACTAATTTATATAAAACAAAAAACGTAATTACACAAGAAGTCTAATTGCTTAAATAATGCCAAAACGCGGTTGTGGTTCGCGGACCATGCGACGGACCGTCGTGGTTCATGACGGACCGTCAATGGCCCCAGTCCGTCCATACATGTGCACTTTGTTCGCTGCTCTCTTCATTCCCCTCTACGGCAAGTATGAACGGACCTTCTAGGCACCAACGGTCCGTCGAGGGTCTTCGTTTCAAATACTTTACTCTCGAAAAAAAAAAAAAAAAAAAAAATCTGGGTACTTCTGGATCATGTCTCTGAACCTCCACTGACGAAACTGCAGAACGTACCGTCATCGCCATGAAGGACCGTCACAAGGCTTTGTACTCCACACTTGGTCAGACTGCCCCATCTTTTTCGCACGCAGCTTATCTACACTGCCACCTACGTTACTGTCACAAGCATGGACGGACATCTCAGCTCCGTAGGTGGTCCTCTTCTGCATTTCTTCTTCAACATCTCCCCATTTTGGCTTTGGATAGATTTTCCTGGCAAAACAAAGAGAAACTTATATAAAAATTATCACAAAAAGGCTTTTGGACGCACTAAAATTAAGGAAAAAGTATTAATGATACCGTGAAACCACGGTATATCAGATTTATAAAACATTGGTTATGTTTGAAATGTTTTAAATCTTATCAATTTGTTACAATCTTGATTATGAATGCCAAGTGGATTATAAGAGGCCTCTATTGGTCTTCCATACCATGTTATATGTACAGGGTACTCCTGGATTATAACTAGGATATTGTTAAAAGAGTAATGACATAAACTGAAAATGAAAATCCCAAAACCCGAACAAATAATCCGATTAGACCAAAAATCACCTTCCCGAGCTATCCGTGCAGACAAAATTCCAATTTGAGCATGTTTCCCAAAAATATTAACCATATTCAACATTTTTCCACATGTTTAAATCTAAAATGCCTTCAGGCCCAAATTGAAAATAAAAGCTTCAAAACCTTAACCAACAATCCTATCAAATCAAAAAGGACTTTTTGAGGCTAACCTCACTTAAAGAATTCTCAATTATGAACGTGTTCAAAAGGTGTCAAGGAAATATAAATTTCAGCCAAAAAAAAAAAGGTAAAATGCCTAGCGACACAAACTGGAAATGAAAACCTCAAAATCCAAATAGTCATGTTTGACAAAAGATGACCTTCAAGAACTAACTGTTGTGAAGAAATTGCGATGAAATACCAATTTGAGCATGTTTTCTCAAAAATATTTATCAAATTCAATTTGTTTTCCAAAATTTAAAACGCCTAACGACACAACTTTAAAATGATTCTACTTCAAATGAGGAGAAAAATCAAAACAATCTTCAGGGTAATTCTCCACTAGACATTTTTTTGGAAGATCAGGAAGCACTTACAAACATCTCAATTCATTTCGTTTCTCCATAATTTTATATATTGTGTACTTACATGGTTCAAATAGCTTAGATAAATAGTATAACCTCAAATTAGAATCGATTGGTCTTCTGTAGTTGTACGAGGGAAATGTTGGACTAGGGTTTAGCGTACCCAATAGTCCCAGAACTACTAGCCAAGTAGGTTGTAAGTCCCCTCTGTGGGCAATCAGATTAGTGATCACGCCAGCATGCCTTTATACCTTTGGCAGGGTATATTGGGTCGTGTCGATGTGGCGTATACTCAGATCATTGCTTCTAGTTAACTCAGAAATAAGCATGTCAGTTCATATTATTATACTTGTTTTTGTGCTTGTTCAGTTTTGTTTTTATTTCATCTTTACTATATCCTACATAATGAGTAACTTTAAAAAACTGACGCATATGTGCCATACATCTTCTCGTGATGTAGGTTTAGGTTCTCAACATTAAGATCACGCAAAGATCAATTTCTCGATCTCTAGTTCAGCAGATTCAGTTGTGAGTCCTCATTCTTCGAGTACAACAGTCATGAGTTTCATTTCAGTCTTTAGTCGTTTAGTTTGAGTTTTTGCTAGATTTAGATGGGGCTTGTCCGAGTATTTCTAGTCTAGTTTAGAGGCTATTTTCAGACATAGTTGGATTCAACTTAGTATTTAGTTAATATTTGTTTTGTATTAAACTCATTGTTTCAAATATCTAAGTTATAGAATATGGGTATTCCCCATCTTTTCATTTTAAGTATGATTTAGCTTCCGCAGGAGTTTATTATTTTTAGTATGCTCATGATCATGCCAGCAGGGTTAGCTAGCTCGGGGCATGACAAAACTTGGTATCAAAGCACTAGGTTTGAGGGTCCTAGGATTTCTGAAAAAATCACTAAGTAGAGTCCTTTTCATGGGTGTGAAGTGCCACCACTCCTAATATAGGGAGGCATGAAGTGATCTATAAGAAACTTCACCTTCTTGTTACTACTTTATCGTCCGTAAGGTTGATCTATATTCCCATTCTGACTCGACGTTGAGGGCTTAAGATCATGCTTCCTCATAGGCTGAGGCAGAATGCTTAATGCACGTAATGCTACCACGTTTCCTCTAGTAAACCTGATAAGGCCTTTTAAATGCATAATTTCAGAAAGCCAATTAAGCTTTTGGTCAAGAGTACGACCAACTAGAACAATTAGCTCTTGTTCTGTTATGTTTTATTTCAGCTTTACTCTATCCTACATGCTTAGTACCTTTCAAAAACTGACACATACGTGCGCTACGTCTTCTCGTGATGTAGGTTCAGGTTCTCAGCATCCGGATCACGCATAGATCGATTCCCCGATCTCAAGTTTATCGAATTAAGTGGTGAGTCGTCATTCTCCGAGGACGACAGTCATGAGTTTCATTTCATTATTTAGTTATTTAGTTTAAGGTTTTGCTAGATTTAGCTGGGGCTTTGTCCTTAATTTTGTAGTCTAGTTAGAGGCTTATTTTAAAGACTAGTTAGATAAGCTTAGTATGAGTTAAATTTTCTTTTGTATTAACGCATTGTTTCAAATCTCACAGTTATAGAATATGGGTATTCCCAATCTTTTCATTTTAAGTATGATTTAGCTTCCGCAACATTTTATTATCTTTAGTATGCTCATGATCATGCTAGCAGGGTTTGCTTGGGATCACTTGTGGTCCTAGGTTCCGTGTCCGCGTCATGTGGGTAGCTCGGGGCGTGACAAATGTCATATATTAAATGTCTTTATTTAAACAATATTTTTTCTGAAAGTCGCTAAACATTTAAAAAAGTTGTCACTATTTGTGACCTTTTTTTTCCAAATGTCACTAAAATCAATGACATTTTGCAGTAAATGTCATAATATATTTGACATTTATGTTGAATTCCACTATTTAAGAGATATTTTTTCTAAATGTTACTAAAATCAATGACATTTTCAATAAATGTCGTATTATATTCGATATTTGAAGCAATTGTCATCATTTATATGGCATTTTCACTAATTGTCGCTAAAAATCACATTTGATAATAAATGTAATTATTATATTTGACATATGTAGAAATGTCATCATTTATAAGACTGTTTCGCTAAATTTTTCTAAAAATGACATTTTGCAATAAATGTCATTATCATAGTGATGTTTTGGACTAAATGTCATTTTTACCATATTTGATACCAATGTCAATATTATTACAACATTTGACATCAAAGGTCACTGTTTTATGACATTTTATTCTTAGATGTAGTAAAATTCTTTATTTTACAACATTTGTTTCAAATATCACCAAATTAATGTTGTCATATGTACATTTGTTTGTAGTGCATATTCCCGTCACATTCAAAGAATCCACCTCTCATTACTTAGTATACTTTTCTAATTATGTTTTTTTACTTATCATTGAAAAAATCCAATATGATAATTGACGCTTCCATCACCCCTTGATTTACAATGTCTTTAATAAAAAATATCTTTCACTACTACTTATTCAAGTGAAATTCTAATTTATACTGACTCTCACTATCTTTCCCATGGCTGGGTTAGTATACTATTATGCGATTATAGACACTCGTATTGAAAGTTGTCATTAATTACGAAAAACACTACCGAGCTATTCAACTTTAAAGTGGTCATTAGAAAAGGTTTGTTTCTCAACTCCAAATATCGTTAAGATGATTTTGAAATGATATTATGAAGATTAGATGCAAAAAGGGAAAATCAGTAGAAATACTTTGTTCGTATTACAAAACTTCTAAATCTCAAAATGAGTCATATCATCAAGGGTCGTGTGTTTATGAGTAAGGTATTGCTTAAGTTTAACTTTTTGCAAAGTTAAAGCAGAGTGGCTGTGAAGCATTTGAGAAAATTGGTTAAAATAAGCACATTTGGTTGCTTAGTGAAACTGTGTAGAGGTTGCTTAACCACTTTTTGGTCCACCAAATGTACCCATCTTGCCTTATTTTTAATGTTTAAATTATTAAAGGACTACAAATTGAAGCAACATTATAGCTAGACCTTATGTCTGTATGAAGAAACATGAAGCCTTGGCAGATGAACCTGCTGCTTTATAAGAATTTTTTATTACCTCCCTCTCTGTTTTTCTCAAATATGCCCTTAAATTATTGTTATTTGTATTTGAGGAAAATACTTTTTATTTTTGTTGGGATGAAGCCCACTTTTGTGTTATACTCGTAAATCGTGTTTTGTTTTAATATTTGTGTTGTTCTGTCTAAACAAATGTTTTCTCTATTTATGTGAATGTTTGAGTTTTATCCCTCATTGTTTTTTAAATGTATAATTGATTTTTACCATTATTTAAAAAAATTAAATTTTTTTTTTGCCAAACTTTCTCCACCGCATTGCTTGGCAGCACTAACTGTGCTATTCTTAAAATTTGAGTCTCGGTTTTGATCAACATATTACTTAACCAAGTTCTTACAATCGTCATGAAAATGAATGTAAGGCAATGATATGGCCAAATTAATGTCTCTTAGACAATATGGGGGACTCTTTTTGCATCTGATTTAGATAGACATTTATGAAATCGTCGATCTCTGTGATGACCCGGTTGTCACACAAGCACAAGTGTTTTGAAATCTTGTTTTTTTCTTAAGATTTGATGTGCTTGGTGTGATAACTTTAGTTGTAACCACAAATGAAAGTGCATAGAATTTCCCCATCGGTTAGTTTATGATTAATAAAGGATTTCTCTTTAGATTCATCATGAAATATTTGTAAGTGTGAGAAGAACTTAACATATACCTTCTTTTTGTGACCTGTCTTCTTAGAGTTTGAACCTCTCCTTGAAAACATCATGAACCTTAACCTTTTTGGAATAAACTTTGATGAAGTTACCTTTGTTATCCACTTCCCCTATCCTCATGAGTGTTGAATTTGATTTAAATAGCAAAGTCTAAGTTGTGTGTCACATTTCCGAAACAACACCTAAAGTTACGGTCAAATCAAATTTCAACTTATTACTTAAACAATCGGAGGTCTTGTACCAGCCCTTACATATCATCATCGCATAGATCATAATGAAAAGTAGTGCGGAATGGAAACTTTTCACAAACATACTTCATAGTTTTTTTTACAACTCTTTCATAGAAAGTCATTGAAAATACTAAGCCTCCACTCATCAAACTTAAGAACCGAGGACACTGATCGGACTACGACCCATACACAGACTAGTAATAGAAATACTTAATCTATTACAATACTTTGAGAAAGAAAATAAAAGGGCGTTTATGCCCTCGAATTAAATGAAGTACAGACTTTTCAACTTCACTTGAATGCTGCTATGAATCCAAGTCTGCTTTCCCAAAGCCTCCTCACCTACCCACAACTAACAGAAATAGATAAAGCATGGATTTATTACAACAAACATGTACTAATTATGGCCTGATGCATGAAAAATAATGAAACGGAATAGTTCTTTAAGAAATATGCAATCTTTCATTAAAATTCCATTATAATCTCAAGAGCAACATTTTAAACAACTTCAGAAACCAATAACGATAACATTTAATCAGTGCAATTTGAGCCAACTTAACACTGAACTCAGTCATATTGTCAATAAAGTTATTAACTATGACAGTGAAGTTGTTCTACTACTTCCTTGTTACTTTATACCAGGTAGTCATATCCCACTAAAAGCTATTCTCAGTCCTCACCTTAAGCAACAACAAGAGGAGACCGCCCAGACAACCTCCTTAACATATCTTAAATGACCTCATACTACTAGAATGAAGAAACATACACCCTTACACGACTCAACACATCAACATATAGATAATATGACATTCTCTTACCAAGGGATATCAAAAGACTTACAGAAGAAAATCAAGAAGATAATGTGCATGATTGACCTCTTCAAGACTACCTAAATAGTCCTTAAGATTTCCTAAGTTTATATCATGTCCAAATAATCAACAAATTTCCCTAACTAGAGTCATTATTAAGACTCATAAAGGTAAGATACAAAGCGACCATTCCTATGTCCCCTTTCACATCTTAATTAGAAAACCCTTAACTGCCCTAGATAGGTGCTTATACATTTAACGTATTTTTTTAACTTACGTCATTACTCTCATTAGTTCATTTAGGAGACATTCAACACATAAAGAACATTCAATTAATGGTGTTCTACAAGACCTAGGGACTCTCGTTAACACCTTTAAAGCCTATTGTGCAATGTCTATATTTTTGTCACCACACCACTAACTTAGCTTCATAGAATTTCTCTAATGCTAGTAGGTATTCCATATGATGAGAATAGGCAATAACCGACATACACCATGATAGCAAAGCATGGAATACGAAGTTCTAACCTACTCTAATGAGGGTGTTCTACTTGCCATTGGTCGATCTTAAACACATCCCATGTAGGAATTTGGTTAAGGAATATGAAGGGCATGGTTTGTAATCTAGTATTATTCTTTAACTAGAACTACTTCCCTTACCATACTCACTCGGTAATAGCCTTGTTTCTCATATAGTATTCACACTTAAGGTTCATATAAAAGGGTTCCATATTAAGTTCATATCCTAATCACATTTACCCTACCAAAGAAAGGTCCACTAGGGTTACCTCACAATGGCAACAAGAAGCTCATCATTACTCTCCTAAGATTAATATGATGTTGTTACATCCAATTAACGTTAGGTCTATCATTCCTTTACTTTGAAGGATACAATTACTACTTACGACTTCAACATCCATAACCTTACCACTAGGTTTACGTCTCACATAAAGAACCCCTTTAACATCATTTATTGTAATATACCATTAATACAATCAAGACTAAGAGACTTAAGCATCCTAATTCAAGACATCATATATTCACATTCATTCATACATCAAGGAAGGGACACAAGTCAACCAAGACAAGACACCACATACTTCACTTTCATTCATATTACATTTCATTCTAGAAGCACATAGAAATAAATCTTATCATATTTTAAGTCATCCTATATATTATCATATCATTATCAATATAACCAACATTGACTTATATAGACACTAGGAACACCATGCATCAACCTTAAGACTACACATTAGCACATAGTCATAGTCTACTGATTTTCCTCCTAACATACATAGAAAGAAACACCTACTTTCACCTTACTTCACCTATAGATAGATAATGTCCCTATTCACATAATAATCAATTATATAAAATCATCATAATACTCAAGTGTCCGACACGGTCATGATCATCCATATTGCATAAAGTAAAGCCGACATGCTTATATCATTGCGCTCTAAGCACATAACACCGCAGACCATAAGTGTGAACAGTACCAAAAATAATATAATTGAAGTTCTATAAATCATAAAATAATTCAAATTGGAAAAATTACCATCACATCATCCTCACACCTCGAATCAATGTCAAATCCCCACATTGATATCACAAGACCTTACTCATGTCCCATTAACAATAATTCAACATATTATAACATAATTCATGAACTAGGTCAACTTACTACATAATCCATCAATCAAATACAACGTTATATCAATTTACTATAAATTATTACATCAATAAAATAGCCTCCATCAAACTAACAACAGAATTCGTCACATTAGATCAATATCAAGTAACCCATAAATGAGTCAAAATATGGTTTCATCCATTCCTGGGTTCATAAGTTATTTTAGTGTTAATAATCACATAAATATGATAACAATTCAATAATTATTTCAATTTTTGGAACCCTAATGCAATAACCACGGTATAGATCTCAAATTGGACCCATTCCACTATGAAAACATTAAAAAACAATCTTTGAATTGGGACCCTTTGGGTGAAGGGTGTTTAACGTATCCAAAATACATACGTTGAATGAAACAAATCCTCCATTTGATTAAAATTTAACACGCAATTAGTCAATCTCCATCCTTCCTTGAGTATTAGCTCCAATGGAGTTCTAGAGATATTTCTAAGGGTTGTGGTTTTTGATTTGGAAGAATGAATTCTTCTAAGTGTTAAAAAGTTATATACACACTAAAAATACCCAAAATAACCCTGAGGAACCTCAAATACTCTTCTTTGGAAGTGGGTTGAATATACAACTTCACCCCTCAACTTTATAGTGGTCTGCGCAGAACACAACCCTAATCCACGGTTGCCCATCGACGGGGCGTCTGTCCACACATAGACCATTTTGCTGAACTTCGATGGGTTCAAAAGCAGAAAATGGGTGATTAGATCCATATTCTAAGTACCAAACGACTCTCTCTCCACCTACGTGGCATCGACTAAGCCACTGACCGTCGATTGCCATCCGTAGGTGGGACTTCATTGGGCATTTTTGGCCACCAACATGGGTCCTTCATCAAGGACCCTTGGTTGGTGCTTGGCGATGGTTTCCCAGACGTATCCAACCCAAACATAATCATATACAAGTTTAGAACCTCTCACATGAATTTCATGCCAAAAGAAACACGCAAAAATTGACTAAACAGGCCTAGACACACAAGGTCATTTCAAGGTAACACTTCCAAACGTTATGGACGTTTGACCTCCAAACTTCATGAAACTTGACACAATGCCTATATATAATGTAATAAATAAGTTAAGGATCTTATAAACTCATGAAACACACATAAATAGATAAAACCACATATGAGACATATATGTGACTTAGTCGTCGAACGTCTTAGTCGTTCCTTGACGTTTGATTTTCAATGCACCTAAACTCTTAGACACTACCTCAATAACACAGTAAAAACTAATTTAGGACCTTATACAATCCTGAAAACTATACAAAAAATCTTGTACAATATGAGTGAAGTGGATGTCTTTAGACTATATCAATTAACATAAGGGAATAGGAAAGGTATAATTCTTAGATCTTGAGGACCCGAGACTACATTGTTGGTAGTAACAGAAGAAACAGGGGTTAGTAATCCACCTCGACTAAGTTATAGATATATGAAACATAAAACATTTGAACATGCAGCTAAAGATGCACAATTACTTTAGGAAAACATGCTAAGTCACTATAAAAAAGCCTTTGAATGAACTTAGAAGAAGAGTACAAATACCATATAAGGACCACAATAACACAACACATGTTCCATAGCCACAATAAACATAAGAACCATATCAACAATAAACAAGTTTTCAATTTGATCTCAACATAACACATAAACCCTTACCAACAATCCCATCCGAATCTTAAAAGTGCAATGTCCCTGTGAAGTCCCTAAACCCCACATAATCAAGTAAAAAGGATTGGAAATCAGAAGTAATTCTTTGTGTCAGATATAAAATATATCATCATTGGCTAGTCATTAACTACATATAAATCTAGGCTAACCACAGTTCAACAATATAGCCAACATCATATAAGATATCATCATGTAAGAAACATAAATGTCGCCGTTCATAAAATAATATTACATAATTGCATACAATACCCCCTAGGACTTCCCTTCAACCACTAGTGCAATGCATAGGTGAGTCTAATACCCCTACCTACATTAAGTGAAACCCTTTAGGTCACCCTAGTAGTTTTAACTTTATTCTTTCATTTTACTTTTGGGAACAATTAAATTAAACCGCGTAGACCACTAATGAGCTAATTTAGGAATCAGTATCATGAAACCCCTACCACAAAATACAATACATCCAAGGTAGGTAACCAACACATGAACTAATTTTCTAAGGGGCCATCAGACACTATCTTCGTATTCCATGGGTGCAACTAGTTCAGAAGTAGGAGACTTAGTAAATACCCTCTTTGTGCCATTGGGAATTGAAGGTCCAATATCATGATGAACAATAGTGAACCTTCCTTGCCTACTTGGGAAGGACACATCTACACCACTAGTTCACTCGTTGCTTAAGCTTATTCTCTTTTTGAAATGTGTTTAAGTCATCCTTTACCCTCATAAATTAGAAAGTTCACAGGAGAGTACCCCTAATATATCCAATCATTTAAGCTCATTGGAATGTCATGAGAATTTCTTTTCATAGCAAATCCTTCATATGTGAGATTAACTTATTATCATCATCGTCATAGTAAGAGTCACATAAGGTTGATCACAACCAAGAGCTTATGATCATTACCCCTGTAATCATAACTCACAATTTATACAGGAAAAGACTTCCAATTACATCATCCTCACCAACAACCACTTAATCTAATCACTAAATACTTCAATTGAAGCTTTCACCATCAAGTATAAGTCACACAATTGGCAGTAAAGGATTAAGAACATAAGGTGTTACCAATTCACGATCATAAGACTTCTTTAATGGTCCTTCAATCAAAGAAACCATATACAGACCTTCAATATAGGTGTAAACAACATCAAATAGTAGTTCACACAAAACTAAAGATCAATTGCATCAAAAAAAATTTAGATTAACTTCATATATAACCTAGGGTTAGGGGAAAGGTTAATAAAAATGGAATGCATCAGAAAAGATACAATCCTCAACAATAAATTAACCGTAGGAATTCCCCATTAATGATTCGAATAGATCAACAAGTCTACCATCAATACATTCTTCATTCCTCAATTCATAAGCAAGATCTAAGATTAGGGGAATTAGGGAAAGGGACAATCATCCCTAACAAATTACCATAGTTAAAATAAATTACTCAATAATATACACTTAATTAGTAAAAGGTAATCACATTTTATCATAATCAATCATCAATTTAATGTTTAGAAGAAAAACCATTTGTAGAAGAAAAACCTAAGAATTAGGTAACTTAGAAATCTAATTTGAAAGGACCTCTTTGTGAAAGGAATGACAAGAGTGAAAATCCATACCTTAATGAATATAAATCCACAAAGATTTAGTGAAATCCTAGAGAAATTTTTCTTCTTCTTCATGTTTTTTTCTTCCTTCAATGGAGGTTCAATAGAGAAAGAAACTAGTGAGAGGTGAGAGCTTTTGGGTTTTGATCTGGTTGAGCATATGTGTGGGTAAAAATGATTGAAAATCAATATAAAGACCTTCTAAGAAATACCAAAAATAACCCTTAATTAATTTGACCCTTAAGTGAAGTCAAAATTGAGTTCCAAAATTCAGATTTTTGTCGGGAACAAGTCCGCGTGGCGAAGCTTTTTCCGCAACTTTTCCTTTATTAAATTTTGAAGCAGAAAAGTCCGCTATGTGTGTGCATTGCAGACAAAGATTTTGAATATTGTTGGAGCATGTCTGTGACACTGAGACACTTCTACCAAGGCTAATTTGGCTGCTTCTTTGGTAGCTCGCTTGGCGAAGAGTAGGGTTATAGACCACTAAAGTGATCCTCACGGGGTCGAACCTAGAAGTTCTAAATCTATGTACATTATTTTACCTATTTAATGTCTTTCTACAAGTTTTAAAATTCCTACAAAACATCCAAACCTTCATGAAACCTAAAGATGTTTTACTAGTTCAAGTGCACTAGCTTTCGGAAGTCATAAATGTTTCGTGATGTGTTGACTCTAAAACTTCTTAAATGGTTTATAAACATTATTTTAGGCTTTATAATAGTGTTACTAAACTTAGAAAAATGTGTGAGACTCGATATTATGTCTTGGACTTTCGGAAGGTTACACACTTGGACCATAGTTAGTGTTGTTGGTCACGATAAGAATCACCGAACCATTCAAACATTAGAAGTTGTTAAATATTCTTACAATAATAGCTACAACTCTAGCATCCTTATGGATCCTTCTGAAGCTCTTTATGGGAGAAAATTTGGATCTCCTATTGGATAATTTAAAGTTGGTGAAGCTGGATTGATAGGACACGATTTAGTTCATAAAGATATGGAAAAGTTAAAAGCGATTAAAAAAGGGTTGAAAATAGTGCATATTTATCACATATATTCCCCCACACTGTGCTTAGGGGTAAAGAATTAAATTTTGAATATAATTATTGTTAATATCATCAACCTTATTCACCAATGAAAGGTGTGATGAGATTTTTTAAGAATGAGAAGGTTAGTCCCAAGAATCTAGTCCCTTATAAAATATGAAAAAGGTGGGTAATATATCTTATGAGTTGGGGCTACCACGAGAGTCAATTGTGATTCATAGGTCTTTCACATATCTATGTTGAAGGAGTGCATGGGCGATCATTTATTGATTATACCAACTGAAGATATTCTAGATCATATCTTAGATCGCCAAGTTCACCAAGTTTTGGACTAAAGAAGTAGCACCTGCCAAAGACCTTTGGAGGAATTAATTTGCCGAGGTAGCTACCTCAGAAGCTAAGAAAGATTTGAAGAGGAGATACCCACACCTCTTTGAAACCGAGAATACAACATCACGGTCTAATTTCTATTTTTATTACTCCTATAATTTATATATTTGATGTGTTTGATTTTCTTTTTGGGTAATATGAGAACTGAGTGATTTATATTACTGCTTAACTAAGAAGAGTATTCGTGGTTCGAGAACAAATTTTCCCAGGGGGATGATAGTTGGGTAACGTATCGCCATTTTGAAATAACATTTTCATGACGAGTATACAAAAATCCAGAATTTTGCTATGTAAAGATTTAAGATTAATTTGTTTTTCAATCTTCAAACGAAAATCAGATTAGCTAGGTGTGTTTGCCACATATCATAGGAAAGATCTTATAATAATATTTTTAACACTATCTCACGTTTTGCAGCACGATTTTGAGGTTTGTAAATGCGTGATTATGTTGCTACGTAGTTGGGTTGGTTTTTCAATAAGGAATGTTCACATCTGTATTTTTTAAAAAGTAATTTGGTGGGTCTTTTTCCATAACCTGATTAATCGTTTTTTGTTGTTCTTATTATAAGTTCCTAAAACATATGGATTAAGTTAGCTTTTGAAAATAGAGTTCGGGTTTTTTGATAGAAAGAACACAAGAGAAGGAGAATAGGAACAAGGCAAGATTCGTCTTCCCGTAAGGAATTGATTGCGGATTTAATCAATGATTTATCCTCAACGCTATGTGATACTTTTCATACGTTGAGGTTTGTTACCGACGATACAAGCCATTTTTTGATAGAGCGTGCATTCAATCTAAAAGATGGAAATTTAATGTTCTTTGATAATGTTCTTGAAATTATTTCTGGTCTTAAACACGAGTTAAGATTAAGTATTTTATTGATATTAAATATTGTTTCCTTGAATTGATTGAGTTAGATTTTTTAATATTTTTTTTGGGTACATGAATCTTAACTGAAATTGAGAAAATCAATAAAAATAATTTAATTAAGGTAAAAAAAATGAGTCAAAAGGTTTGTTGGGTTTGCCTGGGAAGGGGCTGGTGTCACACGCCCACGTAGTACCCGAGGGGCTGGAACGGCGCGCCTATAGTGTGGATAAAATTAGTACCAGTTAAGGGAAGTGTAAATATTTGAGTCAACAATTTCTCATTTCTCAAAAAATTTATGAGAATAATTCGTTTTCACGAGTCTAAAATGTTTTCACGTTTAAACTAAAGGGCACCACAATTCCAAGAAAATATTTTAACCTAAGGCTTTGAGAAACTATTCACAACAGAAAGAAATTTTTGTTTTACAATTAGATAAGTAATATTTTTGGGGGTAGAGTAGTGTTTGAGCACCGATATGGGGATGGCGAAATTCATATTAACTCCATTCCTCCATAAAAAATGTAACCCTTAATGGGTATTAATCCATACTTTTTAAATATTACTTCGTTAGTTTTAGTTTTTATCATAGACTAGTGTATCCCTTTTAGTTAAAGGCATTAATTTAATGTCGGAAAAGTATAGCAGAATTTCAGAAGTGTCGAAAAGAGTTAGTACTCACTTTATCCTCATAGTGGTAGTTTTTCCATTTGAGAAACTCTCATAGAAATTATACATCATAAATATGTAAAGTTGAATTTTTTATTTCATACCTTTTCATGTTGATTTGTTGTTTAATGTTCTAAATACTTTGTATAAATTGCACTATCATTGTTATTTTACAATGCATCTTGAGTTGAGTAATTTATGAATGAGTAAAGCCAAGGTAAGTTTTCTTTCATATTCTTTTAAAGCCTATGTTATGTATATAATTCTAACTCATATACTGTTACATTCAATGTAGTGCTGCATGTTGTCCTACATCGTATTTTAGTACATACAGAGGTAACAAGGATAAGCATCTAGCACCTCATTGATGCAGTTGAATACTTTGAGTCTGTTTGTGATCCTCCTTTCATTTTGAATGACTTTTTTTTACATTACTTTCTATTTTTCTGATGATAAGATTGTCCAATTTTAATTTATAGTATATACAATTAGTTGAACAATTGTATTTACATTATCATTCCTTATGTGAAGACTTGAGTTTAAATTTTAGCCAAACTGACCTTTAAAGATTCTTAGTTATTTCATTAACATTGATGATGTGCATTTGATATGTAATAATTCTATAGTCTTCCGCTGTGTAATAAGGTCATGCCAAGTGTTTTCCTTGATGCCACCAATATTTCTCGAGGGGCTACGAGCCACGTTCGGGGTGCAGGCTGGGGGTGTTAAATAACCCTCAAAAACATAAATAAGAAACTAGAGATTTACATGATTTCATGAGTTAATGATATGATAAATTAATGAGAAATAGTATCTAAGGGATGGTTTTAATGGTTTTGAAGTCAAACGTCATGAAACAAATAACACGTTTCAAAAACTAGTATTTTATTTCTAGTTTGTCCTTGCAGGTTGTATGTATTCAAGTGTGCCGTTTAGAGTCTAAAATAAGGAGAGGATACCCTGGTGCGTATAAGGTCATGTTTAGGGGTTAAACGTCCATGTATGATTACCCAAGTACCAACACCTACGGGTCTTTGAGGAGACCCCTAAGCTCACCCCCACACAACTGCCTAATTGGGGTGGGATCTACGACCATGACTATGGAAAGTAGGTCCCATTTGACGGGAGCCCGTCAACCACTTCTTATGTCAAGAATTCGCCTAGAGAGCCTAAATTCAACATGGAACAGTATCTGACCAAAAAACGATGACCTGCAGGAATTAAGCTCGTCAACCCCCACCTACGGTCCTTAGGTTGTGGCCTTGTGTCTAGACCTGCAATTCCTGTCCTAGTTGTAGCCAACCAAGGGTTAATTGAAAACTCAATCCCACGTTCTAATTAAATGATTGACCGTTATGTATTAGTGTTTTAGTCTCTAACATATTTTTAACAATAAAAAAAACCTCGTTTTTTTATCTACTATATCTAAAAATACATCATGTTTTAATGACTGGACCGAACCACGAGAATATACCCCTCCGTGCAAATTATAAAAGATCCTGTTCTTTAAATCAAAACACTTCCATTTGAATGAGTATCATTGTATTTGTTTCTAGCATCTATTATACAAGGAATATCAATGAACCCTATTATTGCAATTGGCTCAGTATAGCTTTTTTATTTTCTACGATCTAGTTTCATAGTTCAAGATTCTCTCCTTACACTAACTGGAATTAAGAATAGTAGATCGTTCCGCCCAAATGGGAAATGGACTAGGGTTATGACTTATAATTGATGATCGAGTCGCTTCTATGATAATATGTTTTCCATTCAATTCCGACCAGGCCGGAATAGGGTTATACACTTAGACTAAAACATCAAAAGTAAACTCTTCCCTCCCAAAGAGATACTCTCAAGAACACCATTTAATGTCTAGGTCAAATTAAAGCTAGGATTAGGGGTTTTGAAGTGATTTCTTCATAAATTTTCGTGGGCTTCTTAATACTTAGGTATTGTAATCCTTCATTCTTGAGTAAAATCTATTTAATGAGTCCCCTTCCCAAAACTGTCACAGGGATCAATGATCAAGTTGCCATTTCTTTTCTCTCGTGGTTCATTGAAGAAGAATGTTTTTAAGTGATTATATTGAAGGTAATATATGTTTGAATAAACTTTTAAAAATGATTTGAATGAAATTCCCTTGAAGAACCCATGTGTTCAATCAAAATCTCCTAAATTCGACTTATTAAATGGGTTTTGTGTCTATGATTTTCAATGTTTGATAGGATTGCACTTAAGTGGAGTTGTATTGTTTTGGTTCCTATTGTTATATTGTTTTCTATCAATGCCTAAATGTGATTAATTATTTGGAAAATTGAGAAAAAAATTATCATGGTTTGATGCAAGGTAGTTGACCTATATTTTTTCTAACTTCTTATTGAATTTTCTCTTGTGTGGTATGGTCCTGTTCACATGAAATATTTGTATTAAATTTGATGGACTTTAAGGCATGAAATATAGTAAATAATGTCATGATGCTCATTTTAATAGAGATGTATTACGAAGTCATGCATGTGAATATTGAAGATAGTATGTGGTATTGGAGAAAATTTTTGGACGTGAAGTATGTTGGTGTGTAAATTAATGATTAATGTCGTAATGATCACTTTTAGAAGAACAAATTTCTGAATGATGGGTTGTTATGTGAACTTCTTTACTTCACATTACACATACTGAAAGAAAGAATGAATCTAGTGAAAATGTATGAATGTGGGTCTATTGAAATGGTTTTCGTCTCGGTAGAACTCTATTAATTAATGGGGAACTTTAGGTCGGAATTCTCTGTGAGCGGAGGCGTAAATCTGTAAACCTCAATATTCCTAGATCTTTCACGAGAATTAAAAAAATAATGTTTCGACGATTTATTATCCGTAAAGTAGAGTTAGAGTATTATCGCATCCCTTAACCTATGTTTAATGAATGTAAAATGAAGTCCTAACAATACTCTGTCGGGATTAGCTGCCTTTGCAACCAATAGGATATGAAATTGTGGTCGACTACTCTCTATGAGTAGAGGTGTGTAATTAGAACTAACCTTGTTGGATTTTTTGTAGTCTCTGTTAGTTGAGGTGTAGGACTTAGATGCAACCTCCGTATCATTTAAGTATGCACCCGCGTATGACTCGCTAGTGGTTTTCAATATAATATCTAAAAAAATGGCCCTACCTTATGCAAGTAAGGATTCCTCATCTTCTAGGGTTTAATACTGGAATTCCATGTTAATCTCTCATGGTGTATATTGGTTAAATCTAGCCAGCACAAAAGAATGAAATGAACTAGTTCTTCCTAAGGGTGTATGCAAAGACTAATTTAAAGTAGATCCTATTACTTGTGTCATGTGCTTCTAAGGTCCTAAAATTATTAAAGATGGTGTTAATAGTAAGTAAATAAATCTTGTAGGTAAAACTCCCAAGAACGTTAAATGACATTTGAAAGTTAGCCTTGAGATGTGCTAGCGTGCTTTAGTATAATTCATGAGGTTTTATGTAGTGTATGGAGATGAAATTTATAGGGAGGGTACCTTACATCTTGACAGAGGTATTTGGGGTGTAAAAGTCTTGAAAAAACTCCCCAAGGAACAAACTAAGGGTCGTTGAAGAGGACCCAATGTGGGTGAAAAAGGTGTCTTAAACTAGTCCCAACAAATGAGGGTCATTAATGGACCGTATGTAACGACTGGAGTCTAGACCCCAGACGAGACCGACATCAATGACCTCACAGAGGTCGCAGAGAAGCCTACATACGTCATCGTTACTTCATCTTGGTTAATTTTAGCGAAAAATTTGAACTTTTTGTTACTTAACATTCATATATGACATTCTACTTAAACTCATAAACGTTCACAATCAACCATTTAATATTAAGATCATCAACTGAAAAAAAATAGTTTCATACATCAATAAGTGCAAACTAGTCAAAATGGAACCAATACAATGTCTGAATTAAGATGAGAAAGAAATGCTAGTGGAACATACCCCCACTAAACTCAAGACCTAATTTCCAAATATAGAATATAATGGGCAAGGTCCCCGACAGCATGAGGACTATAACCAAATACGGATGAATGCTCCACGTTCGGAGTTCACAACTTCACTATAAGCTCTAACGTCCACCTGTGCCTGCACCTTAAAGTATATATTCTATGGGATTAGTACACACTGGTACTTAGTATGGGGGTATATTAAAACACAAACCAAGGCATCAGGCTTAAGAATATCGCTTTTCCCTCAATACACATGATTTATTGAAAGTTAAGTCAATGGACTTGTCAAATTTGGATTAGGAAAGTCATATACTACAAATTTGGATTAGGAAAGTCATAGACTTTCTAAATTTTGGCTTAGGAAGTTCATGCCATTATAGTAATATGCAGGCAGTCATACTTAGCATTTTGGCAACCACATAACATATTACACAAGCCAAATACCAGAGTTCATAATCATTCCCTTTCCAATATGCCATGAGACCTTGCACATGGACTTTGTTGACATTAGGACTTCCCCAAAATGAAGGGCTCAACAGATGGGACCTCAACTAAAGAAATCCTTCTTTAAAACAAACAGATAGTATTATTCATTTATTCAATACTTAACTTCATTTCCTATTCTGTCAATATTTAGTGCAGCCCCCAGCATACCTAGGATGTAATTTAAGACCTCTCATCTCGGGTTCCTGTGCAAGAACCAAAATACCTAGTGTTTATCACTTAAGTCTCGTTCCACCTATGGATCATCCTAATTATAACACCTTTGGTTTATCGCGTTCCTTTCATTATTTGCATTTCGTTGAGGCCTGGGCATCATTTCTTCTTTGGGAACTTTTACCTAACCGACAAGATAATTTGAGCATAAGAAATCCAATGGTGGGAATCCCCACAACAAAAATAGGTTGAATCACCGGACAAGTGAACAAAAACTGGTAGCGTATATAGGGAATTGGGGGGGGAAACCGTGCTAGATCCCTATATAGTCAATACATGTTAAAGAGTGGATATATAAGGAGACCCATACCCACCCGGGCATGCTGGACAGTCTCATCTCGTGAATTGCTGAACCTCCCCCCTCCCCGGGGAGGCAACACCTCTTCAATAGCTAGCCATCGGTGGCTAAGTCATCAAAGGTTCCATTACAATTCAACCATCATCATGGAAGATGGCTTCTAGCAAATGAGGAACATCATTTGCTCATTAGACATTTCTCATCCTCATCATTAGAAATTAAGTATGCATTTAAATTCAATACTTTCATTAGAGTTTCATAGAGACTGAAATTTTCATTAGACTTTTACACTCTCATTGGTGAGTGACATTTTGGGGGTAACTTTTACTTAGGATCATTTTTGGAGTGGGCTCTCATCTTTCACATTAAAATCCTTGTCACCTCATTCATTACTTTACACATTTGCTTTTCATAATTAGTCACCCTTCATGTTGAATGTTTAATTTTCCTAATATGTACAGCACTTGTTGTCCCATTTAAGTGTATTTCCACACTCTTACTTTTAACCCTTCTAGGGTTTATAATTTTTATCACATACTCTTAGGCTACTTACTCTTAAACTTATGCATATTTTATTAAGGTCCACACATAACAGCCATGAGCTTTTATTCTATTTTGTCTAGTGCTTTCATGTTTACCCCAGATTATGTGGTACAAGGACTGGTGCCTTGTAGATATGCAAAGATAGCGATTTTTTTGATCTTAGAGCACATTCATTAAATATTTACTTAACATATGACTTATGTAGATCAATACGGGAATTGGTCAAGGGAACCCAATTTTTGAATCCCTTGGACAACACATTAATCTTATTTTAATTCGATAATTCATTTTACAGATTTGGGGGACCCTAGTTGTCGATCCCCTTTCAACCCCCAATAGTCAATTTCCTTTTCTTTTCTTTTCTCCTCTCCTATTTCGTTTAGGGTCAAGGAGGTTGTGGGTTCAATCCCCCATAACTCATTATATTTCTTTTATTTATCTCCTAAATTTTCTCACCTTATCCAAGAGGTATTTGGGTTAATCCCCACTCTCAACATGTATTTTATCGTTTATTTTTCTCCTGGCTCTCTCATCCATCAGAGGTGTGGGTTTAATCGCCCCACTCACACAATCTATTTTCCTAGCATTTTTCCAAAAAATTTTTATTAAAATTTTCATTTTAGTGCAGGTTATGGGTTTCCAATTTCCAATGACCTCACTTTTTTTTTTAAATGAAGATCATTATTTTAAAAGTTGGCCGAGACTACAATTTCATGCAAGCTATAAATTTAGACTCTTCCAATGATCTTTAGTTAATTTTTTTGTAGCTTTCATTTAATGATGTCTTGGGTTCAATACTTAGTGATTTAACTTATTGTACATTCATTTTTCATTGCATTTTATACCACTTTGATTGGCCGAACTCAACTTACCAAATGCTTGAAATTTGTTCACTATTTTCAGCTTCTTTTTATCATCATTTGTTCATTAGATCTTTTAGGACGTTTCATGAATAATTAGGTGCATCTTTAAGTATATTTTTTTCATGGTTATACTCATACAAGTATTAACATTAAATCCAGCAACATTACATCACTTTTGCACATCATGATTTACACATACATAATTTTTTTCATACTTTCGGTTGATATAAGTTAACATGTTTACAATTCCAAACACATACTCATGAACAAATTATAACGAAAATCCCACTTCATACTTAAACTACCAGAAAATATACTAACAATATGATCTCTAACCTATTTCAGATTGAAATCAGAAGGATACTATGGACAAGGAGTTCGACAAGAACGAGAACAATACTAGTTTGAATATTCGTTGAATTCGTGGAAATGAAAATTATCTTGGAGAATGGATTAAAGGAGAGAAACACATACATTAATATCTTTCAACACTTTCTTCGATGCTGCCAGTTCCTACGACACCACTGCCTCACCACAAAAATCTCAAAGACAATCTGTCGAGAAGAATGTTGTTGATTTACATTTTTAGCTTAGCTCTTCGTTTGACATTTTGCGTGTAAGTTCTTCAAGAGTGAAGAACTATTATTTTTAAATATTTTACTGATAAAAACATGAGAGTATTAAAAGTGAGGAACGTTGAATGAGGGTTAGGATTAGAGAGTTAGGTGAGACTTATTGCAATTAGGAATTCCTAATTATTTATTATTTTAATTATTATTATTATTATTTTATTAAAAAAATCAATTTTTTCCCTTACTTAAATTTAAGATTTATATATAGTAATTAATTAATATAAATTCCTAAAAAATTAACTAAATCTAATAGCATTATTTCCACCAAGGCTCGACCCTGGGGGAGCTAGATTTTTCTTAAAGGGTCAAATTCGGCACCTTTACCTGAATTGGTTCCTTCCTCCACCATATTAATTAATTAATAAATATTTTAGGGTATTAAAATTCTAACCCTTACCCTAAAAGATCATTAACCACCACCAAAAAACCCCAGATCCTCCAAACATAGAATTTCCCCTTTTAAGTCCAATAAAGAATCATCCCCCGGTCAATCTTCATATATTGATGCCCTACTTGGTTGGACCCATCCAATCCTAGCTCGACTAACTAACAAAGTTAGTTAGCTTGGCTGTTGTAGAGGTTCAGATATCTTGTCCTACGCGCATCAATCCGTGTGAACCCGGTGTTACCTAGGCATTCTAGATACGTTAGACATTACTTAGCATAGTCATTTTTAAGGTTGTTACATTATCCCCCCTTAGGAACATTCGTCCCTGAAAGACACTACACATCATTTTAAAATAACGACGGTGATTTTCGAAATTATGTTAACATAGTTGAGACTTTGCTCTGTGTGAATTCCTGTTTTTACACTTACTCTTGGTCGTTCATATTATTCAAGTTTGTCTGAAGATTCACATTTGAGATTGAGGAACTTCCTTCTCAATTACACTTAACTTGAATGCAGCACCTCACACCTGAAACAAACCCAAAAAAAAAAAAAAAACCAAATCATGTCCATGCTATACAAAAACAACAACATGACATGCAAACATGAATTCATTTTAAACTCACACTAGTGCAATTATTACACATGCAAATGGTTTGACTTACAACACACCAAGTGACTATGTGCACAAAACTTAGAGTTCTTACAACAAAACAAAGATTGGAGGAGTATATCTACCCTTAGATACATTTTGTTGTACTTCAGATTTGAAATTATGGCTTGGTTGGATGGTTCACGCCCTGCATTTAACCTTAATCCATTTTGCAACTGAAACGCCACTACCCTGGTTTGATAGTCTATGGGTAGCATTAACATGTATGGAAAAATCCATACCTAAACTATTTCAATGAATTTTTATTGGTGAATATCTGATTACATAATAGTAGTTGGTGCACATCCTTGACACCAACTAGCATCTTCTCATTATTAACCTAGGAAAACTCCTTCTAACCAGTTTCAGTAAAGCCTACACATAAATAAACACATAAGTCACATAATTTCAGCAACAAGTATTATGACTCAAACATATTAACTTCATACTAGTGCTCAAACCATAACACATGGAAAAACTAATTAGTTATGCACCCAGAACATCACAGAGGTTGTCTCCCCTATACTACCACCCTGACTGGAGTGCGAAGAATCATTGCCTCCTTGGAACCTCTTCATGTGGACCATTTGGCTGAACTTTCGACCTCTCATAGACGGACAATCCTTCATCATGTGACATGGTTTAACAGAATTGGAAAAAGCGTTAGAGTCCATCCTACACTCTCCTTCATGAAGTTTGCCACACATCCTAAAAGGTGGCCTCTTCTAAGGTGTATCTACTTCATTGTTTCTCTTAACTCCGGGTTCAGAATACCTATCATAGCGACCCTTGGATGAAATTGACTGTGGTTTGTGGGAGAGTCCCTTTATAAACTTGAGCTTATATCTGATTTCAGTTCTACTCTTCTTTGAAAAATTTTCTCCTTAGCTTCCCTTGAACTGTTCCCTGCCCTAGTGTGCTTCCTCTTCCTGCTTTTTTTCCACTTGTTGGAGATGTACCATAAGACTTAAAGGTCCATGCTATCATGCAGTATAGCTACCCTACAATCCTCATTGATATCCTCAGCAATCTTAGATCCAGTGTAAACGGGAGAATTTATCCTCGTGAAGTGCCTTAACCTGTTAGCCATGGTGCTGAAAGGTGGGTTCTCCTTGGAAACACCTTGTTGCTCAACCTGGGTTGTCATAGCCTAAGCTTGTAAAGGGATGGCTTGGGCCATTTGTACCAAGGTTGTGCTCACTTCTCCATATGTCAACCCTGTTGGTTAACATGCATCTCCATTCCAGCAGCTAGAGCATGGGGAGGAACTTGATTTACACTTGCAGCTACTCCTCCAATCTCTCCGCCTGCGTTTCTCCTCGTATTTAATACGCTTAAACTTACTTCTCAAATAATAAGTAAACCGGTCCGTAATCAATAACAGAACCCCACAATGAGTTGGGATCCTTCCCACGAGGAGATAGTTCAACTTACCTTGTCACTCCTATTATTACTATTATTTAGTTCAATTTATTTCCGTGGAAAGCAACAGACACGAAAGGGTGTGTTTTAACTTCTAAATGAATGAAATAACTAGTTTACATTAAAGTAAGACCACTACAAAAATTTTCAATGTTTGGAGTTTTAATAAGTTAATAAAAGTAGCTAGGGTTTACGTGTTCCCCATAGGTTCCTTACTTGATAATTCTAACAATAACAATTTTTTCCTAGTATCTTGCATGCAAAGTGATAAGTTATATATTTCTAAATCCTTGGTCCGGCATCTAGAAAATTTCACTATGCACCTTGGTCCGTCTACCTGTGTTGCTATACTAACACTTACCTTTACCTCAAATTAAGCACGTATTCGATATTTGACTTAAGTTAATACCTTGTACCAATGAGTACTAGCCTATTATATAGTATACACTAAATCTATGTTGATAACTCTTTTACTATTATATACCTCCTTGGTCTTTTAAGTAGCATTAAGGCGAGTTCTAACGTTGGCCATCCGTTAAAAAGACTTCTAAGCAAAAGAATTATCAATACATGCAAAACAGGATTCTAGAATTCTTATTTTAGTTAGGTTTTACCTCATTAGTCACCTATGATTCCCACAACCCCACCCAGTAATGTAGTTTCAGTTACCCCATAGTCAAATCACAATATGCAAATATGTAAACTCAGAATTCATGCACTTACTTACTTCCATGATAAAAATAAAATCCAAAGTTCACTTGATTACTCTAAAAAATCACCAACAATCAATTACTAAAATTAATTGAAGACAAAAGATTCTCCAAAAGTATAATGATAATCATGAAGTCTAATCCACAAAAGAAGCTAAAATAATCAAGAGTCTAACTATAAGAGAGTCTAATCACCAAGTGTCTAACCCCAAAAATTAGGTTTTTCGAACTATTTATAAAAAACAAAAACCTAATCAAAGAAGGACTCTATTTGCTTGAAATTTGTCAAAATGCGGCTAGGTCGACGGACCTCGCGACGGGTCGTCGTGGTCACGATAGGTTGTGATAGACTCCGTCGTCCCAAACATTGCAAATACTTCTGCTGCTCTCTTCATTATCCTCGATGACAGGTATGAAAAATCATCATAGGCACAATGGTACGTCGAGGGTCTCCATTCCATAACACTTAAACTCTTGGAATTTGGGTACTAGGACTACTTCTCTGATCTTCATGACGAACTAGCAGGACGGACCGTCATGGATACGAAGGTCCGTCACACACACCCTAACCCCACACATGGCAGACTTCCCCATCTTCCTTCAGCAGCTTCACTACGATGCCACCTACAGACCGTCACAAGCACGACGGACTGTCACAAGCTCCGTAGGTCGTTCTTTTTTTCATTTCTTGCTCAAAAACCTCTGCTTTCATCTTTTAGAAAAATTTCTAGCAAATAAAGAGAAACTTACAAAAAATTAATACAAAAAGGCTTTTGGACACACACTAAACTTAATGAAAAAACAATAAAAATACCGTGAAACCATGGTATATCAACACCCTCAACTTAAATTTGTTGTTTGTCTTCAAGTGACGCACTATGAATCACTACAAAATCATTGTACAATAATATCCATGTTTTACCTTTCACAATCATTTGGCTATCAATCCCGATTAATCTCATCATGTTTATGCATGCTATCACTATTAGGCTTGAATTATGTCGAATCACACCATGACATAGACTCACCATGCACTAACACCTATCCTCTTAAATTTCTCACTGAGGTGCTAATATTTCCGGTATTGCAACTAGTGTCCTCACTTCAAAAAAAATATACTCATTTTTCACACAATGATTTTAGTTTGAGTATATGGATTACTTTTCAACACTCACTGTTAGAACAGAATGACAACTCATTCATACATATTGCCATAAGCTTGTCCTTATTTTCACTGCTTTATGTTTTCTATACAACTTTTAGGTTCACGATAGGACTTTCTTAGCTTGTATCATAGGCTCAGGGTCAAGTAGTATTTCGGTATACTTTAGTGACTTTTTGAACTCCTTGACATATCGGCTAAACATACCTCTTTTCATTAATTTAATTCTCCCAATTTCCCGTATTCTTTTGCCTTGCTATTTTCCCTTATTTCTTCATTTGTGTAAGTGACTCTCTTCTTACTTTTATTTATTGTATTTTTTTATTATTTTTTTTTATATTTTAGTTTTCTTTAAATTGATTCTTGAGTCACTTTATTTTTGTTATTTCTCTGTCTTTGTTCTTTCAACCCCACTTTCCAGAGCATTCCTCATAATAGCCACCCTCAACTCATGGATTTACTATGAGTCAAAGTACACAATAATCAAAGTTGGGTCAGTACCATGAAAAGGGTTGTTTACTGCATTAGCCACCCTCAACTTATGCTTTTGGCATAAGATGAGGTGCACATGTCCAAGGAGGGACCAGGGCCAACACATTATTCTCAAAAAAGATCAGTTGACGTGAAAAAGAAAGGTCTAGTTTTAACTCAAATCATTTGGATCAAAAAAGGATTAATTTCATTTGGTTTTCTTTTATTTAGGTTAAACATTGACTATATTTAACAAGGGCCTATGATCCTTTCTAAATTATAGCAGGACTAAACAGGAAAGTTCTAGCTCAGTACAAATAGTGGATTATTCAAATCTTCCTCACACTAACTTGACATCTCATTACTCTACCAAATTATAAGACACCTATTTCGAATTTTAGACTTAGGGTCATGCAGTGGTGTAACTCAATGTCATGCTTAGATCCACACATTGATCAATTACTATACCTAGTCATGCATCATTTTCATTTCATAAGCATAACATTTTAGCAATCATGGTTTAGAGTTAAAATATGTTCACTAGATATGACATGTCGGTTTAACAATAAAAATAGTCAGTATCTTGGGGAAAAAGAACACAGGCAAGAAAACGCCAAAAGAGGATAGTGAATTGGGCTACTCAGACTTCACCATAGCACTCACTTTTGCATTTACCCCATTGCTAACAAAGAGACATGCAATTGTCACCATGCATAAAAAATTGAAATACGAGAGTGGTAGATGAAACAAACTTGGGGCGCAAAGCACCGATGATAAGCAAGCTGGTCGGTCCGGTTTCCTAGATCCCACTACCCATGTAATATAGAAACCCTCAATAGTGTCCTCAGCAGCAACAACACTATCAGTAGTACCTCCCGCTATCTCCACATTTCAAGAGCTAGATGCCCCAGCAGCTGACTATATGGTCCTCATCCGACGCGCCTTATCATTAGCAAGCGAGGCTGTCCTCGCAACCTCCAGCGCTCCTTCTACCGTTCTGTACCCTCATCCTCCTCTCGACCCCTATTCCTCTTGGCATGCTCTCAAGAGGGAGGTGGTAGAATCTTAGAAGTGGAGAATAAGGCCGCCATCACTGTGTCCTCAGCAAGATCTGTAGAAGTGGCCTCAAACTGAGGAACCCTATCCTCTAAGATATTTTTGATGTCTGCGTGAAGCGTCTCGACCACAGTCTGAAAGGTCAACACACCCACCTGAGGGTCTGTCCTGGCTAGCACCCGCATCTCAAGAACGTCCAAGCACTGATGAACTTCAGCGATCTTCTTTGTGTAATGGACAATTCTCTACTCAAAGTGCTCCTATGCCTCAGCAATAGACCTCTGCATCAAAGGTTGGATGTAATACAAAAGGGTATCCATCTGTGCCTCTAGTTTCTTGACCCTAGCAAGCCGGACCAGAGTGGGGAAAGGGGCTGAGCGAGAGGACCTCAGGGCAATGCTACTACCCGAGATAGAATCGATTGGAGTAGTGTCAGTGGAAGCAGCCTGCGTAGCTGTGCAATCCTGTGCTACAGTATCAACTAGATTGTCACCAAGTGGAGGTAACTCTGTACGGGGACCTCTGGGTGGAGCAAACTCATTGGCATCATCTCTGATGAGTCCGATATCAACAGTGCCCAGCGGGTTCTTGAGCTGATCAATGTGCCAGATAGGCACACCTGCGGACCTGCATAAATAAAAGATCATGCACGGGAAATGGTAAGTAGTTGTGACCTTAAAAGCCCTCTCATGCATGACCGCCTGTAGAAGCCAAGAAAAGTCCATATCAAACCCGTCTATCATCGCCGCCATCAGTACTACACGATCCCATATGACAATATTATCACCGGCTGTGTGGGAAAGGTAGTGGCGCACAATCAACTGTATGAACTTCACCGTGAAGGTGAGGTTAGCCTTCTTGATGGCTCCTTTCGGCTCGGTTACCCAGTCAGCACCCTCTCCATAAACAGACAAGTGCAGGTCCATCCACCTCTTGGTGGTCTCTCTTAGTGATGGCTCATGCAATAATTGGTTATCTTTGACAATTTGCCACCGGTAGTCAAACTCGGCGGTTAGAAGGGTCCAGTTTACCTCAACATCCTCGCCTTATAGATATTGACGGATGGAAGGTAGGGAGATATCAACGTGAATGGCACGTACTCGGACATGCTCCAGTGGGGACTATTTGGCGGGAGTAGTCCGCCTATCAATCTGTGATCTGAGAGTAGCCACATAGTAGGCGTAGAACTCTCAAACCAACTCATCACTATAACAGCCCAACAAACACGCTGTCCACTCCAGTCGATGTCTGATGAAGAGATTCTGGACCTCTGGCATAGTCGGGAGACTTCCCATAAGGACCCGCCTCTCCAATATAAGGGTCTGTGTCATGACTCATTTGTCATTCATAAACTTTGCATCTGAATAAACTTAATACTTCCCATCGACACACCACCGGTTGGGCTGGTCGCCAACCGGGCTGAGAGCACAAGTCGGTTAGCCGCGTATGGATTCAAAACTGTCAGCCTCATCAGACGATACAGACTGTGCAGCTATGGAGGGTGCATGGACCTCAGCAGATCCGGGGGCTTCCTCCGACCACAAAACTGCTAAGAAGCTAGACGTTCCTTCTTCATGGGTAGCTGACCTAGTAGATTTGTCGGTCAGTGTGTGCTTCTCATCAGACTGGTAAACAGTGACTTCGCCGGATGCCCCAAACCTTTTGGTGTGTCTTGAAGCACGTGCATCTTGGGATGGGGTGGAAGGGAACTGGAGGAACGTTACTCGGGGTCACGCCTCATCATAAAAAAAAAAAAAAAAGCCAATGACCAGGGCGGGCAGACGGGCAGGGGTGCCAAAATCGATGTCCACGGCTTAGACTCGATCTTTTTTTGTGTCACATTACCTTTAAAGACGTGCTGCTGGTGTCACGCTCCACTTTACACGCACATTGTGCCCGCACCCTCGCTCCGCCAGACGCAGAGCAGGTGTGGCAGGCCGTGGGGGGAGCAAGAAAACGACAAAAAGAAATGAAAGAGTAAAGATGTAATTCCATTTCGATAGTAACATGGAAACACGACACACCAAGTGACGTCTCGTCGTGAGTACGACGGACCATCATGGGGTCCCTCATATATTAGTTTAAACTATGTTTATGTGGAGACCCCTGAAGGAAAGTCTCTGGAAAGTATGAAGGATAAGGAGGACGGACCGTTCTGATTATGATGGTCCCTCGTCGATGTTCGTTGTGGGACACTTAGAAAAAAGTATGGAGACCCTTAGGAGAAGGGTCTCTGACCGTCATGATGGTAATGCAGGACGGACATTCGAGGGTATGACAGTCCGTCGTAGATGTCCATAAAGGGACACTTGGACAGTTGGAGACCCTAAGGAACAGGGTCTCTGACAACCAGAACAGTTATGTAGGACGGACCGTCGAGGGTATGACGGTCCGTCGTAGATGTCCTCTAAGAGGACACTTGGAAAAAGATTGAGACCCTTAGGAACAGGGTCTCTGATCATCATGACGGTTACGCAGGAAAGACCGTAGAGGGTATGACAGTCCATCGTAGATGTCTGTAAGAGGACACGTGGAAAAAGTTGGAAACCCTTAGAAACAATGTCTCTAACAACCAAAATGGTTGTGCAGGACGGACCGTCGAGGGTATGTCCGTCCGTCGTAAATGTCTGTAAGAGGACACTTGGAAAAAATTGGAGACCCTTAGGAATAGGGTCTCTGACAACCAGAACGGTTGTGAAGGACGGACCGTCGTTGGAACGGCGGTCCATAGCATGTCTCCATTGGAGGACACTTAGAAAAAGTCAAAGACCCTTAGGAATAGGGTCTCTAACAACCATAACGGTTGTACAGGATTGACCGTCATGGGAACGACGGTCCGTTGCATGTGTCCGTTGGTGGACAATTTGAAAAAACTTGACAGTGGGGTGTTAGAGATGTTGGGACGGACCCTATGATGGTTCGTCGTGGGTACGACGGTCCGTCATCAGGGTCTTGTTCTGTCATTCAGTGATAGAACTAGGGATGCCACATTCATCCCCTTATGACCGAAATAGAATTTTTAGTGTTTTATCCTACATGTGTTTAACCCAAATACCTTGTAAACTAGCAATGCTAAAGCACAAATTTCCATAGTTTTAACAAGGCAATTTTGGGGATTGTCAACCAACGTAAGACAAAATATATATTAAAGAATGAACCCATCAATCATAAAAAGGCTAAATCTAATTTATAAATAAAAATGCAATGTAAATGGGTGGAAATCATAGATACATACCTGAGAATTTAAGAAAAATAAGCGAGGATGGTACTTGGTGAGAAAGAAACGAACAACAGCAGCAGACTCCGACTAGTAGAGAGTGAATTTTAAGGAATTAGGGAATTTGGGAAAATGATCGGTTGAAAGAGAGGTAGGAAATTGGAATTTGAAAAGGGAGGGAAATGGGAGGAAGAGGGAAGGAAATGGGTGAAATGAAGGGGTGCGGTTCTTAAATGCTAAGAATTTTTAAAAAACCCCAGCCGAGTCGGGTCGGGTCGGGTACGCTTCATTAATGATGCGACGAGTCCCCGACGACGGTCCGTCGCAGTTGTGGCGGTCCTTTATTGGTTCCGTCGCATGTTACCTATTTTTAATAATTACTGAAAGACGTACCTGCTACGATGAATTCATGCCTCGGTCCATCGCGTCGTGACGGCCGTCGATGGGTCCGTCAGTGACGCTGTGAGTGAGTCTCTGAGAATGTCCTGGTGAGTGCCTACTGCCAAATTAAAACCCATTAGTAGAAAATGCTACCATACTAGAAAAGAAAAAAATAAGTCATTGGGTTGCCTCCCAACAAGGCTGATAACGTCCACGGCACGACTAAGGACACTTGATTCTCAGGACATCATCAGATGGTATGCCCGATAACTTCATTCGCCGATTCAGCATGCAAGAAGGAAAGAAATAGATTTTATGCGTTGTTCATGCACCTTGAACTACAACCCTCCTTAGTTTCCAACTCAACTACTCCCTGGGTAATATTTGGGTAACCAAGTAAGGACAGTCCATTAGGCTTGACTTTTCCCCGGAACAAAGCGTAACCCGAATTGAATAAAAGGCACCAAATCCAAAACATAAACTTTATTTTTTCAATATTTGAGGTCATGGTACGTTTTCATATTTTTGGTAGGAGCTGAGCTTTCATAAGCTTTTTTAGGGGGACAAAAAAAAAAAAAAAAAAAAAATTATAGATTCTATTAACCCTGTAACCGTGCTCTGCAAACTTCGGTCAATCAATTTCAGCTTCTTCATAGCCCACATTAGATTTAGTTATAATTCACCCAGGAAGAAGGAAAAGTTTACCATATTCAAGTTGGTATGGGACATACCTATGGGGTATTATACGATGCCTGTAGGCCCCAAAGAGCATCATCAAGCCTCACTGGACCAATCAGTTATTACGGTAGCGTGCATGTTATTGTAATATCTGTTTAATCTCCCTTTTGACACTTCAACTTGCCCACTACGTTGAAGATGGTAAGGGGTAGCCACATTATGGCGAACACATATTTTCTCCAATAACCGTGAACATCTGTTGCCGAAGTGAGGGCGTCCCATCACTAATAATTGCCCTTTTTGTGGTGCCAAACGTAGAGAATATATTTTTTGTCCAGAATGCAGTGCCACTGTACCTTCATGTTGCAAGTCTAAGGGCGATAGCTTCCACCATTTATTAGAATAATCAACCGCACTAAACTATACGTCATTCCATGAGAGACTCACAAAAAGGACCATAAAGTAAATACCCCAAACATCAAAATAACCAATCACAAGAAATGGGGTTTTGAATGAGCTCTGATTTCTTGGAATGACCATTCTCTTTGGCATATATAGATGCTTTAGCTAACACATAAGCATCTTGATGAAGAGTTGGCCAATCGTACCCACATTGCAATATCTTATGAGCGGTTCGTATCACACTAGATGTCCACTCCAACGGTGTGAGGCATGTCATTACAAAACACTCAATATCTCACATTCTGGCGCACAACCCGAAAAGACTGTCGGACATAATTCTGTATAATATGATCATCCCAAAAGAAATCTTCACACGAAATGAACTTTTCTTTGCTGAACAGGACAAGTATGATGGAATAATATCACTAGGCCATGATAGTTTGCGAATCTGCGAACCATGGAGGGAATCAAGACTTGTGAGGAAGCCTACATGCTTCAATAGGGTGAAAGTATCATCAATATAAGACTTATCCACTAAAACTCGTCATAACTTCATCTTATTGGGAAAAATGATTGGCACTTCTTTTATTGTCCCTTTTGATATCCCTTACTTCAAAGTCAAATTTCTTGTGCATAATACCCAATGAATAAAACCTCGGCTTCTCATCCTTCCTTTGCATCAAATATCTCAATGTTGATATGGTTCAGTATGAAACTATAACTCTTGTACCTAGTAAATAGGAGCGAAATTTTTCAAAAGCAAAGACTACTGCAAGGAGTTCTTGACTCAGTCACTCTGTAAGTTCTCTAAGCTTCATTTAGGGATTTATAGACATAGTAAATGGGGGTGAAGGATTTTGTTCATTCTTAAGTCCCCAATACTACACAAGAGAAACCCCACTAGTATGGCAATCACCTTAAATGGACTTTCCGATCGAGAAATAATGATAGGTGTACACACAATTTTATTTTAGATCGCCGACATAACTTTAAGCCATGATTCATCAAAACAAAATTTACAATCTCTCTCCAGAAGCTTTCACAATGCGGAGGGATTGTGCAATTTTTGAAAACCTTTGATGGACTCTACGGTAAAAAACCTGCATGCCCAAGAAAGCTTCTCACACCTTTTATAGCGATAGGTGGGGAGTCATCTGTTACTCTCCTTTAGTAGATTAACCTTCTGGCTTTTTTGAAATACGATGACCCAAAACAATACCTTCTTAACCATGAAATGCATTTTTCAAAAGTTAGTACTAAATTAAACTTCACATCTCTTAAGGACCGCAAATAAATGTTCAAACATCGCCGCATGGAATTCACCAACAAACAGAAAAATCATCTATAAAAACTTCTATAGTATCATCCACCATGGTCGGGAAAATAGGACATCATACCATTACTTAAATGTGGAGGGGTGCATTGCCACAACCCAAACGACAGTATTTTAACGGAAAGGTCCCATATGGATAAGTAAAAGTTGGTTGTTTGTTGATCTTCGGATGCAATAGAATAGAAATATGTTATACCCCAGAATATCCATCAAAGAAAAACACAGTACCCCCTTTTCCGCATTGTCATGAAACCATTGATCCAATAAAGGGCATAGGAAAATGGTCTTTCTCAGTTAAATGCCATTGAATGACAGTAATACATACACACCCTCCATCCAGTAACCGATCTCATGCGGCAAGGTCATTTTTATCTTTTGGACCACAGTTCATTCCCCCTTTCTAGGGTACACACTAAACAGGGCATTACCCAACTACTATCGGCTGCTCGAGATAGATTACTCCGGCATCAAAAGGAATAATGATTTCCTTCTTCACCAACTTCTGCATCGGTGAATTTAGGCGTCTCTAGTGCTTAATACTTGGCTATGATCAGGCATGAGTTGGTTTTATGAGAAAAAAATAACCATGAGGGATGCAATAATGTCCGCAATAGGTCCACCCAAGCTCTTTGAACCATTTTTCGCACTTTCAACCAAACTCTCAACTTGTTGTTCATTCAGGTCTGATGCAGTGATTACGGAAAAGGGAACCTTTCTAAGAATTCATACCTGAGATGAGGTGGGAGAGCGTTTAGTTCTATTTTTGGAGCCTACACTATAGATGGTTTCGCGAGTGGAGAGTCGCGATTCTTCATATCTAACTCATATTTCTTAGATTTAAATTGAACATCACCTCTATCAAGAGCCGCGACTAATGACTTATACTATTGGATGCAATTATTATAAAAAATCATTATCACTGTCGCTAGTGCGTTTACAACTAGACGTTCTTCTATTTGTGTCTCACATGACTCTCAAACGTTGTAGGGTATAGTAGCTATCAATTGGAGCTCACCACTCTACCTCATGGACCTACAAATGTTGAAGGTCTTTTCTTCATTGTTCAACCAAAATTTTATCTACCCCATTTGCATATCAACTAAGGCTCTACCCATAGCAAGGAATGGCCTCTCAAGAATAAGAGGCACTATAAAATCGACTTCACAATCAAGAATAAAAAAATCTGCCAGAAATATGAATGACACAACTTTTACTTGCACATTGTGAAGTATCCCTATAGGACTTTTCATAGTTCGATCGTCCATTATATGCCTCATCGCAGTAGACTTTAGTTCACCCAAACCCAACTTCTTGTAAATCGAGAGGGGCATGATATTTATGCTTTCCCCCCAGATCACATAATGCTTTCGCAAAATGTAATGACCCAACTATACAAGGAATAGTGAACGCACCCGGATCTTCTTTGTTTTGCACGAGAGATCTTGTAGCAACACACTTATAACTGCGGCAATTCATATCATCTCGAAAGTGGCCGATTTTCTTTGTAACCAGATCCTTTCAAAAACATGACAATGCGGGCATTTGTTATGAGCTTTTACGAAATGGGACATTCCATAGAAGGCTACTTTCAACATTGTTATAAAATTCCATATTTACCATCCTAGTCTTTTTCACTAAACTTTGTGAAGAAAGGTTGGTGGTCGGTATATCTAGTCATGGGAATTACCTGTATAGGTGCTTTCGCTCTTTTCCAGTGTATCTCTGCCTTTACCACTACCCTCACCACGTTAGCATTATCTTTCGCACCGGGTCCGCTTAGATGGCATAGGTTGGTCACTGGTTCGCTTACCACCCCAAGTCGTGATTGCCATAAATGTGCATCATTTTTTCAAATTTTGCGACAGTGTGCTAGAAGAGTGCCCGGTTTCCGTGTTGTCATAGTCGCAGGATAATTGGGCAATTTGCAACTCGATCTGCTTAATCGATATTGCATGTGTATGAACTTTCTGCCCAATACCCGCTAAATAACTCCTTAAACCTTTAATGTACTTATCATTAGCATCGAACCTCCTCATCAATTTGTGCAGCATATCCTTAACTCGCGCCATACTATCTCCACCATCCCTAGAAGTAACTTCACGATTTTGAAGAGGGAGATAAGGCACATTCCTATCATTTCTGTTAACATAGCTACCTCTGTTGAAGTTGTTTTCGCGGTTGTAGTTTCCATCCCAGACATAATGACCCTAACGGTTATAGTCACCATAGATAGTACCTTTGTTTCCTTGACCTTTGGCGCCAATTCTCCTGATTTGAGCCCTGGGAACTAGGTTGGTAACCCCCCATCTTCTCATTTACTACATAGGAATTCTTCGCATAATAGCATTCATCATGTGGTGGTGGTGGTTTAGACAAGTAGTTAACTACATTTATCTTTTCTGCTCCCCTAGTGATTTGTTTTAATTACAACCCAATCTCAGTTCTCATCTGTGCCATCTCTTTACCAATTATATGTGCTGGGGTTGTGGTGGATACATGCTGAAGGTATTTTCTCCCAGTATGTGACTTCCTAGTACTCCAAAGCTTTATTGTTTTGGGAGATTTTCTAACTTTCGCAATCATAGCATAATACACTCTCCCCATACGACCCCTGATATATATCAACACCACTTTATTATTATCATCTTGTCCCCGATAGAAGTATTCTTTCCAGTGACTCATAATCTATATGGTGTTAGGGACGCTCCTAAAAAAAAGAGGGCATCTATCCCAAGAACTACACTTGACTCTCCTAGTTGTGCCACAAAGTTTTTCACACTGTCTTTGTGATTTAGGTTTCTTGAAGACGGGTAGTAAATATAGTTAGCGTGCTAAAAATAAAAAAAAACGTCCCTTAGTTTGGTTCAAAAGTGAAAAATTGAGTTATACGGGGTCAGTGAACTAAATAGCAGCCTCTCCAGCTTTGTATAGAGAGTATACAATTCATCCCATTACATCGAATCGAAGTTCAGTTTCAGGCTCCCACCAACTTTTACACACTGCCCTTACCTTAGATATATGGGCATGTTGATCTTCAGAAGGTAGCCCTGAAAACATACCTTTTGCAGTGAGCATTTATTACTAGGCTTCTTGTTACCACAAAGGTGTGGCCTGGTGGTAGAGGGGGCAACAAAAGTGGCCCATCATAGTCTGCTATATTGTTATTGCCTCTGTAGTATTCTTCGGGCCGTGTTGCAGAATTTTGTCCCCTCTGTTGGTTTTCACCCGGAGCATTGGGTAACAACTTACCATGAACATCAACCGGAGGTAGGATGTTCTGGTTTGGATCATCATCATTAATACCCAAGTTTCGATTCATCTTGCGTAATGTACTCTCTAATTCGTGATCGTAGGGAAACAAGGGTTTCCTTTGTCTCCGTGTATTTTGCATACAAGGAAGATAGTTTTGCAAGAATTAAGAAAAACAAGAAATAAAGTAAAATCAAGAAAATATTGACTAAAACATATTAAACGTTTAAGTTAGTCAAAAGTTTACTTTCCCTGGGAGCGGCCGCAAAAATTTGATTTGATACGCCGTAAACAACCTCTCAAATAAGAAGTGAGTAAAGCGGTCGTATCAAGTAAAGAAAACCCAACTAATGTGGTTGGGATCGTTCCCAGAGGAGGAAATAGTTCAGAACTTAACTTCAATCTATTATTACTTTATTAGTCAATTATTTCCTTTGAAAGAAAAGACAATAAAAGTGTTTTTTTACTTCAAAATGAATGAAAATAACTAGCTAAATTAAAGTAGAAAACTTACAGATTCAAATGTAAGACTTAAATTAGTTAATAAAAGTAATTAGGATTTATGTGTTCCCCACAGGTTCCTTACTGTATAATTCTAACCATAATAACTCTTTCCTAGCATCTTTCATGCAAAGTGATAAGTTAATATTTCTAAATACTTGGTTCGGCATCTAGAAAATTTCACTCCGCACCTTGGTCCGGCTACGTGTGTTGTTATACTAATCCTTACCTTTACCTCATATTTAAGCATCGTTCAATATTCGACTAATTATTATCTTGTACCACAATCTATTTACAGCCTATAGATATATACACTAAATCGATGTTGATAAATCTTTTCTTATTACCTCCTGGTCGGCAAGTAGCATTAAGGTGTATGTTCTAACGTTGTGGTCCTCGTTAATTAAAAAGACTCTAAGACGAAAGGAATATCAATATATGCAAGACACTTTTATAGGATTGTATTTTAGTTAGTTTACCTCATTAGTCGCCTATGTTCCTTACAAACCCTAGTTATTGGGTTAGTACCCATAGTCAAATCACAATATTCAAATATGTAATATAAGAATTAATCACACGTACTTCAAGAGAAAGCATAAAATTCAGAACCAGTTCACTTGAATTAATCAATAAATCACCAACCAATCCTTTACTAAATATTGAGGACCTAAAGCAATTCTCCAAAACTGTAATAATAATCACCAAGTATAAGCGACAAAAAGAAGCTAAAATAATCAAGAGTTAATATACGAGAGTCTGTAACTCCCCAAGGTCTAACCCTAAAAATGACTTTTTCGAACTATTTATAAAAAAACAAAAAACCTAATCAAAGAAGGACTCTATTTACTGGAAAACTAACGGCAAAACAGGGCTGGGTCGACGGACTCGCGGGGTCATCGTTTCACGAGGGTCGTCAGGACTTTCGTCCATACTTGCGAATTCCTCTTCAACTCTCTTCATTATCATCGACGCAGGTATGATGACTCGTAGCCATGACGGTTCATCATGACGGTTTCTAACACTTAAACTCGGGGAATTTGTGTACTGGACTACGTCTCTGATCTTCATGACGAACCGTCATGGATACGACGATCCGTCACACAATCCTTAACCCCACACTTTGTCAGACTATTCCATCTTCCTTCAGCAGCTTCACTACAATGCCATCTAAGGACCCACACAGGCACGACGGACCGGCACAAGCTCCGTAGGTGGTACTTTTCAGCATTTCTTGCTCAAAAATCTCCGCATTCATCTTTTAGACAGATTTCCTGAAAATAAAGAGAAACTTACATAAAAATTAATACAAAAAGTCTTTTGGAAACACACTAAACTTAAGGAAAAAACACTAAAAATACCTTTAAACCACGGTATATCAGTATTCATCTTTCTGAATCTCAAGAGTTGATGGTAGATACGCTCTTAACACCAAGAAATAAGAGATTAGACAAGGCACGATAAGATCAGAAGAAGTGAATTTTACTTATGCATCATGCATTCTCTAATTCAGGATGTTGGTGCACTTCACTACCATGACTTAGAAACTACTCGATGTGGTTGATGTGAACTTATTACCCTCGAAATTTAACCTAATGCTCTGATACAAAAATTTTCATTTATGTTAATTTAAGGTCGCAGACAAGCCTACATACATCACCGTTATTTCATTTATGTTAATTTAAGCGAAAAATTTAAATTTTTGTTACTTAACATTCATATATGACATTCTACTTAAACTAATAAACGTTCACGATCAACCATCTAATATTAAGATCATGAAATGAAAAAAAATAGTTCCATACTTCATTAAGTGTATACTTGCTAAAATGGCACCAATACATTGTTTGAAATAAGATAAGAAAGAAACGCTAATATAACTTACTCCACTAACTCAAACCTATATCTAAGCTAGAATATAATTGGAATCGGCCTCGAAAGAATGAGGGCCTACAAAATCCGGATGAATGCTTCACGTCCGGATAGCTGCAATGTAGTACTGTAAGCTCTAACGTCCACCTGTGCCTGCACCTAAAAGTAAATATTGTATGGGATTAGCAACACTTGTACTGAGTATGGGTATATGCAAGCACAGACCATGGACATTCAATTGTAAGAATAGCTCTTTCCTAACAAAAAGACATATGGAACGTCAAGTAAGTGGACTTGATAAAATTTGATTAGGAAAGACAAGTCAATGGACATGCCAAATTTGGACTAGGAAAGTCAGTGGACTTGCCAAATTTTGATTAGGAAAGTCATGCCATTAAAGTAACATACATCATCATATTTATCATTTTGCAAGCATTACATAACATATTACACATATCATATCACATAGTTCATATCATTCTTTCATATTCCATGAGACCATTGAATCACGGACTTGAAATTAGGTCTTCCCAAAATGAGGGCTCAACATATGGGACCTCAACTAGGGAGACTTCTTTAACAAACACAGAGTCTTCTTCATTCATTCATACGTACTTTATTTTCATTCTTCTATATACTAGTTCAACCACCATTCATACCTAGGATGTAGTTTAAGACTCTCATCGGGTTCACTATGCCATGATCAAGAATAACCTAGTGTTATTACTTAAGTCCAGCGCACCTCTTGATTATCTTATCCTAACACCTTTGGTATCATTCATTTAATGATGTGCATTCATTGAGGTTGGAGTCATTCTTTCCTTGGGAACTTTAACCTTAAACGACATAGATCATGTTATCTTCATGAAATCTAGTGTGTAATCCCCACACCAAAAAGAGGTGGAATCACCGTCAAAAGTGAGCCAAAATATGCTAGCGAATATAGGTAATTAAACCCTGCTCGATTCATATATTGCCAATATAGGTTCAACGACTAGGATATATAAAGAGACCCATACCCGTCATGCCCGATAGTCTCATCTCGTGAGAGTTACGTGAACCTATGCCCTTCCCGAAGGAAGGCATCACCTCTCATAGCTAGTCCATCGGTGCTCAATATAAAGTTCTATTAAATTCAACTGATACAACATGGAAGCTGACTTCTAGCATAAAGACATCATAGCTCATTCGATGATTTCTCATCTAATCATTAGTATTAAGTATGCATTAACTTCAATACATTAATTAGAGTGTTTACAGAGACTTCTCTCTTCATTAACTTTATACTCTCATTGAGTGGAGTATTTTTGTTTTCGGTAACATTTACTTAGGCATCATTTTAGACTTGCTCTCATCTTTCACAGTAAGCCTTTATCATATTGTCACCTCATTCCTTAACTTTAACACATTGGATTTTCATAATTACTCACCCATTCACTGTGAATGTTCATCATCATTGCTAATTCACTTGGCCATTTAGGCTGTTCTCATTCTTACTAAATCCTTCTAGGATTCATCATGTGATCACATACATTGTCTTAGGATGGACTACTTTTAAAATGTATGCTAGAATTATTGAGTCCAGACCCTACAGCCATGATGGCTATATCATAGTTTGTCTAATGATTCATGTTACAAAAGCATTATGTGGTACAAGACTTATTAATCTGTGATATGCCAGATATTGCTTTCGATCTTTAGAGGCAGCATTCAGTAAATCATTTACTTACGTATGGACATATGTTTGTCATTACGAAATGAGAGCAGGGAACCCGGTTCAAATCTTTGGACAACATCTCTATTTTTTAAACCGATAATTGCATTTTAGAAATTTGGGGGACCCTGTTCGATCCCTTTCAACCTCAAATATTTCCTTTCATTTTCTTCTCTTGTTGTTAAGTCAAGGAGTTGAGGGTGGTTCAATACCCCACAGCCTCATTATTTTCTTTAATTTATTATTAACTTTCTCATTTACCAAGAGGTTGTGGGTTCAATCCCCACTCTACACATTTATTTTCTGCTTTATTTTTCTCTTTTCTCTCTATTCATTCAAGAGGTCCTAGGTTAAATCCCCACTAACCACATCTAATTTCCTTGAATTTTTATTCAGATATTATTATGAAATTTTCATTTAGTGAAGTCATGGATTCAATCCCCAATGACCTCACATTTTAAAAAAAAAATGAAGCTCATTTTTTAAAAAGTTGTCCGAGACTACAATTTCCAGAAAGATGGAAATTTAGTCTCCTCGAATTTTTTATTTTTTTGTAGCTTTCATGTAATGATGTGTTGGGTTCAATCCTTAGTGATTTCACTTATTTTACATTCATTTTTCATTACATTTTATACAACTTCAATTGGACAAACCAAACCTACCAAATGTTGGAAATTTGTTCACTATTTTTTTGCTTCTTGGTATCATCATTTGTTCATTAGATCTTTTAGGACATTTCATGAATCATTTGGTGAATCTTCAATTATATTTTTTTCATGGTTAATTATCCATTGACTTACCAGGAAAGCCACCAACAGGAAACAGTGTAAGGAGAGGAGGAGGGTCACAACATTTGAGCAAACATCACTTTTCACATTCTTTGGTTGACATTAAATTAAAATGCTTACAATTTCCAAACAAATTCATTCATGAACAATTATCCGGAAATCAAACTTCATACTAAACTACCAGAAAAAAATACCAACAACAGAGCTCAACCTATTTGTAAAAGTGAAATTAGAAAGGATTACTAGGGACAAGGAGTTCGACAAGAACAAGAACAACCCAAATTTCAAAATTCGTTTAATTCGTGGAAAGGAAATTATCTTGGAGAAAGGACTCGAGGAGAGAAACCCATACCTTAATTTTTTTCAACACTTGATTCAATGCTGCCAATTCCTACAACACCACTGTCTCACCACCAAAATCCCAAACACAATCCGTCGAGAAGAATGTTGTTGATTTTCGTTTGAGTCTTTTTGTGAAAGTTATTTAAGAGTGAAGAACTAATTCACTTATTTTAATGATAAAAAACGTTAGAACGAGAGTGAGAGACGTTACAATGAGATGATTAGGATTAGGAGATGTAGGTGGAGACTTAGTCAATCTAGGACTCCTAATTATTTGTTAATTTCATTACTATTAATTTTTTTTAAAAATCTAATTTTTCCCATACTTAAATAAGCTTTTTAAATATTAATTAACTCAACTAATTTACTAAATAAAATTAAATCAGCTTAATCCTTGCTTTCATCAAGCCTCGAACAAGGGTGGAGCTAGATTTTGCTTAAAGGGTCAAGTTCGGTAACCTCTACCTAAATTGCCCCTACACCATATTAATTAAATTATTAATTAAATATTTAGGATGATTACAATACTATCCTTATCCTGGAAAAGACCATTTTACCCCTAGACCCTCCAAACGTAAGATTTCCACTTTTAAGTCCAATAAAAATTTAATTCCGGGTAAATCTTTTATTAGGGTGCCCTACATGGCGGACCCAATCTTTCCCTTAACTCGAAAAATCACCAAAGTTAGTTGGCTTACTAGTGGCTTTGGCTGTTGTAGAGGTTCATAGGCTTGTCTACGCGGAATTCAACCGTGTTAACCCAGTCTAATCTAGGCATCGAGAAGATACGTTAGACATACCTTAGCAAGTATTGTGTTAGGGGTGTTACCGTGAGGACATCAATTGCCCCGGTCGATGAGGTCTGTAAGTTGAGACTTAGCTTCTTGATCTTAAGCCCCAAGTGAAAGGTCTTTTACTAAAATGTTTGTTTCCAGTACGATTGGTAGTCTGTTCGATGCCCCATATGTGGCCCTTGTCGATGGGTCTATAGTTTTCCTGCAAACTTTCGGCCAATGAAGCGGCAATTTGGTAAATTCCCACAACATCCAAATAAATTCATGGGAGGTTAGGTTAGGTAGTTTTAGGTATTTTATAAGTATATAAAATTAATAAATCTAATTAGACCCTAGACTCCAAATAAAACCTCTCTTCAAATCCAGAAACTGTAACGACCTGTTTGTTAGTCGTGTTGAGCAGCAGATTTTATTTCTGGAAACAATGGCTGAGTGAGACGGAAGGATCCCACGAGGGGACCGGTCAATGGTCACAACGGACAGCGAGGGGGTCTCGTTCCAAACACCTAGATTTCTGGGAGGAATTTGGGGTACTGAAATCGACTCTCTGAACGTTGTGATTTGAATGGCAGGACGGACGTCAAGGGCGTGACGGACAGTACAGGCCTTTAGTTAAATTCAGTCTCTGAATTCTGTGACGACTCAGCGGACGGACAGTCGCAGGAACACGACGGCCCCGGCAAAGGATGCGTAATCAAGGCTGGTAGGAGGGTCTAGTTTTGAAAGGTTTTGTTAAGGGAGCGTGTTGGACCTATTACTGATCTATATTATAAAGGGAGTGGTTGAATGTTTATAATTGACTACTTGGGGGGTTAAAAGGGAGAACCTTGAAACAGTACGTGGGTATTTTATCATTCTTTTATAATTATTATATGATTATAGGGTATAAAAGAAAAGGGTTTTGGAATAAGAAAATAGAAAGAACAGAGAGAGAGAGTGAAGAAACAAACGACAGAAAGAAAGAAGAAGACGAAGAGGAGGCCCAGCAAGGAACTTTGAAGATAGCTTATGTTGATCACGAATTCTCAGTGGAGGTAGGTCTGGTTTATGCTATTCGTAGTAAACTCTTAATAGCGAATGTATGTATTGGGGGGTTGGTTTGTAAACCCTTCTATATGATTAAATTGTATGCTTGTATGCATGTGATTAATATGTGATAAAATAAAGCATGAGAAAGCTTGAATCCTGAATCTTGAAAAACCCTAATCTTCTTGTTAATGAGATTGATGATGCCTTGGTATAAAAGAAGGCTTGATGAATAAGTGATGAGCGTAGTGGAAAGGTTGTCACGACGACATAGGATTAGGAGATCGGGGTGTTCAACGAAAGCCGACGTAGAATTAGGGGATCGGGGGTACGGAACGACACGTAGAATAGGGCGATCGGGTGTCACGAAACCGACAAGTAGAATTAGGGGATCGGGTTGCACGAACCGAACGTGTATATGGAGCGGAGTTCGTTCACGTACCGACACCTGAGAGAATGGAGCATAATGAATCTGAAGGACGTTAATTACTCAACTAATGACCTAATTTCCAATGGGCATGGCATTGAGGCTTGAGTCTCATGGGTGAACTTGGCGGTGCTATAATGATTATAGAACTTGTTGCTTAACTACATGTTGAGATTATTTGATTTATGATATATTTATATATATTGTTTTCTATTTTAAGTTGGTGATGTGATGAGACCTACTCAGTACTCGTGTTTTGTTACTGACCCCTAATTGTAATGTTTTCTTATTGTTGTGGAGTGCAGCAAAATGTACCTAGTCTTTCAACTCAAACCGCAAACTTCTAGGCCAGGTCTTCATCACGTCGGATTCAGGGTGAGCTATGCTTCTAGCTTGGACTGGATTCATCTTCTTCATGCTTGATGCCTTGAAGTTCCGGCATGACTAGCTTTTTACTTGTTAGCTCTTAGATACTCTTAGATTAGTAATTTGAGGTAGGGGTATGTTCTGTGGTGATGACTTCCAGGTTTGGAAATAAATAGTATTGGTTTTTATAAGTTATTAATCGATTTTCATTAATGAGTTTTAAGTGTTCAGCGCATTATATTTGTATTTATGGTTTGAACTTGGGAATTTGAGGGTGGTTCGCTTTCCCACAAGTAGGATAAGTGTGGTGCCAGTCGCGGCCCGTTTGGGTCGTGACAAAGAACAAAATAGAACACCATAAGAACAGGAAAAGAAGTTGTGGGAAACTAGCTTAGACGAATTCATCAAATGGTTCAAGCTTGGGATTATTGGATATGATATAAGGGTTTGAGATATGTTTCTTGAAGGGTATACTTTCTAAGGCTCTCGAAAACAAGAAGTGGTGCGTTCCTCATAGTTAGAAGGACAACTTAATGAACTTTTTCGGCAATCATTACTAACGAATCTGACAAATTCAAATCCTAGCGCCAATCACACTTCCATATTTAATAAATTTGCAAACAAAAGAAGAAACCTTAAAGGGGGTGTTGGTATGAGGAAATGTTTTCCTTGAAATTTTTTTCCTAGAAAAATTTTTCCTGGAAACAAGTAGATTTTACGTTTATTTTCTCATGTTTGGTTAGTGAGTGAAAAAAATTTTCGGAAATAATTTTAGTGTTGAGATGAATGAAAAATATTTTGTTAGAATAATATTTTATTTTTACTAGAGTTAGATAGGAAATTGAATATATTTTTTATAAATAAATTTTTTTGGGGGTGGGTGGTGGGGGTGGGAGAGTGTGTTGTATGGGGGGTAGGGGTTTGACTTGTGCAGGGTAGGTGAAATGAAAAAACTAAAAATCGGAAGTTGAAATAATTTTAAATTTTTGTTCTATTTTTGAGAATGTTGTAGGGTGGGGGGGGGGGGGTTCTAGGGTTTGTAGCGAGGGTAGGGGGGGCTGGACTGGGGGGGGGGTAGATGAAAAACTAATTTTTGAAGGTGAAAATATTTTTGTATTAAAAATTAAATTTATTTTTTGGTGTGGTTGGGAGGGCGGGGGGGGGCTGGTAGGTGGTGGAGTAGGGGGCTGGGGCGGCATTGAGGTAGTGAAACACTAATTTTGAAGTTGAAAATATTTGTTAAAATATATTTTTTTTTTGGAGTTGGGGTGGGGGGGATTGGAGGGGGTGGGTAGGGGGATAGGGAGGGAGGTAGTAGTTTTAAATAGAAATATTTTAAAACAAACTAAATATTTTTGGGAGGGTGGGTGTGGGAGGATGGCAAGTAGTCGGGTTGGTGGGGGGGTTAGAGATCTGGATGAAAAAATAAAAATTTTCAAAATAAATATTTTTTTAATGATCTGTTCGGCCCCAAAAAAAATGTAATTTGAAGTGTGAAGGAGAGTTTTTGAAAAATGTTTTCCATAATTTTTTTTAAGGGAAGTCATTTTTCCTTAATTTTGAGGAAGATGAGCTGATTGGGAAAATTTTTCGAAGACTGTTGCTCACACCCAAACATGAGAAAATTGGAAAACATTCTTTAGAAAATGTTTTATCTACCAAACACAACCAAGGGTTTTCTTTAGTTCTATTCAGTACAGCACAACATTTCTTATAGTAATAGTATAAACAACATGACTCTACTTTTATATCCATCACCAAATATAAATTAAACCTTTTCGTTTGTAAATGGAATAATTCGACATATTGGACACATTCTAGGCCAAGGGAAGAAACGGAAAGTAGGGGAACCCTATACTAATAATATTTTAATACAAGAATGGAAAGGTTCAATTCTCTAATACAATCGGTTGGGTTTTGATTGTTGCCGTAACTATTCTCGTCAATTATTATAGTTATCTCCTCTTCAAGAATTTTAGCCTATGCTTCATCCTCGAACATAAGAAAGAAGAAGGAAGCATAACCAACACTATCAAAAGGCCGATGTATAATTTTTTTCAAAGGCGTATTCATCTCTCGGAGTGATAACCTCATCTCTAGGTCAATTCCAACAAGATCAACAACCAAGAACTGAACTTTAGAATCAAAATTTGACATATCTACCAATCAGGAGTGATTATCAAGCCATATACTAACCCATTAACTCAACCTAAAGTGAAACCCATTGGACCATAACACAACCATAGTCATGATTAAGCTTTTCTCACATAACACAGATAATTTTTTAAATAAATACTGACTACAATTACAAGTTAGCTTCAATCAATCAACTGACACTTATAATACACATACCATCACATATCTTATCACGATTCCTTTTTCACAACAAATTCTTTTCACGAGCTTAAGTTATAAAATATGATCTTTGTACATCGGGTGCCCATCAAGGGAGAATCAAACTTATCTAAGACAGAGAATAAAATGATTAAGCAACAACTCAACAAGCGATACACTTCAAAATGCATAACCTCTACCAACACTCATAGATAATTCTCACTCTTCATATCTCTTATATAATCTCTCATAAGCAAGCTTGTGTGTGTAGAACTACTGATGTATTTCAACTATATTAAACAACACAAAATATACTATAAATGAAATGATCAAGTCAGCCCAAAGGATCCTACCCTATAAAGAGGACATAAGAGGACCGGTACATCTGATTCACCAGGAATTCACCCGTACTTGTAGAAACACGGTAGCACAAATTATGAATCAATACTCAATATAGTGTTCAATATGAAGGAAGGGGGTACATATAATAACGAATCAAGGTTGAATAAGAAAAGACTTTACTCCTTAATACGTGCTCTAGACAGTAAAAATCCTTCAATCGAATCCATCTCTCGATGGTGGATTACTGAAGCAATCAACCAGGTCTAACACCCAAACAATATTGCAAATATGATTCATGTCAAACCCCAACATATATCTCACAGTACTACAAGAAGGCAACGTGCTAATACTAACAAACACAGGGCAAACCGCACCAGGAGTGACCGGACGCTCAAACAGCCACTACTATCAAAGTATATTAAAAAACACTTTATCACTCTAAACTTTTCAAATTTTTGCTCTCTCTGTTTCCATATAAGTATTAATGCTAAATACGAGTCCCACACAAAGAAGATAACACAAATTTAAAATTTGATAGTACCTTTTCATCGAGATAAACTATTAAATCATACCCAAATTCAACTCCACAAAATCATTAATATACCATGTTTCAATCCTTTCAACCTATCAGATACTTCATGTTAAAACATAGAGAAATTCTTGGTCACTCTAATAATTCGGTGGACTATGAGCTCATAACCTCTACTCCCAATCATATGCATATGTAGCACATCATAATTGTTTGTATTATCTCATCAACAAAGTAGTTTCACTCCCATAAATTCCTTATTAATCATCTAATACTGTAGGTCCACACTATTGATCATCAATAAGTTACCTATCATAATTTGAAAATTTTTTCTTGACATAACAACATAGAATCTTCCACATATCATTGATTGTAACCCAAACAAAAACTCAATCTTTAGAAAAGCCTATGATAAATTCTTAGTAAGTTTGTACAAAACTAGTTCATATCTCATAGTCATATCTGAATTTATATGCAAAAATCAATACATCCTTTATTTCAAAATTCTTGGCTTATACGAGGGGTTTTATTCCTTCATTTAAAAAAAATTCTTTTCCATGATATAAAATTCTAAATATCTTAACCCTTCAATACACCATACTCTTTTTCCTTTTGTTGACTTGCTTACCTATCTTATCCTTTTACCAACAATTCATGATACTTTTTTTTACCTTATCATCTGAATCAAAACATTACGTAGAACCCCCCTTATGTATGACAATCAAAACAAAATAAATTTACTACTCAAACTATTTTAAATTGCTTCCAAGTGCTTCATAGTCAATGTGATTGATCATTTCTTACCTTACCAATCAATACCTTGACAAACACATTACCACAAACCTAAACTCACAATGAATACCCTTTTATGTTCCCAATATGTCAATTCAAGAAAATATAGATTTTTTTCCATGGACCCTCACTGTCACAACAATTCCTCTTTTGAATCCACGCATCTCTTCCAATACTTCTGTGCCTGATAAGGGAGTAGGTGCATATCTGTAATCATATTTACCATCAAATGATTTTGTATCTCTTCGAAATGGATGATCAAGAGGTAAGAATTAACGATAACCCATGTAACACATCTTACGGCTGTGCTTGAGATATTGAGACCATATCCTAAGTTGGGAAGACCTTTCTTCCTTTTGTGCTCCAACCACAAAGCATTGCATAGGCGAGAAAATCAATAATTGTCCACATTAAAGATGCACACAATTTGTTAGAATCAACATCATATGTTTCTATCCCTGTTTTCCACAATTCTTTCAATTCACCAATTAGTGGTTGAAGTTAGACATCAATATCCTTTCCTGGAGACGATGGACCTAGAATGATCATAGATAATATTATATACTCTAGTTTAGTGAAAATAAACGGTGATAAATTATAGTTTATTAAAATAATAGGTCATGTGCTATGGGAAATACTGATGGTTCGAAATGGGTTGAAACAATAAATTGAAAGAACCAATCTAACATTACGAGGATCTATAGCAAAATCATCGTGCAAGGAGTCTAACTTCTTCCAAGATTCCCCGTCAGCCGCATGCGTTATATTTCATCTTTGGGTCGTTGAGTGTCATGCCATTTCATATTTGCAACTGTTTTAGGACACATGAATATTCTCTAAAGCCTAGCTTTTGAGGAAAGGTACCTTAAAGCCTTTGCAGGAATTTTTGTGCTTTCATTAGTCAAGAGATCTTTAACAGTCTTCCATATAGACGAGCTACAAAAGGAACAATTATTTTCCTACTCATTTTCCTCAAAAAATAACATGCAATCATTAAAGCATGTATGTATTTTTTCATAATCAAGACCCAAATCTTTCCTCACATTTTTTTCTTTCTGAAACAACTCTGCTATATGAGCAAATGGAAATGCCTCTTTTAACAGATCTAGCAAATCTCTAACGTGAATACTCAATCATGAAGGAATTTTGAACAAGATATATGAATTGTGGAATTCGTTTCGAGAAATTCTTACACGAGGAATAACTCTTTTTTACCTTCCTTCAGTAATTGATAAATTTCTTTCATATGCGGTTAACACCTCTCTCACTCCCCAAATCCCGAACAGTCACCTGCAAATCTCTATAAACAGTATCATGAAAGTGGCCATCTATTATTGTCACGCATGGTGGAACCTCCTTGGTTAATGATCTGGACTTATTCATATCGAGGAGATTACTTTCCCATGAAAAATCCATTTGGGTTGTACCCTTGTACAAAACAATAAAAAACCAAGTGATCTACAACCATTTTGTTGAGCCACTTACAAATTAGCACACTTATTTGCCAAGGACACAATTTTCATCTCCTCTGGAATGCTAGTTACAAAAAGATGTATCAAGAAAGTTATTCACAACACCGATATACTCATTGATGGATCTCCGGAGAACCATCCAACTTTTATCACCACTATAGATTTAATATTAAGTATACTATATGACACCAAAATTAAATTAACAAGATAAGATATAAAACAAAAGATTTTCATAAGTGGCTCAATCTTATTTTATGTTACAACTTAACAGAAATGTGTGTTTTTCTTGAACTATTTGTTATACATAATCATTTGCCTACTTAAGAATACGAACTTTACCTATAATTTCAATTATTTAAAAGAGGAAAAAAGTAAAAGATTTACAATCCAAAAACTATATCTAAAGATAATAAGACAGTACATAAAGCAACAATTTTGAAAAATCTAAAACCACTACAAGCTTGTATGGATTTATATAAAAAAAATACAAAACTTCATATATTGGTCAAGACAACAACGTCACTAAAAAAAACTAAGCAGCACCAAATTGCATGCTTCCCCTTGAGAGGATGGTAAAAATTTCCAACCATACCAAGTATATAATGAGTAGTTATAGAATCCGCAATGGTAAAAAAAATAGAACATAATTAGAAAAAAAAAACACTAAAGTTAAGTCACATAAAAGGGTAATATTGGTCCCAAACACTCTAAAAATTAAGTGGCGAAAAAATTTAACGAGAAACATATACGGGGAAAGAACACCTGGAAATAATTATAAACAACACTATAGAACAGTAAAAATCAAGATTAATACATACATAAATGGAAATGAGAGTAGAATAAAAGTGGAGGAAACTAACTACAAAATAAGAGACAAAGTGAATATTACATCTTTTTAAGTAGCGAATAAGTACGACATTAAAGTTACTAGTTATAACCTTTTAAATTTAATATAAGCATAGCTATCTATAGGCAAATTCATTAATAATAAGTTGAGGGGTTGTGTCTCTAATTAAAGGATTATAAACAAATTTAAAGGGAAAATAAAACCATGAAAGACAACAAATCAATTCAATAACCTGCTACAGAACTAAGCGAACTCAATAGTAAACAAAACATCAATTTATGAAGAAAAGACATGGAGCAGCCTTAGAGAACTGATGTTTTGGATTAAAATGTATGCATGAAGATCCAATCTAAGAAGCAGCCTTCTTAGAGAGATTGTTAACACTCAAAAGCCTTATTTTGCTTGCCAACTACACTAGGGATCTACTCACTGTATTCCAAAGCCCCGAAATGATATTAAAACAGAAAATACAATATTATATAAAAAAGGATATGAAAGATTATTATAAAACAATGAACGAATCAATATATAGGTTTTAACGGTGATAAATATTAAATATGGTAATTCAGAATCAAGCCTTATTCTTGTAACTAATGTGGGGTCTGACTCAATTATTCATGAACCGTTTATTGGGGTTTTTTTTTTTTTTTTATTTTTTTTTGGGCTTTGGGTTGAAAAGCAGCCTGCAAAACCTATATAATCATTAAAAAAATCTACGACCTGGACTTCTGTTTTCATTTTTAGAAGAATTCACAACACCACAAATAACTATGTTTAGAGAATAACTTTCTTGTATTAGTATACACTTGGGAAAACAAAATGGACACAAGATAGAGTTCACTAACGTAGAAGAAATTAACATGAATGCTCTACGGTATCGACAGCTTTTAAACTCATAACAAAGAAAATTTATAAGGAATTCTTTTTACAATAAAATCATAACGCTAAAATTTTCCAAAATTCTAAACTTACAATACATACCTTAAATTTTAAAAACATAGTCATATGGAATGATTTAATTGAATAATGAATAAGCACTAACAAATAAAGATTAGTAAGAGAAACCAGAACATTATTAACTTGAACATTACATCAAAGTTAACATACACAAGAACATTAAATCAATAAATGTGCAGGTTACTCACTAATGTGAGTAAGTGATTACGGTTACATAACTTTTTGTTCCTTCCTACAACAACACCTTGTAAAGCAAAGGTACAAAAATGGTTGTAGTATCTAATATAGACACCAACTGAACAGTATAAAGTATACATTACATTTCTATTTATTTTGATAATTTATATTCCTATACTTAAATCAAGTGCTGCAAGATGCATTCAGACATCAAATTATAACAAGAAATGCAAAAACAAGTACTCCATCAGGTTGTATTATAATATTTAAACAAAAGATGCTTCAACATTCCAAATATAACTTCAAATTACATTTAATTGAATGTAAGTTATTACAATATTGGAAAGATTTACTTTTTAAGTTGGAAAAAGATTTATACAGACAGATATACAACAAAATTAAAAAAAGAAAAAGAAAAAAAAAGAGAAATAGGAACATTACCTATTTTTGAACCAGTGAGATAAGATGATGACCAATTAGTGTTTTGTCATCTAAAATATTTCACCCCCCCCCCCCCCCCCCCCCCTCCCCCACCCCCCCCCCCCCCCCCCCCCCCTTACAAGAAAGAAGGATAACTATAGAAGTTGAAAAAATATATCGAAAGAAGAAAGGAAGCCAAATCCATCATGCTTGACTTCAATGATTTTTAGAGTAGGGAACATACGTTATATAAGAACTGTCATGCAAGATTGAAGATTTATTCTTAGAAATCGTGTCCGGATAAAAACAAAAAAAAATTCAATTGATATGAACTATGATGCAGATTGAAGAATCAAAACTCTTCTTTATAATATGAATCTTCATAAACTTAAATTCATTCACAACAATTTTTGCAGAGAGAGTTTCAACTTCAAAACGAATACCACATTCTAATGCCACAAAAGATGACATATCAAACATAAACTCTATCAAAACCTTCTTTAAATAAGCCAATTTATCAAGAATCCTAGATTCTAATAAATTTCTAACTTTCAAGAGATGGAACACAACATACCTGTAGCTGTAGAAACATACCACTCATGAAGAAAAAGACCCCAAAGTTGAAGATTCCTACAAAGAAAATCAAATAATATATGTTAAAGAAAAGTTATGGATGACTGTTTTCGATATTCAGAGAGAAGAGAGCGAAGCCTAGACCTACGAGGAATGGTCTAAACTTTGAAAAAAAATATTGACCTAATGTGATACATATTTACCTTTTATTTTACATTTTCAATTAATTAATGTGAAATAAGTGGAGGGAAATAATTGACGAAACTGTTGCCATAGATTACCTAAGGCAACGATTTTCACGACCCGTTGCAATATAGAGATATTATGGCAACAGTTGTAGTACTAATACAACGATTTAATTCTTAAAGTGTTTCATTAGGTCTAGTTGTCTATTAAAAAGGTTGTCACCGTTGCGAATGAGTATCTATGGAAAGATGTATTTAATTGGTGCTAAATAATTGTTTCTACAAGCATATTTTGTAGTAGTGATTCTTGATTGTTTTTTTGCCATTTGGTTAGGTATATTTTGAATAAAATTGATGATACAATTGTCTTCTCATATCAAATTTTCTATTTATTTCTTTATCTTAAGGTGCTTCAGTTGAAATTCTCTTTGAATTTTTTAATGTTCGATAATCTTTGTTATGCTAAGATGGAGACTTACTAATTTTTTTTTCATTTCTTGCGTTGCATGCGAAATTCACCTTAGTTCCATATGAACTCCTAGTCCCTTCCTCTTGCATTTCAAGGGAGTCGTAATGGCTCAATTCCTTCTATCGAGTCAATCAGCCCGTAAAATCGTCGTTACAAATCCATGTTGAAAGAATTCATACAAGATCAGAGAACTTGAAGGAATTAGGCCAAGGAGTCCACAATTTTTATTTTTAAATATTGTATTTTTTTATTTTTGGTTTAAGACCAATTTTGTATTATTATTTTTATGTTTAGTTTAGGACATGTTAAAATATAATGGGTCTAAATCGAAACACAAAAGGGGTCCAAATACCTGTCCAGGAGAACATAAACTGGATTTGGATCCACACTTTCTCTCTGCCATAATTTATCGTATTTAATTTGTTGATTATTGTCGCTAGTCTTGGAGTTAAAATCTCAAATCCCTGCATGATGACGCCTCGTTTTAATCGTTTAAGTCAATCAAGTAAATACACTTAAAATATATTTTGCAAGTTGTTAACTCATTTAGATAATAGGTTCGTATTAAACTTTCATCATTCCTAAAAAAAATTTCAATTCAAATTAATTATAAGTTAGACAATTTTATTAAAATATTTTAGTTGATGGAAAATCGTATTAGCATACATTTTGGGTGCCTTAAACACCTTCCTAATATCCTAATATGAATACTGAGCCCCTTTAACGTTTTTTGTTCAAATTTTTCAGAAAACTAAGTTTTCTTGATTATTAATAAAAAATTAAGTGACGACTCAAACAAGTATCAAAAACATTAAAAAAATTCAAAATAGAATAGAATGGTGAATTTGCTAGGGATTTGACGGATCCTAACCTTGAGATCCCTAGGCCGATCCTTGGCGCAAAAGGCCACAATCATGATAAGGGCGCGATATATGTGTTTTTGACTATTTATATGATGTGTTGCTCTGAAAGAGGACTTTACTAACCCACTCCTTTACAGAAATTTCAAAAAATATATACAACTCACTAATTACAAAGTACTACAAATTTTTTCGATTCTTGAGTTTCCCAACAAAAAACAAATCTCATCACTAAATCGTAAAACAATGCTCAACCATCTCAGGAATGGAGAGATAACAACTACGGACAAAGGGAAGAGTACCCAGTCTAAACTAACAGAAGAGGAGATGATCGACATACGGTGGCAACGGGGAAGCGTCTATTTAACATACTGTTTCCCCCTAAAAGCACTGAATTGGAGAATCTTGAAGAAATTTATGAGGAAGTGATTACCCACATAACTTTTCTCCAAGGACGTCAAACAGAAGGGGACAATAAAGTCACTCTCGAAGCATATCAAAAAGAATAAAGAATAAGAATGGCAGCAATTCCTCTTGCCCTCCTATTCGATCACAATAGGTCTAGGCATATATTGAGGACCGTCGAAAGAGAATCTTCCCAAGTGGGATCAGTACATGTCCTCAAAACTTGTAACTGTCATACCAACCAGAAAGGGCACACAATAGAGGAGTTCATATGGGGAGTATTGCGAACATTTAGGGTGACATCATCATCATTGCATGTGATGAACCGAGGCTTGACATACCTGTCATTGACACAACTATGTTCTATCATTGCTCCTTCACTCCTTTCAAGAAAACAACGGTGAAGGTTTACTCATTGTTGGTTCGAAGCACGGTATTTACCCCTCTCTACAAAGACGGGAAAGTGTTATGTTCCCTTGAAATCAAAGTTTGAAAACGTTGCCCCTATCACAAGGACACGAATCATAACATTGATAGTTGTCTTCTATTATGCCACGACATGGAATAACTTATCATCATAGGGAATTCTAGTCTAGTCGTTTTCTGTGGCTGATGCAACGTTGAGGAGAAGAAGGGTTCAGATCGAACCACCTTTCTTTGTTGAAGCTTTTGGTTTATTTCAGTTCCCTTTTGATAATCTATAATGAATAAAAACAAGTATTTTTGTACCCGAACTACGTAGGTCCTTCATTCTCTTCGTGAGATATGTAGGAACCCTTTCAAGGTCTGGACCTTATCTTTCAAAATTTTCATTCCCCCCATCTCTATTTCACAAGGAAAATAAGTGAAACAGTTCAACCGACGTCAAAAAAAATCAACAAGAAGACCTTATCTCAATGTGATTTAACCTTTCTTAGATAAGTCCAAACTAAAATGGGAAAATTCCTGCTTGTTCAAAAAATCAGTTTCCCCTTTACTCGTGGGTCGCCATATACTCAAACAATTTTTTTTGTATGTTTACATGCTATCTATGGTATTTTGTGTTATGTATTCTCAATTCAAATTGACAAATTTGCCTCTGATTTGTTTTCCTTCACATGTACTTACATATTGGTCTGTGTGGATTATACTAGTTGATCATCCCTACTTCATTACATCTATAGGGTCCACAAAATCCTTTCCCCACCAAAGTTTAGTTAAGGGAAAAGAAGTAATGGGGAACAACAACAAAGAAATCAGTCTTACTGACATTGTGGTGGCTCAACCCATTATAGAGGATTAGAATGAACTAATTATGCAACTAATGTAGCATATTGCAAAAAATGAGAGAGGAAATGAAAAGAAGACAGGATCTTCCTCCACCAGGTTTTACTGTTAATGCTGCACCAGATGGAAGGCCTCCATTGTACTTTCCCTCTTCTAAAATGGAGCACGATCAGAACCCACCATCTACTCCTGCTCAAAATCCATCAATCATCTATTTAACCACACAAAATCCTCAAAATGCCCATCATCAAGCATCTCTAATGTCACACCCCGGTTCTAGACCCAATATGAGATCGGCATCGTTAACTCTCAGAGTTCGCAGACAAGCATCTTCTTATCTTTCATCACAATCATACAAATAAATTTAGCAAAAAATTTTAAAAAAATTTTACTTTTCTGAAGTTTACTTAGACTTCATATAATTTCTGCGTAACAGTGATATACTAATAGCTCAAAATAGACAACCATCTATTAAGAGATTGAAGAATTGAAATGAAGAATTCATAATATCATTAATAGTTGCAAAACCTGCCTTAATACAGAAGCTTGAACAAATATTTGAAAGGAAACACTAGGGACAATATCCACTAACTATGCTAATCTACTAAAGCTAGAGAATAAAGCGAAGCCAGCCTCGAACTTAAGAGGACCTACCAAAGTCTTGAGGTACTAGTTCAAACAGCGTCAGCATATGTTCAGTCGTCTTCAAGGACCTGCACCTATAAAAATAATATTTTTATATGGGTTCTTATACACTTGTAAAAAGTATGGGTGTATACGCATAAACACATAAATACTATGGATGATCAAGGAAAGCTCTTCCTATAGCAACATGCCATTTTTGGAAAGTAAACTCATTTAACCGTCCTAATACGTTATTTATGCATCATGCTATTAATATAACGTATTTAGATGAATTTAAAGCATACAACTCATTTTCTATATGAACATAAGACCATGGAATCATGAACATAATTTTAGAACAACTCAAGAAAAATTTAATTTTTTGCTTCCCTTACGCCGAGAGCTCCCTCTCCCATTCCTAGTTTTTTTTTTTGTCTTTTCTTCTTTTTATTGTGTAGTTAAATGATCTCCTTTGATCCTATGTTTTACTTACGAATGCAATGATTCATTGTAGTCCCATTTCTACAATGAATCAAGTAAGTAATCCAAAAGACTAAGGAGGTGATTTGGCTACCGTGCTCACAAGTCAATCTTTCCATTCTTGTTAAATTGGGCATGAAGTTTTTATAATCCAATCTTTATGGGCTATGCCCATTATTTGATCATTTGCATAATATGAAGATGCTGGGGAATATATTAATACTCCAATTGATGAGTCATTATGTTTTGCTCCCTTTATAGGCATAAAACAATAGTTGTTAAGACTTCATTCTTATTAAAAATTGATGATTTGATATACTTATCGTTTGATTACTTAGATCTCTTTGAACTTACTTCTTCTTCTTTGATCTCATGTTCACTTTTAATATGGTAGGTTAACTTAGGATATTCTTTTAAGACTTCCATTGGGATCTTTCTGTGCAATGACTAAGAATGACTTACATCATTACTTAGTCTGACCTCGCCCTTTTGGTCATCCTATCAGAACAACCCTCATCTTCCTAGTTCTTTCTTTCTTAATTTCTTAAGGAAATATTTAGAATTTAATTGACATAGACCATGTGAGCTAACATGAAACCTAGTATCTTCCCCACACTGAAAAGAGGTGGTTCACTGGCTAAAGTGAAACCGAATACTTCCTAGATTTCTTAGGTGGATCCACTAGCTAGTAGCCTATGCTAGCGACATAGTTCAATAAATAGGATAATTTGGATATACTTATAAAACTTGGTGGTAGTCTAATCTCATGAGGCTTTTATGTTCTTGTAGAAGCTCATTTTTAGTCTATTGATTCTTAGATCAATTTATCATACTTAACAAGTTTTAGAGTTGACTCATACATTATGGAATCTTCCTTGTAGTATAAGGTATTATGCTTAGGCTTCAAGGAGACTTGTCAATCCCTCTATAGAATTGATGATGGTGAACTTAAAACATGACCTATCATTATGGTGTGAATGCGACTGTCTAACGATTTCTGCCCCTCGTATGTGAGGATCTTTAACATATGTTTTTGGTGTGGCAAGTGAGAATGGTCTCACATTCTTAACACCCCATTCTATGTCAATGTATGACTCATAAGTTTTTGTACTTAATTACTACTTATGTTGTTCAATGTTATTTGGTAGTCTTGTACCATTCTTTATGAAAGTTATAAGGGATTATTCAAAGTCCTACTATGTTCACAATATCATTTAGATAGGCTATGTTTGGACTTGTCCTATTCATTGGCATACCCTAGGTTATGAGTTCATTGAGTTACAACTTGTCAAGTCAATCTTTAACGTGTATTTGGCCTTATAAGAAACATCATAATTTACTTTGGCCATATAAGATTTGTATGATTTACTCATTGGATAAGTCTTTATCACATTTTGGAAATAATATTACTAGCCAATTTGTTGGTATAAACCAAACTTTCACTAAACAGTTGTCGTGATATTATTACTAGCAAAGTCAATTAACTTGATTTATATTCTATAGTAATCTTATCATTTTAGGAAATCCAACATTTTATATTTGATTAGCTTATATGGATAATTCAGTACTTAGTTTGGCCAAGCTATAAAGTTGATTTGGCTTTGAAGATTCATTAACTACCTTTGATTTTCATTCTTATTTCTTCTTGGAAACATTTCATGCCAAACAGTTACAAACAATCTACTGTAAATACACATAGTATTCGAAAATTTTATTCCTTTCAATAGTAAACTGAATTTCACAAGTGACTTATATCAATTTCATTTTCTCGAACACAATTAGGCATTACAAAATTGCTTATCTCATGTAAATGATACTCTAATCATATGGATCTAACCTATAGGTATCACTCGACATTATCAAATCACAGAAACCTACACATAATGATCAGTTAGCACAATATACAAAAAACATGCGCAATCTTTTCATTATACATACTACTTGAATCGGAAATAGGGAGACCAACGGAGATGAACATTCGATAATTTCATTCGGATCAACCCTTATTTCGATTTTCAAGAATTCAAAAATTTTTAAAAACCACCTTGAGAAAGGAATCGAATAGACAAAATCGATACCTTACTGTAGAATTGAATAAACGAAGATCACCATGTACGTTGCACGAAAATCTTAAAGAATTGCCTTGAAATCGCCTAAGGAGAACTGAGAGTATTTTTTATGTTTTTCAGTCGTGAGTTTCTAACCTAGTTAAATGTGAGTCTAAGTATTAGGAACTGAATGTTTACTAATTCAACTTAGTCTAGTTAAATTAATTAAATAAATCAATTAGATAATTAAAAAATTGCCCCTCCTAAATTGACTAAATATAGGAGAGCATTTGAATTAGCCAAATTCTGAAAATTTGCTAACGGTTCAGGTTTTACCATGAATTTACATTATTTAATTAAGTTTCTAATTTAATTAATTGAGTGTCCTAGGGTAATTACTTTAGTACCCCTAAGTCACTAGGACATAAACAACCCCTTTGGACCATTCTAGGTTAGGTACTAGAATGTGTCTTTAGTTAGCTACTCGGCTAGTGTCAACAGGTTAGGTCTTAGGATTTCGGTCACACTAGTTAGTTTATTTTAGTTAGTACCATGTTATTAAGCTAGGTAGGTAAGTTAGTTATAGTCAACGATTTTTTAGGAAGCTAGGTCCCATGTTGCTTGACCCGACGCGCGCCTGCCCGCTAACCGCCCTAATCGAATTCAGTTGGGCTTAGTCGGTTGGTCTCTCGGCCGGTAGCAGATGTGCTTGCACATATGTTGCTCCGCACCCTTTTCCCAAGGATCCTCACTATGTCCTTGGGCACTGCTTAATCTACATGATCAATGTTCTATGGTACCTAGGCTTGACAATTGCATGACTCGTACCTAATGTGTGTAAGCTATGAAATCAAAATTTTTAGGTTAGAGTCTTCACTGCAGGTACAGTTCCTAAACATTCTTGGGTTTTATAATTTGAACATCAAAGTATATCTTAAGTTATTTGTTAATACATAGAAATTGTCTAACATCCTTAAGCCAATATTCTATAACACGCTCAATATTACTCAATATTGGTCATTGGGATGCCTATGTACCCAAATACATATTCTTTAAACCTAATAGACTCTTAACTAGATAAGTACATTTTCTGGAATGTTACATTATACCCCCATTAGCAACGTTCGTCCCCAAATGACACTACACATCATATTGAATCAAAGAGGGTATTCTCGAAAAACACAGCAACATACTTCAAACTTTACTCTTTGTGAATATCTGATTCACAACTTACTGTGTATGATGCACATCACATAAAGCTTATATGAATATTCATATATGAGATTGAGGAACTTCCTTCTCTATCTCACTTTAACTTAATGCACATCACAACTCATGCGACAAAAAATAACATCAACGCTATACAAAAACAACAACTTGAATGCAAGCATGAACTTAGATTAACTCATATTGTTCAAGTATAAAACACACAGTTATGAAAATAAAACACCAAAATCGACTAATGCACTAGAATTTAGAGTTTCATAAAAAAATTCATACTTAGGAACAATATATCTATCCTCAAGATTTAAACAAGTCAGGGTAACGAGATCTCATGTCGGTCTCGACCTCCCATGTTGCTTAGTCAACAAGTTGGTTCCTCAATAACACCTTTACGGTGGAAACCTCCATGTTCCTTAGCTTATTCACTTGGCAATCTAACATTTCAACTAGAACTTCTTCATAAGAAAGGTTCTCATGGACTCCTAACCCCTCAATAGGCAGGAACAATGCCAGATCACTCATAAAATTTTAAAGCATCGAAACATGAAACACTGGATGAACAGTGCATTTGGTAAGTTCTGTTCATAGGCAACATTCCCTAATTGTTGTAAGATTTCATAAGGATCTATGTACCTCGGACTGAACTTCCCTTTCTTACCAAACCACCTTACCCCTTTCATGGGTGATATCTTTAGGAAGACATAATCACCTACCATGAATTCCAGCCATCTTCCTGTTATCACCATAGGATTTTTGACGACCGTAAGCAGTAGCCAATCTATCCCTTGGCATTGTCACCGATTTCGTAGCCTTATGTATGATATCAGGGCAAAGGATGAAAGACTCTCCTACCTCAAGAAACCCTATTGGGGACCTACATCACCTATCATACAGTTCTTTAAAAAGTGATATCGAATACTTGAGTGGTAGCTATTGTTTACAAGGGAACTGAATTAGTGGCAAGTGATCATCCCAATTCCCCTTGAAGTCAATAACACATGCTCTCAGCATGTATTCAAGGGTCATAGTGGTACTCTCTTCATGTTCATCTGTGTGACAATGAAAAGCAGTACTAAGCTTCACATGTGTACCCAAGATCTTTTATAAAGATTTCCAAAAGTGAGAAGTGAACTAGGCTCTACTATCCAAAATGATAGAAAAAGTTATCCCATGCCACCTCACTATCTCATCAATATACAAGTTGGCATAAAGTTTGTCCCTGTAAGAAGACTTCATAAGATTGATGTGAGCAAACTTTGTGTTCGTATCAACAATAACCCAAATGGAATCATGTAATTTCCTTGTTCTTGGAAGACAAACAACAAAGTCCATATTAATAGCCTCACACTTCAATGTTGGGATCTCAATCCACTGGGTAAGACCTCAAAGCTTAAGGTGTTCGGCCTTAACCCGTTGGAAATTGGGGCGCTCCTCCACAAACTTAAAAATATCTCGCTTCATACCTTCCCATCAATATATCTCCTGGATATCATGATACATCTTCGTTGAACATGGAAGAATGGAATACCTGCAACCATAATCCTATACAATAATATTAGGTCTCAGATTATAAATATTGGGTAGACACAATATGCCCTGGTATCTAAGAACACCATCACCCCTAGGGAGAATCATTCATTCAACTTACTCAACACAAAGAGTTTCAATTCCATGAGTAATGGGTCGAGATGCTGTTTAGATTTAACATCTACAAAAAATGAGGATTTAGAACTTGAATGAACTCAAACACCCCAACTTTGTGTATCTACCAATCGTACACCTAAACTAGCCAATTGGTGTACCTCTTTAACCAGCTCCTTCTTCTTATCATCAATATGAGACACACTTCCCATGATCATTCGTCTCAAAGCATAGGCCACTACATTGGCCTTACCTAGGTGATAGTGGAAAATCATGTCATAATCCTTGATCAGCTCTAGCCATCTTCTATGACGAAGATTGAATTCTCTCTGTGTAAAAACATACTGAAGACTTTTATGGTCAGCAAATACATTTAAACATGTAGACCATATTACTAATGTCTCCAACATTTTAACGTAAATACTATAACAGCTAACTCAAGATCATGGGTAAGGTAATTCTTCTGGTGGATTTTCAATTGTCTTAATGCATATGCAATCAGCTTGCCATCCTGCATAAGAACACATCCAAAACCTACTCGAGAAGCATCACAGTACACCATATGACCTTCACCACTCCTCAGAAATATGAGTATTCTGGCTGAAGTGAGTCGGTCTTTGAGCTCTTGGAAGCTCTTTTCACAAGTTTTAGACCACTAAAACTTCGCCTTTTTCTTTTTTAAATTTGTCAATGGAGCAAAAATAGCGTAAAAACCCTCAACAAACCTGCGATAGTAATTAGCCAAACCCAAGAAACTCCGGATGTCTGTAGGAGTGAGGGGTCTCAGCCAGTTCTTTATTAACTCAATCTTTTTCATATCAACCTCTACACCATGGTCGGACACCACATGAACATTGAAGGTCATTGATATCAACAAAAACTCACATTTGTTGAATTTTGCATATAACTGATGTTCCTTGAGTACTTGCAATGTTATTCTCAAATGTTGTTCATGTTCTTCTTGGACTTAGAGTATGTGAGGATGTAATCTACCAATACTATGGAAAAAGAATCAAGGTATTAGTGAGACCAAATAACATTACAAGAAACTCGTAATGACCATACCTAGTAAGAAAGGCAATCTTAGGAATGTCCTCTTGTATCACTCTAAGCTGGTGATACCTTGACCGGAGATCTATTTTGGAAAATAGACTTGAACATTGGAGCTGATCAAATACATCATCAATTCTTTATAAAAGGTGGATCCTAGATCTAACAATGCATACACAGGAAAAGAAAAGACATGCAAGTTACCAGTGACCACATCAGCGTACTTATCCTTACCCTTTCCACCTTTCAAAGCGTAGAACATGTTCCTCTTGGGAGGCTCGACTGTAGTAGTAGGAATAGGTCGAAGCTGCTTATCTGCCTTTGGCTTATTCTTCACATATGGGTAGTCCCTGATCATAGGCCCACTCTTGCGCACCCATAGAAGGCATTACAACCTACCATGCACGGACCTCCATGAAAACGACCAAACATACAACACGAATTTCTCTCACGCTAGGTATTTCTATGATTTCCCTTCTTGGGGCAAGACTTGTCCCCTTTGGCATTAGTCTCTCTAGAAGGAGTAGGATTCCTGAGTGCTGGTGTCCGTCCTTTATCTTGGGCCTTTCTTGGAATCCAAACGAAATCCAACAAGTTCTAGAACTAGCTTGATCCGAGGGCATAGGATTCTTGCCTTCTCGGCCTCTCTTCCTCCGATGACTCTCCTCCACCCGCTGTGCATATACCATCAACTTAGCAAGGTCTTCGTTATCATGAAACATGGCTTCCCAAAATTCCTCCTACAGATACTCCGATACACAATTCACAAACCAGCTATATCATCCCTGCTACTGTACACCAGGGAAGAAGCATATTTTGAATGTGTAAAAAACTTAAAGGAATATTCCTTGATTGACATACCTACCTGACATAGGTTGATGAACTCCTCAACTTTAGCCTCTCTCTGTTCTCTAGCAAAGAACCTCTCCACGCATGCAGTCTTGAGAATGTACCAAGTGATGGGGACTTCTCTTGGTGCTCGGCAATATACCCACATCTAGTACCATACCTGAGCCATATCTTTGAGCATCCAACTCAGCCTTTTCCTCATCATTGACTGCCATAGAATAGAGAATCTTGTGGACCTCTTCCACAAACTCGTGGGGATCCTCATTAGTTTTGGACCTGAAGTAGATTGGAGGATTCATCCTGGTGAAATCTCTCAGTTTGCTAGCCATGGTGCAAGCATGTGGGTTCTCCCTTGGAGCACCGTCTCTAGTGGCCTGACCAGTGATAGCCTGTTCCTGAGCAGTGATGTCTTTGGACATCTGATCTAGTGCTACTCTAACTTCTCCATCCGTCAACACAGCTTGGTTGACAGGCACTTGCACTCCAGCAGCTGGGTTTTGCGAAGGAGCTTGGTTTTCCCCAGTAGCTGCTTCTCCAACTCTCATGGTTGTGTTTCTTCTTGTGTTTATTTTTCTACACGCACACAGAAGAAGGAAGTTAAATGCTAGAATGACACAAAATGTAAAAGTTTTACACAACACGATAAAGAGTAGAAGAAGGGAAAATTCTTAACATCACTAAGTCTTTAATTCATGGTTCTGGTGCACTTCACAACCATAAGAAAGAAATTATGCAACGTGGTTATTTTGAGACATAGTTCCTAGGAAATTTAACCTCTTCCTCTGATACAAAGTATGTCACACTCAGGTCCTATATCCTAGATGAAACCGACGTCAATAACCTCTCAGAGGTCGCATACAAGCATCTTCTTATCTTTCATCACAATCATAAAATTAAATTTAGCAAAAAATTTCATAAATTTTAACTTTTCTGAACTGTACTTAGACTTCATAAAAATTCTGCGTAAGAGTGATATATGAACATCTCAAAATAGACAACAATCTATTAACATATCTAACAGTACAAATGAAGAATTCATAATATCATTAATAGTTGTCAAAGGCCCTTAGTACAAAATCTTGAGCAAATGTTTAAAGGAAACACTAGAGAAAATATCCACTAGCTATGCCTAATCTAATAAAGCTAGAGAATGAAGCGTAGGCATCCTCGAACTCAATAGGACCTACTAAAGTCTGGAGGTACTAGTCCAAACATCGTCTTCTGATGTTCAGTCTTCTTCAAGGATCTGCACCTATAAGAATAATATTTGTATATAGGTTAGTACATAATTTTAAAAAAGTATGGGTGTATGCAAATAAACACATAAATACTATGCATGATCAAGGAAAGCTCTTCCTATAGAAACATGCCGTTTTTGGAAAGTGAAGTCATTTCATTGTCCTAATTCATTATTTATGGATCATGCTATTAATATGACATATTTTCTTGCATTTAAAGAACAAAACTCATTTTCTATATGAACATAAGACCTTGGAATCATGAACATAATATTAGAACAACTCAATCAAAATTTAATATTTTTTCCCCTTAGGCCGAGAACTCCCTCTCCCAGACTTAGTTTATTTTTCAGTCGTATTTTCTCCTTTGATCCTATGTTTTACTTACGAGTGCAATGATTCTTTGTAGTCCCATTTCTATAATGAATCAAGTAAGTAATTGAAAAGACTAAGGAGGTGATTTGGCTACCCTACTCACAAGTTATTCTTTCTATTCTTGTTAAATTTGGAATGAATATTTATAAGCCAATCATTATTGGCTATGACCATTATTTGATCATTTTAATAATATGAAGATGATGGTCATATATTTATACACAAATTTATGAGTCATTATATTTTGCTCCCTTTATTGAAATAAGCCAATAACTGTTAAAACTTCATTCTTATCAAACACTAATGATTTCATGTACTTATGGTTTTGCTTACTTAGTTCTCTTTGAACCAACATTTGTTCTTCTTTGATCTCATTTTCACTTTTATCATGCTAAGTTGACTTAAAATATTCTTTTTATGATTTCCATTGGGATCTATCTATGCATTGACTAAGAATGACTTACATAATTACTTAGTCTAATCTCACCTTTTTTTCATCCTATTCGAACACCCCTTATCTTCGTAGTTCTTTCTTTCTTTCTTTCATAAAGAAATCTTTAGCATTTAACTTACATAGATCACGTGAGCTATAATAAAATACAGTGTCTTCCTCACACTAAAAAGAGGTAATTCACTGGCTAAAGTAAAACTGAATACTTCCTAGCTTTCTTAGGTGGATCCACTATTTAGTAACCTATGCTAGCGAAATAGTTCAAAGAATAGGAGAATTTGGAGACCCATATTTACCTTTGTGGTAGTCTCATCTCATGGGCTTACATGTTATTGAACATGCTCATTACTAGTCTATCGGTGCTTAGCTCAATTTATCATACTTTATAACTTTTACAATTGACTCATACATTATGGAAGATTGCTTCTAGTATGATGTATGCTTTGGTCAATGGATGACTTGTCATCCCTTTCTATACTTGACAAATGTGAACTTAAAACTTACATTATCATTATGGTAAGAATGAGACTTGTCTCACGATTTCCAACACCCTCTTATGTGAGTATCTTTAACATAATTATTTAGGTGCAAGTGAGAGTTATCTCACCTCCTTTAACACCCCATTCTAGGTCAACTTCATAACTCATAAGCTTTTAGTTCTTTCATTACTCACCTTATCTTGTTCACTGTTATTTGGTAGTCTTGTACCATTCATTATGAAATATATAAGGGTTTATTCAATGTGTTACTATGTTCACAAGTTCATTCAGATGGGGTATGTTGGGACTTGTCCCAATAGTTGGCATACCCTAGGTTATGAGTTCATTGAATTACAACTTGTCAAGAAAATTTATAACATGTATATGTACTAACAAGAAACATCATAATTTAAATTACCATATAAGATTGGTAAGACTTAGTCATTGGCCAATTCTATTTCATATTTTTGAAATACTATTACTAGCCAATTTATTGGGATAAACCAAACAATTACTAAACAGTTGTCGTGATATTATTACTAGCAAAGTCAATTAACATTATTTATATACAATAGTAATCTCATCATTTTTAGAAAGCCAACTTTAAACATTTGATTAGCTTATAGGGATAATTCAGTGCTTAGTTTGGCCAAGCTATAAAGTTTATTTGAAACGGATGATTCATTAACTAGCTTTTATTTTAATTCTTATATCTTGTTGGAAACATTGCATTCCAAACACTTATAAAAATATCTACTGTAAACACACACAGTAATGGTAAGCTTCACTCCTTTCAACAATAAACTGAATTTCATAAATGACTTATAACAATTTCATCTTCTCAAACACAATTAGGCATTACAACATTGCTTATCTTATGTAAATGATACTCTAATCATACGGATCTAACCTATACGTCTCATTGGACATTATCAAATCACAGAAACCTACACATAATGATCAATTATCACCGCATACTAACAATATGGTCGAGATTTGCATTATACATACTACTAGAATCGGAAATGGGGAGAACTAGGGAGATGAACATTCGATAATTTCATTGGGAACAACCATAGTTTCAATTTTCTTGAATTCAAAACATTTGAAAAGACTCCTGGGGAAAGTAATCAAAGAGAGAAAATCCTTACCTTACTGTAGAATTGAATCTACGAAGATCACCCTATACTTTGCAGGAAAATCATGAAGAATTGCTTTGAAATCGCATAAGGAAAATTGAGAGCATTTTTTCTGTTTTTCAGTCATGACTATCTAAGGTAGTTAAACGTGAGTCTAAGTCTTAGGAACTGAATTTTGAGTAATTCAACTTAGGATAATTAAGTTTATTAAATAAATAAATTAGCTAATTATTAAAATGTCCTCCTAAATTGACTAAAAATAGGAGAGCATTTGACTTAGTAAATTCTTAAAATTTTCTAACGGTTCGGGTTTGACCATGAATTTTAATTAATAAATTAATTTTCTAATTTAAATAATTAAGTGACCTAGTGTAATTATTATAGTACCCCTATGTCACTAGGACCATAACCAACCACTTTGGACCATCCTAGGTTAGGTACTAGGATGTTTCTTTAGTTGGCTACTCGGCTAGTATCACCATGTTAGGTGTTAGGATTTCGGGCACACTAGTTAGTTTATTTTAGTAAGTACCAGGTTAGTTAGCTAGTTAGGTAAGTTAGTTATAGACAAGGATTTTTTAGGAAGCTAGGTCCCATGTGGCTTGACCTGACACATGCCTGCCCCCTAACCGCCCTAACCGAATTTGATTGGGCTAGGTCGTTTGGTCTCTTGGACGGTAGGACATGTGCTTGAACATGTGTTGTTGGACACTTCTTCTCCCAAGTATCCTCACTATGTACTTGGGCACTGCTTAATCTACATTATCATTTTAAATGATCATGTTCTATGGTATCTAGGCTTGACCCTTGGATGCCTCATATCTAATGTGTTTAAGCTATGAAATAAAAAAATTAAGCTTTAGGTCTTCATTGCAGGTACAATTCCTAAACAAGCTTGGATTGATGTATTTGAACATCAATGTATATCTTAAGTTACTTGTTAATAAATAGAAATTAACTAACACCCTTAAGCCAATATTCTCTAACATGCGCAATATTACGCAATATTAGGCATTGGGATTCTTATGTGCCCCAATGCATATTCCTAAAACCTAATAGACTCTTCACTACACAAGTACATTTTCTGTAATGTTACATCCAACCCCAAAAAACCAAAATATATTCTACTCCCAAATATTCCTTCATCACCATAATCAACATACTAACCTCCAAAGCTTCCTACAAAGATAACAAACAACTCAAAACGCCCCAAGTCCCTTCAAAGATCCACCTCTACCTAGAAAATCCATTTTCCAAATTCATGATGAGTAGGATGTGAATGGTTATGAGATAGACCATTATGAAGAGAAAGATAGACAGAAAGGAGGAGATCCAAATAGCAACAAAGGAAATTTTGTGTGTTTCTGACGTCGTCGGTTTGAACTCTGACGACTTACGCATTCTTTCGAATCTCAACTCCCAGAAGGGTTTAAGCTGCAAAAGTTTGACTCTTTTGGAGGAATAGGGAACCCCTTAGCGCACGTAAGGGCATACCATGACCAGCTTGTATTAGTTGGGAGAGATGAAGATTTACTAATGGGACTTTTTAGCCGAAAATTGAGCAGGGAAGCCTTGGAATAAATTACATCTCACGAAACCAAACTGCGGTCCAACTTGAGTGCTTTGGATAAGGACTTGATTGAACCATTTTCTTAAGAGATCGTTCGTGACTGTTATTCCTTAGAGAAGATGAAATATACATCCAACGAAAGCTACAGAGAGTTTTCATACATATGGCAAAAGGAGGCAGCAAGAGTTCGACCTCCCATGTGTGAAAAAGAAATTGTTGAGGCATTTTTCTGGTCTTAAGAACCTGAATAATATGACATAATCATGCTGATCGTTGGAGGAAAATTTGTCGAGATAGTCTAGATAGGTGAGACTATCGAGGATGGTTTGAACGAGAAGATTGCCCATGTTGCTGCTTCACCCGTAAACTCGGGATTGTTAAAAAATAAAAGAGAAGTCGTGTCATTATGAGGGGAAGAAGACCCTAAGTAGATCATCATCGTACAAGGTCGTTCTCGACCTTCACAGAGTCCATAACAGGCTTGTTATACGCAAGCCGATTATCAAAATGCTCCTCTTCCATGATACCAAAATTATCATCCCCTAAGTTATCAAAATACCCCCCCTTCCGTTTATCAAACTCCATCCCCATCTACGTTAATCCTTCACCGTCATACCAAACTCCATCTCCTCATTACCAAAGCGGTGCCTCGAACTGCACCACATGCAGGCTAATTACCGGGCACCTCCCCAGTATACCAATCTCCACTATACCAAAATACCCCCATAAACTAAAAACATCCATTATAAAATTACCAAACTAATCATTATCCCATACATCAAGCTCCCCGTCCTAATGTCCAAAACTATCATCAAAATGTCTCCTCCTCAAGGAAACTATGATCCCTCTCGCCCTAGATTTGAGAAAAAGCCCATCAGAACTTTTACTGTTCTTTCCTGAAAGCCGAACAAAAATTTACGAGCAATTAACTGTGTAGGTTATATCCATCCAGAGGGACCTAAGCCAATGGACGCTAGCTCCCTATTTTCTAGACCTAATTAGAAGTGTGCATATCACTCAAATAAAATTTATTGATATTGAGGATTGTTTTAACCTCAAGCACAAAATCTAGGATCTAATCGACAAGAACGTGGTCTTACTCAAGAAAACCACACCTAACATCAACAAAAATCCTTTGCCAAATCATGGGGGCGTCAATATTAATATGATAGAGACGGATGACGATTGGTGCATGAAAAATCTAATAGTCCTGATTGTTCATGACGAGATGGAAAGAACCATGGCTTCGCTTAGTATAATGGAAAAGAAAGGGTTCATGATTCTGACACCAGCAAAGGTTGTTGCGTTGGTGCCAATAGAAACTCCCTCTAGACCAAGGTTTGTGATCGAAAGCGCTTTAGCTACGGGTATGACAAGACCTGGAAGATGTCATACTCTAGAAGAGTTTTTCCATGGAGGCAAAATGAAATACTTAGGAAAGAGGCCGATAAGTGAGGGTGAAGCTAAAGACTTCTAGAGAAATATGTAGCCTAAGGACTATTCGATTATTAAGCTTTTGGAGAAAACCCTACCTCAGATTTTATGTGTGGGTCGTGTTAATGAGTGCACAACTACATAGGCAAACCCTAATGAAGGATTTGGATGATACATATGGGCATGTTGTCACCAACATCGACAATGTTGCGAACATGATCAGCCGTGTTATCCGAGGACATCGGATCATCTTCTGTGATGAAGATCTGCCCTTCGAAGGAAGGATGCACAACAAGACTTTGCATGTCACTATCATATCTCAACAAAAGCATATATACCTTGTTTTCGCAGGTGATGTATGTAGTCTCAATATTTGTCAGTTGTCGACTCTAAGGCAGTAGAAGTTTGATTTTGGGAAGCTTTAAAAAACCCTAGTCAACGCGAGAGCCTTTGATAGGGTGTAGAGAGACACACTCGGGGAAGTAAACTTGGTCATTCAAATGGGTCCTACAGAGTTCAACGCAATGTTTCAGGTCCTTGACATGGAAACTAGCTATAAATCTCTTTTTGGGAGGCCGTTCATACACATTGCCAGGGTTGCGCCTTCTACCTTTCACCAACTCTTGAAGTTTGGCTGGAAGGAGAAAGAATTAGTTATTCACGGTGAAGGAAGCCACTCTGATGGGTATACGCCAATAATAGATGAATTCTCTCAAGGCACTGACTTCTACATAGTAGAGATGTTTAATGCCACCAGTGATGATTTGGCTTCGCAACCTCATATGCCCTCTGTGTACAACATGATTGCCACGGTGATGCTCTAGAATAAATTCGAGCCAGGTTTTTGATTGGGAAGGAATTCAAAAGAATTGTCGAGCCTATTAAGTTTCCCGCTAAAAGAGCAAGGTATGCTTTGGGGTACGTCCCCACATATGAAAAATTGAAGATTAAGATGGGAGTTGATCAAGCATTTTCTAGACCAATCCCTCATCTGTTCTAGGTTATATTAGGCAAAATTACACCTTTTTTTTATGATTATTTACCTCACATTTATTCTTTATATCTGTCACTTTTAAGCAAAAATTTTATGGATTGTGCTATTTGTATTTTATTTGTAGGATAAAATTGGTGGAAAAATAAAGAAATTTGAAACTAAAACAAATTAAAAATTGAATGTTGAAGAAGGAAATCAAGCAGGCAGCTTAATGGATTAAAGTGAATAAATTATATATTTATATGTAAGATGCATATTCTGCAATTGTGAATTGAATAAGAAAGAAGCCATTGGGCAGTCTCCCACGCTTCATGCTGTAGTACTACACGCGGAAAAAAAAAAAGCACGCAAATTATTTTTGGTTTTGGATTTCTAATTTGTTTGGACTCAATTATTTTATCTAGGTTTTTCAACATCTATACATAAGGCATGAATAATAATTATTTTGTAGGAAGACATGAAACAAGATACATGACATAATCTAAATTTTCTTCTAGCTTTGGATCTTTGTAAAAGCCGCCATGGTGGCCGGAGAATTGTGATTTAATTCTTTTTTCTCCTTTATTATTCATATGTCTTTGTAATTAATAAAAATATAGTTTAGCTATTGTTCTTAACTTTTTATTATTAACAAAAACATATTTATTTTAATAATTTTTATTGTGTTTTTGAGATGATCAGTAGCTAAGCTTCACAACTAGGTTTGTGGGAACCATGAGCGATTAACAAAGTGTGAATAGTAATTAACCATTTTTCAAATAGGTTATTTCATGTATTGATAATTCTTTTGCTTCGATGTCTTTTTAACGGTGGCCAACGTTAAAACTCGCCTTGTTTCTACTATCATGACCAATGAGGTAGTTAATAAGAAAAAAATTATGAACGTAAATTTAGTATATCCTATCTTATAGGCTAGTTTAAATTTGTGCGAAGTAGTAACTTAGCCATACATTGATAAAATGCTTAATATAAATTTGTGCGAAGTAGTAACTTAGCCATACATTGATAAAATACTTAATATGAGGTAAAGTTAAGGTTTAGTAAAGTCTATACACGTAGCCGGACTAAGGTATGAGTTTAAATTATGTAGATGCCGGACTAAGGATTCAGAGATACATAACTTATCACTTTGCATGCATAACACTAGAGAAGAATTGGTATTACTAGGATTACCGCTTTATGATCTTATGGAGAACATATTCCTCATTATTTTTATTAATGTGGATATAACTAAATACTTAGTTCAAAGCTATTTCAATTTCTTTTATTTTTACATTAATTTAAAATACCCCATTTTAATGTAACGCTAATCAAGTTAAATATTTTCTATCGATAATATTCTTCCATATTTTCTGTGGAATCAACCACAACTCAAATTTGAGTAAATATATTGTATAAGATCGTTCATATTTCTTTTCAAGAAGTATATTTGAACTTTATCAAATAATGGCGTTGCTGCCGAGGAATATGGTTTAGAAATTGTCTTAGTATTTATTTTAAGTTTTTGTTTTTGTTTTTGTTTCTTAGGATTAGTTTTTAATTTTTTCGTTATTATTATCATAGAGTCATTTGAGACTATAAAAGAGTATATGGACGAGGAAAATTGTGTCTATATTCTTGAATTCATTGTTCCTATAACGAAATAATACAATCCTCACTTAGGATCCAAGAAGTGCATGATTCGATATCTGTTGTTTGGGAACCTTTATTTTTTTAACCACCACCCCTTGAGCATAATAAAAAAATTGATTCAAAATTGGGGGTGCATTTCATATCTTCAAAGTGGAAAAAAGTAAAATTGATAGAGTCGTACCACAAACCAATTAGTGGTGTACCTTTTTTTATGTTATTTTTATTTTTAAAACTATTTTATCAGTATCACCTTGTTTTAATCTTTTTTTTGCACATTAGTGGAAGTCTAAGTACCCAACAAAAAAATAATAATTAAAGGAGCATGTTTGAGCTTATATTTGGGGCGCCTCCCCCAGTATACCAATCTCCACTATACCAAAATACCCCCATAAACTAAAAAAATCCATTATAAAATTACCAAACTAATCATTATCCCATATATCAAGCTCCCCGTCCTAATGTCCAAAACTATCGTCACATGTCTCCTCCTCAAGGAAACTATAATCCCTCTCTCCCTAGATTTGAGAAAAAGCCCATCAGAACTTTTACACTGCTTGCAAGAAAGCCGAACAAAGATTTACGAGCGATTAACTGTGTAGGTTATATTCATCCTGAGGGACCTAAGTCAATGGACGCTAGCTCCCGATTTTCTAGACCTAATCAGAAGTGTGCATATCACTCAAATAAAATTTTATTGATATTGAGGATTGTTTTAACCTCAAGCACAAAATCTAGGATCTAATCGACAAGAACTTGGTCTTACTCCAGAAAACCACACCTAACATCAACAATAATCCTTTGCAAAATCATGGGGGCATCAATATCAATATGATAGAGACGTATGACGATTGGTGCATGAAAAATCTAATAGTCCTGATTGTTCATGACGAGATGGAAAGAACCATGGCTTCGCAGAGCATAAAGGAGAAGAAAGAGTTCATGATTCTGATACCAGCAAAGGTTGTTGCGTTGGTGCCAATAGAAACTCCCTCTGGACCAAGGTTTGTGATCGAAAGCGCTTCAGCTAAGGGTATGACCAGACCTGGAAGATGTTATACTTTAGAAGAGTTTTCCCATGGAGTATAAATGAAAGACTTAGGAAAGAGGCGGATAAGTGAGGGTGTAGCTAAAGAATTCTAGAGAAATATCCAGCCTAAGGACTATTCGATTGTTAAGCATTTGAAGAAAACCCCATCTCAGATTTTATGTGTGGGTCGTCTTAATGAGTGCACAACTACATAGGCAAACCCTGATGAAGGCTTTGGATGATACATATCTGCATGTTGTCACAAGCATCGACAATGCAGCGACCATGATCAATCGTGTTATCCGAGGACATCAGATCATCCTCTGTGATGAAGATCTGACCTTCGAAGGGAGGATGCACAACAGGGCTTGTCATGTCACTATCATATCTCAACAAAAGCATATATACCTTGTTTTGGCAGGTGATGTATGTAGTCTCAATATTTGTCAGTTGTCGACTCTGAGGAAGTTAAGGTTTGATTTTGGGAAGCTTGAAAAAAACCTAGTCAACGCGAGAGCCTTTCATAGGGTGTAGAGAGACACACTTTGGGCAGTAAATTTTGTAATTCAAATGGGTCCTACAGAGTTCAACGCAATGTTTCAGGTCCTTGACATGGAAACTAGCTATAACTCTCTTTTGGAGAGGCCGTTAATACACATTGTCGGGGTTGTGCCTTCTATCTTTCACCAACTCATGAAGTTTGTTTGGGAGGAGAAAGAATTAGTTATTCACGGTGAACGAAGCCACTCTGATGGGTATGCGCCAATAATCGATGAAGTCTCTCAAGGCACTGACTTCTACATAGTAGAGATGGTTAATGCCACTGGTGATAATTTGGCTTCGCAACCTCATATGCCCTCTGTGTACAACATGATTGCCACGGTGATGCTCTAGAATAAATTTGAGCCAGGTTTTGGATTGGGAAGGAATTTCAAAAGAATTGTCGAGCCTATTAAGGTTCCCGCTAAAAGAGCAAGGTATGGTTTCGGGTACGTCCCCACATATGAAAAATTGAAGATTAAGAAGGGTGTTGATCAAGCATTTGCTAGACCAATCCCTCATCTTTTCTAGTTGATATTAGGAAAAATTACACATTTTTTTTATCATTATTTACCTCACATTAATGCTTTATATCTGTCAGTTTTGAGCAAAAATTTTATGGATTGTGCTATTTGTATTTTATTTGTAGGATAAAATTGGTGGAAAAATGAAGAAATTTGAAACTAAAACAAAATAAAAATTTAAGGTTGAAGAAGGAAATCAAGCAGACAGCTTAATGGATTAAAGTTAATAAAATTATATATTTATATGTAAGATGCATATTCTACAATTGTGAATTGAATAAGAAAGAAGCCATTGGGCAGTCTCCCACGCTTCATGTTGTAGTACTACACGCGGAAAAAAAAAGAAAAAGAAAAGCACGCCAATTATTTTTGGTTTTGGATTTCTAATTTGTTTGGACTCAATTATTTTATCTAGAGTTTTCAACATCTATAAATAAGGCATGAATAATTATTATTTTGTAGGAAGCCAAGACACAAGATACAAGACATAATCTAAATTTTCTTCTAGCTTTGGTGCTTTGTAAGAGCCGCCGTGGAGGCCGGAGAATTGTGATTTAATTCTTTTTTCTCCTTTATTATTTATATGTCTTTGTAATTAATAAAAATATAGTTTAGCTATTGTTCTTAACTTTTTATGATTAACACAAACATATTTATTTTAATAATTTTTTATTCTATTTTTGAGATGATTAGTAGCTAAGCTTCACCACTAGGTTTGTGGGAACCATGAGCGATTAAAAAAGTATGAATAGTAATTAACCATTTTTCAAATAGGTTATTGCATATATTGATAATTTTTTTGCTTCGATGTTTTTTTAACGGTGGCCAACGTTAGAACTCGCCTTGTTGCTACTTGCATGACCAAGGAGGTAGTTAATAAGAAAAGAATGATGAACGTCAATTTACTATATCCTATCTTATAGGCTAGTTTAAATTTGTGCTAATTAGTAACTTAGCCATACATTGAATATAATGCTTAATATGAGGTAAAGTTAAGGTTTAGTAATGTCTACACACGTTGCCGGACTAAGGTACGAGTTGAAATTCTGTAGATGCCGGACTAACTATTTAGATATACATAACTTATCACTTTGCATGCATAACACTAGAGAAGAATTGGTATTACTAGGATTACCTCTTTATGATCTTATGGAGAACATATTCCTCATTTTTTTTATTAATTTAAATATAACTAAATACTTAGTTCAAAGCTATTTTTATTTCTTTTATTTTTACATTAATTTGAAATACCCTATTTTAATGTAACGCCAATAAAGTTAAATATTTTCTATTGATAATATTCTTCCATATTCTCTGTGGAATCAACCCCAATTCAAATTTGAGTAATATATTATATACGATCGTTTATATTTCTTTTCAAGAAGTATATTTGAACGTTATCAAATAATGGCGTAGCTGGCGAGGAATATGTCTTACAAACTGTCTTTACTATTTATTTTAAATTTTTTTTTTTTTGTTTCTTAGGATTAGTTTTAAATTTTTTCGTTATTATTATCATCGAGTCATTTGAGACTATAAAAGAGTATATGGACGAGGAAAATTGTGTCTATATTCTTGAATTCATTGTTCCTACATCGAAATAATACAATCCTCATTTAGGATCCAAGAAGTGCATGATTCAATATCTGTTGTTTGGGAACCTTTCTTTTTTTAACCACCATTCCTTGAGCGTAATAGAAAAATTGATTCAAAATTGGGGGTGCATTTCATATTTTCTAAGTGGAAAAAAGTAAAATTTATAGAGTCGTATCGCGAACCAGTTAGTGGTGTACCTTTTTTTTATGTTATTATTGTTTTTAAAACTATTTTATCAGTATCACCTTGTTTTAATATTATTTTTGCACATTAGTGGAAGTGTAAGTACCCAATAAAAAAATAATAATTAAAGGAGCACGTTTTAGCTTATATGTGGGGTGACGACCCTTGATTAAAATTTAGAGAACGTGCTACTAGCTAGGCTTAAAGGCTTCAGGGAGTTTTCCCAACCCTTGTTTTATATTTTATTTAATGATTTAGCGATGTATCATCTTTTTAGCTGTGGGGTGGAGGAATGAATTTCCAATTTTTACTGTTCTACATAGTTTTTTTTAGGATGGGTTCCTTGGCTTTTGTTTTCGGTTCTTTTCCTGAGGATTGTCCCTTTTGAACCGAGTGTCTTTTATTTTATATTTTTATGAATAATTTGTTTTAATTATATGTTTTGGACAAAAAAAAAACCCCTTTTAAGTTATATGATACTTACTATTTGGGTCTAGTTTTAAGTAGTACTTTCTAGTGAATGCTTGATTACTATTGAAATTGCAAAACTTTTGACATTTAGTTTCATGGTTGTGACTTTGTATATAACTTATTTATTTTGTAGTTTACTATGATCATGTCTCTGTAAGAAGTAAAATTGATCGATCTTGATTGATACTTGTGCCATGTGTGTTGAGATTTTGTTTATTCCATGTCTTGCATCTTAGTCAATAACTTGCTCTGCATGTTATTGAAGCGAAATATAAAAAGTGTTGCCTTGTTTAGCAGATGATAATAGACTTTCTTGATTTGTATTATAAATTTTAGCCTTTTCAGATATTTTATCACTAGTTAGCCCTTTTGAGCTTGTAGCCTTTTGTTTGTATCCATATTTTTCCCTTGACTATTTTGTTGAGTCCCTAGTTTTTTCACCTTGCTTCCTTGAGCATCATATCATAATTTTTTTTAATTATAAATTTTGAGAAATAGGGATGGATGAGTGAAAAAGTAATCAATGATAGCTACAAAGTTCATAAAAGACCTCTTTGAAAGAATGTAAAAATAATATATAACTGGAATGTGATATAAAAAAAAGAAAAAAAGAAATTATATTGATAATGGCTAAGGTCCTTCCAAGGACATCGTGCACCTTAACTCATGTAAAATACACAAGTCGAGGGTGTATATTGTGAAAAAATAATAATGAGTGAAACATTCTTGTGATGATTAAAATTACTTGTGAAATAATTGTTTAAGAGAGGACTGAAAATAAACAAAAAAAAATATGGGTGATAAAGTATAAAAATTACAAAGTGCTTAAGGATGTATAAGTCACTATTATATATTTTTTCTACCCGTCCCTTAGCCTACGTTATAACCCATTAAAATCCTATTTGATTCTATTCAAGCGTGCTTAATTAGCGGCGATGTACATAATGGGTAACCATATGGTTCTTTGTGCATAAATGTGAATTTTATTTGTGAGTGTGAGAGTTGTTCTTGATATGAAGTCCTTAATTTATATTCAATCTTTTGAATTGAGTTTGTGGACTATTTCTTTTTGTATCGGCACTTGTTTCATGATAGATAGCTGATGTTATTAATTTTCTCGATAAGAGTAGGTGAGCAAACTTAAATTTGATGAGTTCAAAATCCTTCCTTGAAGTTAGGAGGTTAGAGGTTATATCTTTACTTGGATTTCTTGCATTATAATTTATAAGTCTACTTTATATTTTAAAATGGATACATGGCCTTATATTTGTATCAATCAAAGATATGACATTTCTAGAATAATCTTTTTTAGATGAGCTTTAATGTTTGCTCAAGGATGAATAAAAGTTAAAGTGTGTGGTGTTGATGAGAGGCAAAATTACACATTTTTATCATCATTTACCTCACATTTATTATTTATACTTGTAAGTTTTGAGCATAAATTTTATGGATTGTGCTATTTGTATTTTATTTGTAGGATTAAATTGGTGGGAAAATTAAAAAATTAAGAAGCTAAAACAAATTAAAAATAGAAGATTGAAGAAGGAAATTAAGCAGGAATATTAATAGATTAAAGTGAATAAAATAATACATTTATATGTAAGATGCATATTCTGCAATTGTGAATTGCATAAGAAAGCAGCCACGTGCTTGTCTCCCATACTTCACGCTGCACTACTACACGAAGAAAAAGAAAAAGGAAAAGAAAAACATGACAATTCTTTTTGGTTTTGGATTCCCAAGAAACAATTATTTGGTGGGAAGCCAAGAAACAAGATACAAGACATAATATAAATTTTGTTCTACATTCAGATCTTTGTAAGTGCCGCCCTGGAGGCCTGAGAATTGAGATTTATGCTTTATTCCCCTTTATTAATTATTTGTATTCGGGATTAAAAAAAATCTAGTTTATCTATTGTTCTTAACTTTTTATGATTAACACAAACATATTAATTTTAATAAATTTTTATTGTGTTTTTTGATATAATGAGTAGCTAAGTTTAACAACAAGGTTTGTGGGAACCATGAGCGATTAACAAAGTATGAATAGTAATTAAGCAATTCTCATATAGGTTATTGCATATATTGATAATTCTTTTCCTTAGATGTCTTTTTAATGGTGGCCAATGTTAGAACTCGCCTTGTCGCTACTTGCCGGACCAAGGAGGTAGTTAATAAGAAAATAATTATGAACGTAGATTTAGTATATAGTATCTAATAGGGTAGTTTAAGTTCGTGCAAAGTAGTAACTTAGCCATACCTTGAATATGATGCTTAATATGAGGTAAAGGTAAGGATTAGTAACATATATACATGTAGCCATACCAATGTATGGGGTGAAATTCTCTAGATGCCGGACCAAGGATTTAGAGATACATAACTTATCACTTTGCATGCAAAACACTAGAGAAGAATTGCTATTACTAGGATTACCGCGTTATGAGCTTATGAAGAACACATTCCTAGTTATTTTTATTAATTAGGATATAAATAAATACTTAGTTCAAAGCTATTTTTGATTCTTTTATTTTTATTTGAAGATAAAATTTCTCATTTTAATATGATGCGTATCAAGTTATATATTTGCCGTTGATAATATTGTTCCATATTCTCTTGAGATCGACCGCGACTCATTATTGGTTAAATATATTGCATATGATCATTTATATTTCTTTTCAAGAAGTATTTTTGAACATTATCACTAGTAATTTCCAGTCCGACGGCATGCCGATTTTGATGGCTTAGGGGAACATATCTGGGCCATTTTTGAAGAGATTGACGTTGTCATAGAGTACGAGGTCGAGCTAGCTGGTATCGGCGATGCTGAGCCTAGAGAGCAGCCGCACAATTGGACCTCCACACTAATCGTGATTCCCTGATTATCTTGGTAGAAGGACATTGTTTATTCATGTTTTCTAAATCAATGGAAGTACGTAAGAGACTCGAGACCCACCATTTTGTAGTTTCTTTAATTACTTGAATTATGAAATTCCCATGTAATGTTTAAAAAGGCAACATGACCCTTTTCCATGGTCAAATTTTACATTTTTTTTTATCTGAATGAAATCCTTTTTTTATTTAAAACTTATTTATTTTCTTATTTGCTCATTTTACTTACCTAACTTTATTTGCTTATGATTTTAGTAATTTTAATTTACAACCTCCCAATGTCATATAAGGTCACGAGCTAAACAAACCAAATGAGGTAGGTGATGACGAAGGTTAAGAGTACGAAGAGGAAAATTACGTACCAAAATATGTTGCTAAGGAATCTCGGCAGTTTTAGAATCTTCATAAGCCAAATTTGGAAGTAACTGAGACTATGAATCTAGAAGACCATGAGTGTGTCAAATAGGTGAAAATAATTGTCCACCTGAATGAAGCCCAAAGAAAGAATCTGATTCCTTTTCTTGCTGAATAAATTGATATGTTCGTCTGGGAAGTCAGCGACATGATAGGGCAGAGAACCGATGATGTGTCTCACGATTTTCCGATTAATCAAGCATTTAGTCTAGTGAAGCAGAAGGCTTGGAAGTTTAAACCCGAGCTACGTTTAATGATTAAACAGGCTATCACCAAAAAAATCAAATCTCAATTAAGTTGAAGCGACGCAATAGCCGACTTGGTAAGCCAATGTTTTTCCAGTCGCCAAAAAAGATGGGATCATCATAATCTGTGTCGATTACAATGATCTCAAAAAAGTAAGTACAGAATAAGTTTTTATTGCCAAACATTCACATTTTGATCGATCACTGTGCTAAGCATGAAATGCAATAATTTGTTGATTGTTACGCAGGTTATATTCATATCTTGATGGATGAAGAAGATGTAGAAAATACAACTTTTATCGCGCCCTGGGTTGTATATAATTGTAGTGTGATTCCATTTGGTCTCAAAAATGTTGGTGCTACTTATGGGAAAGCTATGACGACAATATTTCATGACATGATTCATAAGGAGATTGAGGTGTATGTAGATGATGTCATTATCAAGTCCCACGAGTTTTTCGATCACTTGACACATTTAAAGAAGTTCCTTGAGAATCTGCTTTTAGGGTGCCATCCAACAAGTTTTTGGGATTCATAGTCAGCAGAAGAGGTATTGAGATCGATCCTTCCAAGATCATGGCCATTCAAGAGTTACCTCCTCCGCAGACAAAGAATGAAGTAATGAATTTCTTAGGGAGGTTGAACTAAATCAGTCAGTTCATAGCTCAATCCACTGTGGTGCATGAGCCCATCATTATATTGTCGAAGAAAGATGCTTTCACAAACTGGACTGAAGAATGTCAGCCTGCTTTTGATTCTATGAAGAACTAGTGATGGTGCCTCCGCGATAAGGAAGCCCATTGTTGCTATATTTGCCCGTCTCAGATAATTAGATGTGTAATTGGTCAACGTGACAAGACGGGGAAGAAGGAACGTGTTCTTTATTACATAAGCAAGAATTTCACTCAATACGAGTCATGTTATACTCTTTTGGAAAGAAAATGTTGTGCTTTAACTTGGATTTCCCATAAATTGAGGCATTATTTGTCTTATTATACTGCATATCTCATTTTCAGAATGGACCCATTGAGATATATTTTCCAGATGGCAATGTCAACCTCAAAGTTACCTAAATTGAAGATGTTTTTGAGAGAATTTGATATTATATATGTGACCCATAAGGCGATAAAACCACAGGCTTTGGCCGATCATCTTGTAGAAAATCCTGTTGATGACGAATATGAACCGCTCAAGACGTATTTCCCGGGTTGGGAGGTGTCGTTCGCCGGAGAAGATAATTCTGAAGCATACCCTGGTTGGAGAGTATTCTTTGATGGAGCGGAGAATCACAAAAGATGAGGTATTTGAGAAATTTTAGTTTCACAATCTGGTCAACACTATCCCATGGCTGCTAAACTATGATTTAATTGCATTAACAACATGGCTGAATATAAAGCTTGTGTCCTTGGTTTTAAAATGGTCAATGACAGGAATGTCCACAAGTTGCTAGTTATTGGAGATTCAGATATGTTGATTCAAAAGGTTAAAAAATAATGAGTTGTGAATAACCCAAATATTACTCCATACGAACAATATATACAAAAGTTATGCGTAAAATTCCGTAAGATTAAGTTTAGAGATTTTCCTAGAACACAAAATGAGTTGGATAATGCTCTTTCAACCATCTCCTCACTAATTAAACATACGGATACTTATTACATTGATCCTCTAGATATAGAGCTGAAAGAACATCTGGCCCATTATTCCCATGTTAAAGTAAAAACAAATGTTTTTCCATGGTATTTTTTATATAAAGAAGTACTTAGAGACCGGGAGTTATCCTGAGGATGGAACATATAACCATATGAAGTCGATACACCATCTGCCCCTCAAAATATTTCTAAGTGGATAAATCCTTTATAGGAGGAATCCACATTTAGCTCTTTTCAAATGAACAGATGCTACTGAAGCTGCGAAGCTTATTAAACAAGTACATACTGGAGTTTGTGGTACACACATGAATGGACTCACTTTGGCGAGGAACATCTTTCGAGCAAGTTATTTTTGGATGACTATGGAGCACCATTGTTGCAAGTTTGTGCATAATTGTCACTAATTTCAAGTGCATGGTGTTTTGATTTGAGTGCCGCCTCACGAATTAAATGTTATCAGTTCATCTTGGCCATTCATAGCTTAAGAATGGATGTAATCGGTCCAATAAATCCAGCCGCTTCTAACGGAAATAGATTTCTTTGGTTGCCACTGTTTACTCCACTAAGTGGGTTGAAGCAAATTCGTACAAATTCGTGACCAAGAAAGTTGTAGCTTATTTTGTGTGTAACAATCTGATATGAATGTTTTGAGTACTAGAGTCCATCAGTACTTAAAATTGTGCAATACTCAACAGTCACTTGATGAGATATATATGTGAGAATCTTAAGATTACTCACCAAAACTCAACCTCTTATCTTCCTAAAATGAACGGAGCTATACAGACCGCCAATAAGAAAATCAAGAAGATTTTGAGGAAAATAATCAACAATCACTTAGGTTGGCATGAGATGTTACCGTATGCTTAGACCATTAGAACGTCTACTGGAGCTACGTCATACTTGTTATTTTATGGAACAGAAGAAGTGGTAATTCCTGAGGTGAGATACCTTCCTTGAGAATTATCCAAGAAGGTTAGTTGAGTAATGGTGAGTGTGTCACCATGTGTATTGATCAGTTGACATTGATTAACGAGAAAAGAATGGTTGTTATGGCCAACTATATCGAAAGAGAATGATTCGTGCTTTCCACAAGAGAGTTAGAGCTTACAAATTTTAAATTGGTCAATTGGTTTTTTAACGTATTTTTCCTTATCAGGATGAGTATAAAGGAAAATTTGCACCGAATTTGCAAGGGTCTTACATGGTTCGCATGGTATTATCTGGAGGTGCTTTTATCATGTAAGAGATGCATGACACCGCATGGCCAAAACCGATCAACTCAGATGTTATCACGAGACATTATGTGTGAAGATTCAGTTGGTATTTCTCTTATTTCGTACTTATCGTTCTATTTTCTTGTATATGCTTTTTTTTAATTTAATCCCTCTTAAAATAAACCACGTCCGACCTGAATTCTCAAGAATGAGATATGTAGCCGGCCTATGTCGGCCTCGATTAGTTTCTTTGTAAAAATTTTTTTGGTTACCATTGATTGGAAAACTAAATTTGAACTGATTCCTGCCTCAATGGGATAGGTAGGTACCACAAGGGTTCGGTCATATCTCCCAAAAGATTTCTGTTTTCTTACAATGAAAACTGGGATAGAATTTTGAGAGGTACTAAACAATTCCCGAGAAGAAGATTTTTATTAACAAGTCAAGATTAATGTTGCTTTGAATTTTTTCAATGGGATAATATTTTTGAGAGGATCTCAAAAATTTCGTGATTTATTCATCAATAGTTAAAAATGAGTTGATATAGCTAACTGGATCAAAATATTGAGGATGGCATCGAAATATAAACTGGGTTTATCGACAGTCTATGAGTGACATTGAATACACCCCAGCAAATAAGCAGATAGACTTCCAAGCATCAGACTCATAGAAGTGTGCTAAGCCTGATGTGACGTGATACTTGACAGTAACCTTTTTTCAAAATACTACTTTCGGAAAATTTATTTTCCATAAAAAAATTCCCCTTTCTGTTTCATTTGTTTTGGTATAAAATATTTTGTTTTATCTATCAAGATTCAGGAGATAAGAAAAATCAATCAGATATGGAAAGAGATTGATCAAAAAACTGAAGTAATTGACATATATTAGTTCATTTTAAAATGAACAATTTTTCTGTCGACGAAGTTTTATAGATTACTCTAAATTCAGTAAAATTCCTTGATTAATGAATATGGATATGTCAAAGGGCGAAGAGATCCTCAAAATTTACAATTTTTCTGAGGATGCAGGTATTATTATATATTTCATGTATCAAAGACCCGGGAATTTTAATAACATTGTTTCATCCAATTCCCAAATGAAAATCCTAAGAAAGACATTTTACGGTTATCATCAAGGACATCATCTCCATCACATATTAGACATGTTATTGTTACTACTCGGAGGGGTCATTTTAATTGTATTGTCAATTGAGATGATACACTACCCGGAGGGTCATTTTAGTTTTATTTTTTGATTGATATGATGCACTAATCGGATAGTCGTTTTATTCATGTAATCGATGTAGATGATACACCACCAGGAGGGTCATTTTACTTTATTTTTGGTTGAGACGATATCACTATCAAGAAGGCACGTAGAAGACACTATATCATTCGATTAAAAAAATCTTCATTTGGTACCAAGGAAACCTCACAAAAAATAATGCATCACAGGAAAAAAATCATTCTTTGTAAAAAATCACGAATCACGAGTTGATATTCATGCATCACAGAAATTTATACATCATAGAAAATCATGCATCACGAGAAGATATTCGTGTACTATGGAAAAATGTCATGAATTGCGGGAAAATCATCCATTGCGAAAAAATATTCATGTATCGCGGAAAATTATGCATCGCGAAAAGATATTCATGCATGAAATAAATCATGTAATTTGAGTTGATATTCATGCATCCCAAAATATCATGCTTTGCAAAACAATATTCATGCATCGCGGAAAATTATGCATCACGAGTTGATATTCATGCATTCAGAAAAGTCATGAATCGCGAGAAGATATGCATGCATCGCGAGTTTATATTCATGCATCAAAGAAGAAGTCCTGCATTGCAAGAAAAAATTCATGCATCATGGAAAATTCATGCATTGCGGAAAAATCATGCATTGTGGAGAAGAATTCATAAATTGCAATTGAAAATTCATGCATCGCGATAACGTATTGATGTACTGTGAATTTACGGTACATTCAATGCTTTTTCCTTAAGATTGTTGCGTGTCTAGAGCCTTTTTATCGAACTTTTAATATGTTTTTTATCTTTGTTTTGTAGAAAGGTGTCCATAACAAAATGCAGAAGTTAACTGAGATTTAGTGCAGAGATGGACCAGAAGGTCATCGACAGACAGTCGTTCCATTGATAGACCATAGATGGTGACCATCGACTAGAAGTTCAGGCATCTGGAGAAACTAGGGGAAATCTGACCAAGTGTGGGGTTACTAAAGGATCGACGGACCATCCTATTGAATCATCGATTGGATCAGAGATAGTCCAAATACAGAAAGTTAAAGAAACTCTAAGTATGGAACGACAGAAGGCATCAATGGACAGTAGATGCATTGATGGACCGTTTTGTTGGTCTATTAGTTCATTTAGAGATAATGCTAGATGAAGGAGAATAATGTCAAGTCTGGACTGAGAGAAGCAGGACGGTCCATCGTTTCATCGACAGACCGTCTGTGGGAGTCGTCAATTACAGCTGTGTTTTTTGGACAAGTTTCCTTTTCTTAACTCTTTTTAAATTAAGACAATATTTTCTATAAATAGGGTGTAAAAACTCATTTTTGGGGTTGGATAATATTATTACTATTCTTAGTTCATGCATCGTAGAAAATCATGTATCGCGAAAAAATATCATGCATCACATAAAATCATGCATCGCAAGTTGATAGTCTTGCATCCCGGACAAACATGCTTCGCAAGAAGATATCATGCATCAAGGGAAATCATGCATTACGAGTTGTTATTCATGAATTGAGGAATATTCATGCATCGAAGAAAAAGTCATGCATTGCAAGATAAAATTTATTGCAGCCAAACGACAAATTATGGCAATTGGTCGGAGAAGACTTCCTACTTACAGAATTTCATTCAATCGCGATAACATATTGATGTACTATGAATTTACGATACATTCAATGCTTTTTCTTTAAGATTGGTGTGCGTCTAGAGCTTTTTTATCGTAGTTTTTATGTCTTTTTTTATCTTTGTTTTGCGTAAAGGTGTCAAAAAACAAAATGCAAAAGGCAAATGAGATTTAGTGAGGAGGTGGCCCACGAAGGTCATCGACTGTCCGTCGTTCCATCGACAGACTATAGATGGTGACCATCGACTGGAAGTTAAGTAAGTGGAGAAACTTGGGGAAATTTGAACAAGTGTGGGTCTACGAAAGGATCAACGGACTGTCAAGTAGAATCCTCGATTGGATCATAGAAATTCCAGTACCCAAAATTTAAGGAAACTCTATGCATGGAAGGACGGAAGGCATCGAAGGACAGAAGATGGATCGACGGACCGTGTTGTTAGTCTATTGATTGATACAGAGAAGATACCAGATGATGGACAAAAATTTCAAGTCTGGACTGACAAAAGCAATAATGGTCCATCATTTCATCGATGGACCATTTGAGGGGATCGTTGATTACAACCGCGTTTTTTGGAGAACTTTCTTTATTTTAACTCTTTTTAATTTAGGACAATATTTTCTAGAAAGAGGGTGGAAAACCTCATTTTTTGGGGGTTTGATTAGATATTACTCTCCTCTTATGTCTTTTGGCATCAACAGGAATCATGCCATTCGGCGAAATGATATTTATGCATCAAAGAAAATCATTCATCATGAGTTGATATTCATGCATCCCGGAAAATTATGCTTTGCAAGAAGATAATCATGCATCGTGGAAAATAATGCATCGCAAGTTGCTATTAATGCATTGAGGAAAGTCATGAATCGCGATAATATATACATGCATCGCGAGTTGATATTCATGCATCGAAGAAGAAGTCATTCATTGCAAGAGAAAATTCATGCATCGTCGAAAATTCATGCATTGCGGAAAAATCGTGCATTGTGGAGAAGAATTCCTACATTTAAGAGAAAAAAATCATCCATTGCGATAACATATTGATATAGTGCAAATTTAAGATACATTCAATGCTTTTTCGTTAAGATTTGTGTGTGTCTAGAGCCTTTTTATCGAACATTTAATATATTTTTTAAAGATAGGTGTCAAAAACCAAAATGCAAAAGGTAACTGAGATTTAGTGTAGAGGTGGCCCACGAAGGTCATAGACAGTCTCTCGTTCCATCGACATAACATAGATGGTGACCATCGACTTGAAGTTCAGGCAACAGGAAAAACTAGGGGAAATCTGACCAAGTGTGGGGCTACGAAAGGATAGATGGACCATCCTGTTGAATCGTCGATTAGATCAGAGATAGTCCAAGTACCAAAAATTTTAATAAACTCTAAGCATGGAATGAAGGAAGTTATTGAAGGACAGTAGATGCATCGACGGAATGTATTGTTGGTCTATTGATTGATATAGAGAAGATACAAGATGATGGACAAAAATTTCAAGTCTGGACTGACAAAAGCAGTGACGGTCCATCATTTCATTGATGGACCGTCTGTGGGGGTCGTCGATTAAAGCCACATTTTTTGTAGAAATTTCCGTATTTTAACTCTTTTTAATATAGGACAATATTTTCAATAAATAGGGTGGAAAACCTCATTTTTGGTTCTTGCATCGCGGAAAAATCATATATCGCGATAAGATATTCATGCATCATCAAAAATCATGCATCGCAAGTTGATATTCATGCATCCTGGAAAATCATGATTTGCAAGAAGATATTCATGCATCGCGAGTCGTTATTCATCCATTGAGGAAAATCATGAATCACGATAATATATACATGCATCGCGCGTTGATATTCATGCATCAAAGAAGAAGTAATACATTGCACGAAAAAAATCATGCATCGGGGGAAATTCATGCATTGCGGAAAAATCGTGCATTGTGGGGAAGAATTCATACATTGCCAGAGAAAAAATCATTCATCGCGATAACATATTGATGTACTGCCAATTTACGATACACTCAATGCTTTTTCCTTAAGATTGGTATGTATCTAGAGCCTTTTTATAAAACTTTTAATATGTTTTTTTAATCTTTGTTTTGCAGAAAGGTGTCCTAAACCAAAATGTAGAAGGAAACTGAGATTCAGTGTAGAGGTGGCCCAGAAAGGTCATCAACGGTCTTTCGTTCCATTGAAAGACCGTAGATGGTAACGTCGACTAGAAGTTCAGGCATCTGGAGAAACTAGGGGAAATCTGACCAAGTGTGGGGCTACGAATGGATCTTCGGATCATCCTATTGATTCGTCCATTGGATCAGAGATAGGCCCAGTACCCAAAGTTTGAGAAATTCTAAGTATGGAAAGACTGAAGGCATCGAAGTACAATAGATGCATCGACAGATTGTGTTTTTGGTCAATTGATTAATTCAGATAAGATGCCAGATGAAGGAGAAAAATTTCAAGTCTGGAGTGACGGAAGCAGCGACGGTCCATCGGTTCATCGACAGACAATCTATAGGGGTCGTAGATCATAGCCCCGTTTTTTGGAAAACTTCTATAGGGGCCGTAGATCAGAGCCCCGTTTTTTGGAAAACTTTCCCTTATTATAACTCTTTTAATCTAAGACAATAATTTTCAATAAATAGGGTTTTTTAAAAACCCTTTTTGGGGTTGTATTATTTTTACTACTATTACTAGTTTATCTTTGGGAGATGGGATTTTGCGAACTTTGGCTTAATTGGTCAAATTTACTGATTTGGTTTTAAAGTGGATTGCTTATTTTGCGAAGTTGAATTTCTGGATTGTCTACGAATCTTCTAAATAATTTCATGAATTTTATTATATGCTCTATGATTGTGTTTTTTCGATGTCATGAGTAACTAAATCGAAGCACTAGGATTGTGGGAGTATTGGTGTTTTACAAAGATTAACTAGCTTAATAAGCATTCTCAAATAGGTTATTGCATGCTTGATAATTCTTTCGCTTAGAACTCTTTTTAACGAGTGCACGCATTAGAACTTGCCCTTATTGTTACTTGTCAGAACAAGGAGGTAATTAATAGGAATAGAATTATCAATATTGATTTTGTCGTATACTATCTAATAGGCTAGTTTCGATTGGTGCGAAGTAATAACTAACTCCTACATCGAATATGATGCTTAATATGAAGTAAAGGTAAGGGTTAGTACTTGGTGAAATTATCTAAGTGTTGGACCAAGGACTTAGAGATACCTAATTTATCACTTTTCAAGTGAACCACTAGGGAATAATTTTTATAACTAGGAATATGGTGTTGTGAATCTATGGGGAAAACCTTCACCCTAGTTTCTCTCACAACTTGATAAACACAAAAGATTTACTCCTATTAATTTTTTAACTTAGGGATAACAAATGATTTTTAATTCACAAAACCCCTCTCCGCCCCGCCCCCGCCCCCTTTTTATTACTTTTCTTAAGAAAGGACTTGACCAAATAGAAGTAATCATACATTAAAGTTAAGTATAAATAATTTTCCTCATGGGATCGACCCCAACCTAATAGTAGGGTTCTTTAATATATGTGACCGCTTATACTTATTTAGGGAGGTGTAATTTGAGAGTATCAAATATTGGTGCCGCTTCCGGGGAAAGTTGCTTTTAGATTAACCTTAATAAGATTACTTAAACTTAGTCAACAATTTATTTATTTTACTTTTTATTTTGTTTTTTTTACTTTGAGTTCTAGCTCTAATGTATGCCAAGTACACAAATTCGAGGAGAACAAATAATTCTATTCGATCCTTAATTGAACCCTATACTTCAAAGAATTAATAATCAGCAAAACCCAACTAATCTAGGTGATAGGATCAATCACCAACTCCCACCACCGGTTAATTATCGTAATCTAGTGGTTGCGGAAAATTCGAATAAATATGCTTTGAGGATGAAACCTCCCATCCCACACCTTCAAGAGTTCTATAGGGGAAAAATAATATCACTGATTGTTATAGGCCTCTTGTCCTACCCCCTCCACCGCAGGGGCATACGTGCGTGGTAAATGGTAGCTTGATGTAGATGCTCACTACAAGGGGTTTGTTTTATGGGCTACAATCTGAGGATCCCCATGCTCACATAGCCAAAATGAGGTCGGTGTGCAAGAGTTGTGTAGGGATGCAAGAATTTTACATGAACGTCATTGGGTTGAGACTGTTCCCTCTATCACTGACGGGAGAGGGTGTAATATGTACAATCAATAACCTATATAATCCAATAGTCATGTAATTCATAAGTCAAAACGATGTACAACATAAGCACCACATCACAACATGTATAGTAAAGCTCAACATTTAAAGTTAATACAGCATAATATAAGTAAAACCGTGACTCATAATCCACCATTTAGCCTTCATGTGCAATCACAAAGCAAAGCCCCATAACCTTACTCAACCAAGTAAACTAACCAAAGGATCCCAAGTAATGTTCAACTCAACATAATATATCATCAATAGTAGTCATCATCATATTTAGAAATATAGACAAATAATATGTCCATCAATGCAACTATGACACATTAGATGTATGCATGCCTTGACTAATAGTACCTGTCATTTTGTGACATAACATGATAATGTGTGCAGGACACGTCATATGTATACAAGCCTTTGTTGATGTTTTTTTTCATTTGCCGATGTAGCCTAAATGATGCGTGCATGCCACAACCGATGTTGTCAATCCTATGTGTGCATATCATGCCGATGCCCACACTCTACGTTCGATGTGTGAAGACCTTGGCCAATGTCATCTTACATTGGCCAATAATCGCTGGCCATGATATATTTTGCCTACCGATACACACACACCATGGGTGATGCTTGCGGGCCTTGGCTATTGCTAATACCATTACAGACGTCGTTTTCCACATACGCACAATCTATGTCTGATGCCTACACTCCATGTCCGATATCACCTAGAGAATGTGCACATACTATATTTGATGTGTGCATGCATTGATCGATGGCGCCTGAAATTTACTGACATGGTTATCCAATACAAGCATATGAAACATGCGATGCGTGCATGCCATGAGTGATGTCATCTTCTTTTGGCCAATGTGTGTAGGACACAATCGTTGTCTCCCAATTGATGCACAAACACAATGTTTGATGCGTGCATGCCTTGGATAATGTCGCCTAACATTTGCCCATTAAAGTAGAACATAACAGATGATGACAGTAAATGTGCACCACCAAAACTAATACGTGTAGGCCTTGGACGATATCATGTGATGTTGGCAGATTCGTGTAGGTCATTAATGATGTCACCCAGCCTATGTGCACACGCCATGTGTAAATATTTCAAGCCTTGGCTGATGCTGATGTCATTGGAAGATGTCGTTATCCACTTGCGCACATGTTATGTTTGATTTTTGAAGGACATGATCGATGACACTTAGATGCTGTGCAGACACCATGTTTTATGCACCTATTCCTTTGCTTATGTCGCCTTAGAGGTATTTTTTCCATATATGTACATGTTACGCATGATGCGGGAATGCCATAACAACTGTCTTCTTTTGTTGGGTGATGCGCGCAGTCCATGACTGAAGGTTCCCAACCGATGTGCACATGCCAGGGTGATGCTTGCAGGCCTTGGCTCTTAATGATGCCATTGAATAACGTCGTTCACCACATGCGCACAAGCTATGTCTAATGTGTGCATGCCATGACCAATTTCTCCTAGACGATGTGCATAGACCACATTTTATGCATCCATGCCTTGACCAACGCCGCCTAACATTGGAACACATCATTTTGTAATACAATCATATGCAATATTCGATGCGTGAAAGCCATGTACGATATTAATTGTCTTTGGTCAATGTGCGCATGCCACAACTGATGTTGCCTAATTGATGCGCACACAACATATTTGATATGTGAATGACTTGAACGATATCGCCTCACATTGGCCGATGCATGAAGGCCACAAGCGATATCGCATAGTCGATGAGCACACACCATATGTAAGCTTGCAGGCCTTGAATGATGTCATATGACATTTGAAGATGCGTGTAGGCCATGAGTGATGTCGCCCAACCAATGTGCACACATCACATGTGAAGCTTGCAGGCCTTGGTTGATGCTGGTTTCATTGGATGACGTCATTTTCTACTTGCGCACATGCTATGTTTGATGCTCGCAAGCCATGACCGATGACAGCTAAAGGATGTACACACACCACATTTGATACATTCATGCCTTGGCAGATGTCTGCTGACATTGGCGGGACTTTCTTTCATATACACACATGTTATTCCTGACGCGAGAAGGCCATTACCATTGTCTTCTTCTTTAAACAGATGTGCGCTGGCCACGATCGATGTCTCCCAGCCGATAAGCAAACGCCACAATTGATTCTTACAGGCCTTGGATTATATAATTTGATATTGGGCGATGAGTCTAGGTCACAAATGATGTTTCCCAACAGATGAGCACACGCCACGTGTGAAGCTTGCTGGCCTTAGCTAATGTTGCTGCCATTGGAAGACTTCGTTTGCCACTTATAAAAATGCTACATCTAATGCTTTTAGAAAATGACTGATGACGCCTAGCTAATGTGAACAAACCACGTTTGATGCGTGCATGCCTTGGCATATTTCACCTAATAGTAGTAGGCGTCATTTTCTTTATATAAACATGTTACGCCAGATTCAAGTAGGCCATGATTGATGTGTTCTGGTTTTGATCGATGCGCACATTATGTGACTTATATTGCCTAGCTGATGTCCACACACCATATTTGATGCATGCATGCCTTGGCAGATGTCGCCTCACATTGGTAGACATCGTTTTCTAAATACGCACAAGCTACGCCGAATGTGTGTAGGACAAGACCGATGTCTTCTTCGGTTGGACGATGAGCGCAAGACACAACTATTGTCACCTAGCCTATTTTCACATGCCACAAATGATACTTGTTAACCTTGGCAGATCACATATGACATTGATCGATGTGTGTAGGACATAAGTGATGTCGCCTAGCCCATGTGGACACGCCATGCATGAAGATTTCAGGCCTTGGGTTAGGTTGATGTTATTCAAAGACGTCGTATGCCACATTCACACATGCTTCGTCTTATATTTGCATACAATGACCGGTGACACCTAGATGATGTGCACACACCATGGTTGATGCATCCATGCCTTAGTAGATGTCGCTTGGCATTGGCAGGCATCGTTTTCCTTATAATCACATTCTAAGCCCAATTGGTGGAGACCATGACCAATGTCTTCTACTATTGATGATGCTGCAAGCCATTACTAATGTCGAATGATCTATGCGCACACACTATGTTTGATGTGAGCATACCTTTGACTATATTGCCTGATATTTGTAGATGTTGTTATCCATATGGAACATTTGTGTCAAGACCCGAATTCTAGAATCCGAATTGCAACCAGGTTAGTTGACCTCTCAGAGGTTGCAGACAAGCCTCTTCTTACATTCATCACATTTATACGGTTAATTTTAGCAGAAAATTTAAAATTTTATTGTTTATATTTTAAGTATATATATAGACTTTATATAAATGCTTATTTGTAAGGAAGTTCATTGCTCATTCATCAACCATCTAAATATAAGATCATTCAACTTGAAAGAAATGGAATCTCATGTTGTAAGTATTACTTGACAAATCGGCATCATTAATAGCATCTTAATAAATTAGGAAAGAAAAACTAGTGAAACATACCCCACTAGTTCAAATCTACTACTAACTAAGAAATATAAAGGCAGGCACCCTCGAATACATGAGGACCTACCAAGTCCGTATGAAATATTTGAGTTTGAACACCTGCATAATACCCTCAACATCAACCTGAGCCTGCACCTAAAATAGTAATATTGTATGGAATTAGTACACACTTGTACTAAGTATGAGTACATGCAATAACACATGACGGTAATGCATGAACAAGAATGGCCCCTCCTAATCAACATTCTTTCTTAGATGGTCAAGTCTCTTGACTTTGACTATTTCATAATAGGAAGGTCATACCATGAATGTAACATACATAATACACACATCGATTCACATAATATACATTTCATGTTTCTTATAGTATATATTTCATATCCAGGAGACCTTCTAATTATGGACGTAGCCTTAAGACATCTCAAGTGAGGGCCTAACATATGGGATCTCAACCCTGGGGTCTCCTTTAGCAAACACTGAGCCTTCTTCATTCGTTCATTTGTACATCAAATTATTCATTTCATTCATTAGTAGGATGATGTAAACACCAAATATACCTAGGATGAAAATTAAGACTCTCATCGAGAGCATCAAGTGAAATTACCAAGAATGACATAATGTCATTATTTGAATTCGGTTTCACCTCTTGATTGTATTGCTCAAACACCATTGGTATTGTTCATTTCATTATACTTAATATCAACCTTAACAGACATAGATCATGTGAGCATCATTAAATCTGGTGTCTCCCCTACATATAAAAGAGGTGGAGTCACTGGCCAAAGTAAAACAAAATACATACTAGCTTTAGGAGTTTGAACCAAGCTAGTTCCCTATGTTGGAAACATAGTTAAAAGACTAGGAGATTTAAGGGGACCCATACCCACCTTGGTGGAAATTCTCATCTAATTAGATTTATTTTAACCTCCACCCTTCCCGAAAGAAGGCATCCCTACCATAGTTAGCCTACTGGTGCTTATTTTAATTTTCCTATTTGAATTCAACTCATACTTCCTCGAAGCTTGCTTCTTAGCATGAGGTAGTGATATCTAATTAGATAATTTCTAATCTCTTTTTTACGTATTAAGTGTGAATTGTCCTTACACTTACATATAGAATGTGCTTGGGACTTGTCTCTTAATATTCAACACTCTCTTAGGTGATTACTTTTAGTGACCTTTACTTAGGATTGGTTGAGACTTGTCTCACCATTCATCTTAGCCTCTTATAATGTTGTCACCATTTTCATTAGAATCACAATTTAACATAAATAACTCACCTCATTACGTGAATGTTCATGTAATAAACTTACCATTAACTTATGGTATTACCCATTTCGGGTTAGTCATAATTGACTAAATTTTTCATGATAATATAAGTATATGTTGTGTAATACTAATGCATTTTACACATTTAGCCAAGGGTCCCAAGTTCGATCCCTAGTGGCTGCAATTCATTTTATAAATTGTGAGACTTATGTGTTTCACAATTTCAGTCTAGGGGACCCATGTTCGATTCCCTTGGGCAACACTTTATTTTTAATTATTTATACTAGGTGACTTCATTGATTTAGACAAGGGGATATGGGATCTAATCTCAGTGGCCTCAATTAATATTATTTTATTTTGGTGTGAGATTTATGTATCTCACACCCTTATCAAAGAAGCCGAGTTTGAATCCCCTCTCTTACCCTATTTTCTTTTCTTTTAAATTAAGACTTCTACTCTTAGTTTTAGGACCTTAAGGTCTCAAGATCTTCCCAAATGTCAGCTTCTATTTCTCTTCAGTAATACTAGTGACTAGCTGAAACCTTGTTCAATTAACATATAATTTTAATTCACTTTCTTTCACTTAGACTTACTGTTTAACTCATAGTTTTACACATGCTTTTAACCAATTCATTAAGGAATTTACTTGCAGTTTCATGTTCATGAATATCATGATTTATTTTTGTATGTTAAACAAACAATATTACATAGCACATGATTCACCATTTTCTTCATGTAAACTGTAACAATAAAATAACGGTAAAAGAGCATGTTTTGTGCACATGTAACCTCAAAGATTAGGAGGTACATACAACATCATAATAATTCCGAGAATAGACATTGCACATAATCACAACTATTCCTAAAATCACCTACCAAAAGTCATAGGATCTAATGACAGAGGCATGTAATGAGGGACAACCTTAGTCTCTCGATTGGACTAAAACTGAACCATAGGGGATTCTTGGGGAAGGGACCAAGAGAGAAGAACACCCGTACCTTTTAAGCCTTGAAAACGAGCCATAATAACACGTCCCCACCCACACACAAACTTTTTTTCCGAGCTTTAATTCTTGTTCCCACGTGAAGTTGTTTACTTAAAACACTTAGGCGTACCAATTCTTCCTTTTGATGAAACCAAGGATTCTTTTAGAGCAGTGATTTTACTTTTATTTTCTGTGTTTGAATTGGGAGGTAAAGCTGAAGATGTTTTTAGGAGTAATATAAAGAATCAAGAGTGGGCATGAAGCACACTCCTAGTGGGATTCGTGCACCCCTTTTTGGGGAGTTTTTTGTTGACTTATTCAACATAATTTAAATTATAAAATTATGTTATTGTCTACACATTAATTTACCATAATTCCCCTCCTGATTTTTGTTTAAATTTATGTCACTTAGGTCGTCCCTTTTTGTGCCTCCAACTCGGCATCAACCTGAGTGTGGAGATCCGGTAAAACTCGAGTTTGACCAAAAATCTTTGACTCATTTTGACTAATTATAACATTATTTAATTAATTAAATATCATACTAGGGTAATTACCATACTATCCCGAGCCCCGAAATTATCTTTTTACCACTAGAACCCTTAAAACATAGGACTAACCCTCTAATACCGGTTAAGACTCATCCGGGTGAATCCTAGTATTCGAGTAAATAACATAGCTGGAACAAACCCTACCTATATAAACTAACTAACAAGTTGGTTTGCTTGGTTGGTGAAGAGGTTTAGAGGTCTTGTTCCACAAGCATTAATTCTCGTGAACCCGTCTAACCTATGTCTCGTAGGTGTGTATCGATCATACTTAGCATAGTCATTTTCAAATTGTTACAATTTGATGCAGCAAAGCCATGACTCATGATGACAGTCATTGTTGATGCGTGAATGCCATGACCAAAGTCGCCAAGCTGATTTGCACATGTAACATCTGATGTGTGTAGGCCATGACCGATGTTGTCCTGTTTTTGCGCACACGCCACGTTTTATTTGTATAGGACTTGGAATATGTCACAAAACATCAACAATTATTATAATTCATATGGGCACGTGTTACGCTGATGATTACAGGCTATGACAGATTGAGTTTTCCATTCTCCGATATGTGCAGCCTACGACATTTGTTACCCAGTAAATACACACACAACCCATTTTATGTGTAAAGTCGTTGGACAATATCCCATGATATTGGTAGACGCCGTTAAACATATGTTCATTTTTGATGTGTGTAGTCCATGATCGATATTGGCCGTCGTTGGACGATATATGCATGCCACGATTGATGTCACCCAATTGAGTCAAACATTCAACATTTGATGCATGCAAACCATATATGATGCGTGCAGACCTTGACCAATGTCGCCTAATAGTGGAAGACATCATTTGCTAGAAGTGCACATACTCTGCACATGAGTGTAGGCTATGATTATTGTCACACAGCTGATGAACACACACCACATTTGAAGCTTGCAGGAATTGAACGATGTCGCCTGAAGATTCCAAATATCGTTTGTTAGATGTGGACATATTACGATGATGCGCGCAGTCCATGACCGATATCTTCTATTTTTGGCTGCTACGACCATGCCACGAATGATGTCACCCAACGGATGTGCGTACGCCACAAATGATTCTTGAAGGCCTAGGCCCATGTCATATGAAATTTGCTATGCATGTAGGCCATGAATGATGTCGTCCCAATGATGCACACACGCCACGCGTGAAGCATGCAATGCTTGGCTAATGTTGTTTTCATTCGAAGACATCATTTTCCACTTGAGCACATTTTACGTCCAACGCTTGTAGACAATGACCGACGAGACCTATATAATGTAAACACACCACGTTTAATGCATGCATGCATTGGCAGATTTTTCCTATGTTTGGCAGATATCGTTTTCGATATATGCATTTGTTATGCCCGATCCATGCAGGCCATGACCGATTTCTTCTGTTGTATGCCAATGCACCAATGATTTTACTTATGTCACAAAGTTGATGTGCATACACGATGTTTGATACGTGAATGCCTTGACGATGTTGCTCAATGTTTGTAGACGTGATTAGCCATATGGTCACATCAGATGCAAAAAAACCATGACCGATGACGGCTGGCATTGTCGACGTGCGCATGCCACGACCAACGTCGCCAATCTTATTAGAACATGCAACATATGATATGTGCAGGGCATGACCAATTACTCCTGCCATTGCGCATACTCCACGATTGATGCGTGTACGCCTTGGGCAATATTGAATGACATCTGCAGACGTTGTTTTCCATCTGCGCACATGTTTATGTTTGATGCGTGTAGGTCATGACCAATGTCGCCCAACTGATGCACAAACGCCATGTTTCATACATGCAAAACTTGGCCGATGTCTCCTGACGTATGCAAATGTCGTTTGACATATGCGCACATGTGTTATGTCCTTGCTTGCAGGCCATGACCATTGTCGTTTGCAGTTGGCCAATGAGCGCAATCCATGACTTATATCACTCTGTCAATGCGCACACACCACGTTTGATACATGTGGGTTTTCGAGGATGTTTCTTGATCTTATTGGACAATTTTTTCCATATGCAAACATCTGATATGTGTGGGCCATGACTCCTGATGTCTGTCATTCATCGTGCATGTCTGATGCCCACATTCTACGTCCTATGCCTGGCACACATGGAGCTCTTAATTTCATTGCGGGTATTCTAACTTAGAGGATTAGGCATCGTGTTTCAAAAGAATTATAATGAACATATACAACCCATATATGTACGTTCTAAGGTACAAACATACATTTTCTTTTTATCATAAATAAATTTTTAATGAATAAAAATATAATTTTCAATAAATTTATTGAATTTTTATTTTTTCGGCAACTCACGAATATGAGTAACTAATTAATAAAAAATAATTAATATGATAAAAATATAAAATCAATCTAAAATTTCACAAATAAATGGAGTAACCTTAAATTCATGATTTTTTTGTAACTTTTGTTTTTTTGAGCACATCTCGTGAATTAGTAAATAATTTATAAAAAAATAGGATAAGAATATAAAATATACGCCAAAAACTAATATATAATCTTACTAACCTTAAATTTTAAAAGTTCAATGATTTTCTTGAATAATTATTTTCTCCCAGCATATCTCAAAAAAATGCATAATTAATTAATAAAAATAAAAAATTAATGAAAAAAAATAAGAATTTAATACAAAAAAATCACAAATAAATATAGTAACCTTAAGTTCCTTTATTTCAACAATGCGGTCAACCAAAGTCCTAAAAACCCCAAATCTATGTATGCAAGCCACGAACTATGAAGCAAGACAATGTTTGACGTCGACAGACCGATATGTGTATATTAAATAGATGCGGTCATCCCATGTTCAACATCGTCAAATCAATGTATGCAGGAGACGTTCAATGTTGTTGTGTAGTCCAAAGTAGTTGTCGTAGGCCATGTCTAACGTCGCTAATATTTATGTGAAGGCCAAGGGCAATAGGGGCAGGCCGCACCAAATGTTGGTTGAGCGATGTTTGTAGGTCACGCCAGAAGATTACTATGTAATGTGCACAATGCGGGCAGTCAACGGTCGACATTGTGTGAGAAAGGTGTATAGGCCACGACTTATTCAAGTACTCATGGTCAATGTCTCATAGATGATAACGCGTGTTCTATGATGATGTTCACTTTCCACATTAAATGCAAGTAAAAATCGGTTGATGTTGAATTGATATTGCCAATTTCTCCCAGCGGATGCACATATGCTATATTAGGTACGTGCCTGCCTTGACTGATTGTACCTTCAGTTAAGTGACGTTGCTTAACGATGCGCTCAAGACACATCATATGAGTTCAGGACTTTGAGGATACAAATTGCATTGGATGGCATTTCTGAACGATGTGTGTAGGCCACGAACGTTTTCGCCAAGCCGATGCAAATATGTCAGACTGATGTCGCCCAGTCGATGCACAAACTCCAAGTATGATGCATACACGCCTTATCCAATCTTATGTAATATATGTTGATGTTCATAGTACATAACTTATATCTCCCTACCAATACACACATGTCACGGGTGATGCTTGTAGGCCTTGGCTATTTCTTATGCCATTGGTTGATGTCATTCGCCACGGGCGAACAAGCTATGTTTGATGCTTTTATGACTTTTCCTATGTCGCCTAGGCGATGCGCACACAACAAATTTTATGCGGGAATTCCTTAATCGATGTAGGCAAACATTGGTAGACATTGTTTGCCAATACAAGAATATGCAACATCTGATGTGTTCAAGCCACAACTGATGTTGTCTGCCTTTGGCCAATGAGCAGGCCACAATTGATGTCTTACAATCGATGCGCACACACAATTTTTAATGCGTGCATGCTTTCAATGATGTCGCCTGACATCGGACGATAAAGGCAGGAAACAAGCGATGTCGCCCAGTCGATGCGCACATGCCACAACTAATTCTTGCTGGCCTTGGACAATGTCATATGATATTGGCCGATACGTGTAGGACACTAATGATGTTTCCAAGAAGATGCACACACACCACGCATGAAGGTTCAACGCCTTGGCTGATATCAATGTCATTTGAAGACACCACTTGTGCTCATGATACGTCTGAAGCTTGCAGGCCACGACCGATGACACCTAACTTATATGAACACATTACGTCTCATGCATTCATACCTTAGCAAATGTCGCCTAACAATTGCAAGGTATCCTTTACATATATGCACATGGTACACCTGGTGTGTACATGCCATGACCGTTTTCTTCTTCTATTAGCTCATGTGCACAAGGAACGATTGATGTCGCCCACTCGATGTGCACATGCCACAACAGATACTTTCAGGCCTTGGCCTGTGCGTTTAGTTTGAGAATGATTGTGCCCTACAGATGCACACACAACAGCGTGACGCTTGCAGGACTTCACTGATAGAGATGCCATTAGAAGATGTTTTTTGTCACTAGCAAACATTTGATGTCTTATACATGCAAAAAATGACCGATGACACTTAGCTAATGTGCACACACCACGTTTGCTGCATGCATGACTTCGCAGAGGTCGCCTGACATTGGAAGGCGTCATTTTTCGTATACGCACATGCTACCCTAGATTTGTGCAGACCATAACCGATGTCTTCTACTATTCGCCGATGCATGCATGCTATAAAAGATGTAGCCCGGTCGTTGCACCCACATATCTTTTGATGCATGCATGCCTTAACTGATGTCGCCTCACATTGACAGTCATTGTTTTCCATATATGCATAGCTACACCTTATGTGTTCAGGTAGTGAGAGTTGTCATATTCTTTTTACTGATGCGCGCAGGCCACGACTGATGTCGCCTAGCCGATGTGCACATGCTACAACTGATGCTTGCATTCCTTGGTAGATGTCATATGACATTGGGCAATGCTTGTATTCCACGATTTATATGTCCCAGCCAATGTGCACACACCAGATGTGGAACTTTCAGGACTTAGGTGATGCTAATGTAATTGGAAGACGTCATTTCCGACATCCGCACAGGCTACATTGGATGCTTGCAAACCATGAATGATGACGCTTAACTGATGTGCGCATACCAAGTTTGATGCATTCTATCATTGGCAGATGTTGCCTGACATTGGTAAGCATCATTTTATCTATATGCAGATGCTACGCCCGATGCGTGTAGGTCATGACTCCCGTCATCTTCAGTTGGCCGATGTGTGTAGGCCACTACTTATGTCACATAGCCGAAGTGCGAACTCCACAACTTATGCTTGCGGGACTTGTCCAATATCATTTTACATTGGACTATGCGTGTAGTCAACGAATGATAATGACTAGCTAATGCACATACGCAACGCGTGAAGGTTGCACGATTTGGCAGATAGTATTGACTTTAGAGGACATTGTTTTCCACTTGCGTATATGCTACATTGGAATCTTGGAGACAATGACTAATAATGCCTAGCTCATGTGCACAAACCCCCTTTTATGCATACACGCCTTGTTATATGTAAGCCTGACATTGGCAGGAGTCGTTTTCCATATACGCACATGCTACTCCCGATTTATGCAGGACACGATCGGTATCTTATGTTGTCGGCCGATGCGCGCAAGCCGTGAATGATGTCGCCCAATAGATGTGTACACACCATGTTTGATGCATGTATGCCTTTAGAGATGTCTCCTAATATTGGAAGACAACATTTTTCATGTACAAACATGCTACGCTCGATGCTTGCCGTCCAAGACAGTTGTCTTCTTAATTTTGCCAATGTCTACAAGACACCATTGATGTAGCCCAGCCGATGTGAACACGTGATAACTTATGATTGTAAGTCTTGGCCGATGTCATATGACAATGTCAATGCGTGTAGTCCATGAATGATGTCGCCGAGCCGATGCAAACACGCCACACCTGAAGCTTGTAAGCCATGACTGATGTTTATGCCATAGGAAGACGTTGTTTGAACTTCCGCACATTCTACATTCGATGCTTTTAGACTATGATTTATGACGCCTAGCTAATGTGGATATACCAAGTTTGATGCATGCATTCCTTGGCAGATGTTTCCTAACATAGGTAGGCGTCATTTTCCATATATTCACATGCTATGAACGATGCGTCAAGGTCATGACTGATCTCTTCTACTAATGGCCGATGCGTGTAGGCCATGACTGATGTGTCTTAGTCGATGTGTACACACCATGTTTGATGCGTGCATTCCTTGGACGATGTCTCCTCATGTTCGTAGATATAGTTATCCATATACGCACGTCCGATGCAAGCAGACCACTACTGATAACAGGTAGAATTATAAATGTGTGCATTCCATGACCGATGTCGTCAAGCTAATTAGCACATGCAAAATTTGATATGCGCAGGCCATGATGGATATCTCATGTTGTTGCGCACAAACCACATTTGATGTTTGTAGGCCTTCCCCAATGTCGCCTAACGTCTACAAATGTTTTCCATATGCGCACATGTTATGCTAATTCGTACAAGCAAGGACCAATTTTGTTTGCCACTGGCAAATATGCGCAGGCCACAACCTTTTTAGAAAATTCAATGCGCACACAACACTTTTGATGAATAAAGCCCTTAGACGCGTCCCCTTACATTGGTAGACATCATTTGCTATATGTGCACTGTAGATATGTTCAATACATGACCGATGTAAGACGTCGTTGAACAATGCACATATCGCTACTGATATCTCCCAGCTAATGCACACATCAAATGTTTGATGCGTGCGAAGGATGTCAACTACCATTGCACACATACCACATTTAATGTGTACAATACTTTGACGATTTTGCGTGACACTAGCAGACGTCATTTTCCAGAAGCGCATATGCTACGTCTAATACGTGAAGGCCATGAATAAATTTTCCCAGCCGATGCGTACATATCACGTTTGATGGGTGCATGCCTTCGATGATGTTGACTGACTTCTGCAAACGTCGTTAACCATATGCGCACAGGTTACGTCGTTGCGTGCATGTAATGACCAATGTTATCTTCCACTAGCTGATGGAAGCAAGCCACGACTGATGTAGCTTTGTCGATGCACCCACACCATATTTGATGCAGATGGTCCTAGAGGATGTCTTCTGATTTTGGTGAAAGTCTTTTTCCATATGTACACGTCCAATGCATCTTTTCCATGACCAATGTTATTTGTCGTTCGCCGATGCACATGTCTGATGCCTACATGATACGTCCTATGTGGGTCCCAAATAAAGATCTCAATTCGGTTGCACCGATTCTCACTTAGAGTAGTAGGCATCATTTTTTCAATGAATCATAATAAACATGTACAACCCAAATTTGTAAGTTCCAAGAAAAAAAACATTTTCTTTTAATCATAAAAATATAGTTTTCAACAATTTTTTTTCCGCACGAATATGAGTAATTAATTAAATAAATATAATTAATATGATACAGATATAGAATTAACGTCAAAACTTCACAAATAAATATATTTACCTTAAATTCAAAAAAAAATTTGTTTTTGTTTGAGAAAAACTCGAGAATGAGTATAATTTATAAAAATTAGGGAAAATATGATAAAAATATAAAATTAATACAAAAAATTTGCAAATAGATAAAGTTACCGTAAATTCAAGATTTTCATTTTTTTTGTTGAATTTTTTTTTCCTCAAATGAAAAAATAATTAATTAATAAATAAAAAGAGGAAAATTATAATAAAAAAATCAACTTTATGTCAAAACTTCACATATTATTATAGTAACCATAAATTTAATAATTTCAACAATTTTTTTCAAAAATTATTTTCTACTAGCTAATCCCAAAAAAATGCGTAATTAATTAATTAATGAAAAATAGGAAAATTATGCAAAAAAATATGAAATTAACGCTAAAACTTCACAAACAAATATAGTAACCTTCCATTCCTTTGCTTAAAAATGGGGTCACGCAACATTTGACGTCTCAAAATTGATTTATTCAAGACACGAACGATATAGGCATACGGTGTTTGACGTCAGTAGATCGATGTGTGTATGCAAAATACAATGTGGGTAATCCCCGTTAAAAGTCGGCATATCGATGTATGCAGGCCATGTTCGATGTTGGTTTAACGTTGTGTGCATGCAATATTGACGTGGGTAAGCCATGTAAGACGTCATTGATAGTTGTGTGTAGGCGAAGGGCAGTGGGTTTAGGCTATGTCAAAGGTTGGATGAACGATGTTTGTATGTGACGCCTGAAGACAACAAATTAATGTGCACAATGTGGCACGTTTGATGAATAAATACCTTGGCAGATGTCTCCTAACATTGGCACGTGTTGTTTTCCATATACGTACATGCTACTCTCGATGTATGAAGTCCATGACTAATGTGTTGTGCCATTGGATGATGTGCATAGGACATGACTGATCTCTCTTAGTCGATGTGCATACACCATGTGCGATGTATGCATGCCTTGGAAGATGTCTCCTCTTGTTGGTAGATGTCTTTAGCCATATGAAAATGTTCGATGCAAGACAGCCATGACCGATAGCGGCTGACTTTGTGTATGCGCACATGCCACGACAGATGTAGCCAAGATGATTAGCGCATGCAACATCTGATGCATGTAGTCCATGATTGATATCGTCCATCGTCGTGCACAAAACATGTTTTATGCGTGTAGGCCTTTGACAATATCCGTTAATGTCTACAGACATGTTTTACATATGTACACATGTTATGCTGATGTGTGAAAACCTTGACCAATGTTGGTTACCATTGGTTGATATGCACATTCCATAACCTTTCACTACAACAAAAAAGGGATATATCGGCAATTAAAAATTGAGTTAGTTGTTAGGCTGTGGAGCCTTATTAATACTTGATGTACTGTCATATATTAATGTTAACGCGGTCAAAAAATACTATTTATTCTCCATTTATTCCCTGTAACAAAAAAATACTCGGAATATTTAATATATACCCCACCGTTGTGGAAGTTTACCCACAGGGTATTACCACGAACTTGTGTTCTTCAGTCATTAAGTGTGTGTGAGTGTAGATTCGATCCTTACAACTTGCATCAAAGCTAAGGATATTCAACACGATCACTGAAGATGGATATTTCGAAGCTTCGAATTGAGAAGTTTGATGGATCCGATTTCATTTTCTTGAGGTTGCAGATCAAAGATTATCTGTACCAAAAAGATCTTCATGATTCGTTGACTTGGGTGAAGCTAGAATCAATGACGAAGGATTAGTGGAACCTCAAGGATCGCCAGGATATAGGGTTGATCTTGTTTAATTTGGCAAGAAACGTGGCGTTCAAAATAGTGAAGGAGAAAACTACGTCTGATCTATTGAAGGCACTGTCAAACATGTATGAAAAACCATCGGCGATGAACAAGGTATATTTAATGCGTAGATTGTTGAATTAGCATATGTCTAAGAATGGATATGTTATGATCATATAAATGAGTATAATATGATTGTGAGTCAAACAATTTTGTGGATATTAATTTCAAAGATGAAATTAAAGCATTGATTTTGATGTCATCTTTGCCCGAGTCTTGGGATACTGTTGTTGCTGTGACTAGTAGTTCCCGTGGATTTGAGAAACTGATGTTTGATAAAATCCGTGATGTTGTTCTTAGCGAAAGTATTCACAAAAAAGAATAGAGAGATTCATCGGGTAGTGCTTGCAGCGTTGATCGAAGGGGGAGAAGTAAGACGAAAGGGAAAAATCAAAATGGTAGATCAAAATCAAATAATCGAGAAAAATTTACGAACAGATCAAACGTGACATGTTAGAACTGTGGAGAAAAAGGGCACTTTCAGACTAGCTGTACAAAGCCAAAGAATAAACGAAATCAGATATCTTGAGATTACAATGATTCTGTAAATTCAGCAGAGGACATTGGGAATGCTATAATCTTTAGTGTGAACAACCCGGTTGAATAATGGATTTTGGATTCAGGTGCATCTTTCCATTCTTCTCCAAGCAAGGAGTTGTTCCAAAATTTCAAATCTAGAAATTTTGGAAAGGTGTATCTTGCTGACAATAAAGCCTTAGAAATTGAAGGAATGGGGGATGTCTACATAAATACCTCCTCGGGAAACCAGTGGACATTGGAGGATTTCAGATATATTCTTGGGTTGAAGAAAAATCTAATCTTCATTGATTAGTTTGATAGCATAGGATATGCAGTAGAGTTTGGGAAAGGTTCGTGGATGATTGTGAAAGGTGATATGGTAGTAGCTCGTGAAAAAAAAAATGGAGTCTTGTACATCACTGCAGGGTGTATTAATATGGCCATTGTTGCTGAAGGTGCTTCCGATTCATGTATGTGGCACAACAGACTTAGACACATGAGATGCTAAAGGAATGAAGATGCTGGTTGCAAAACAAGCACTAAAGGGCCTGAAGTTTGTTGATATGGGTCTTTGTGAGAGTTTTGTTATAGGCAAACAGAAAAGAGTAAGCTTCACAAAGACTCTTAGAGAGACAAAGAAATTGCGGTTGGAAATGGTCCATACAGTTGTTTGGGGACCAGCTCCAGTATCATCACTTGGAGGATCAACATTTCATGTTACCTTCATTGATGATTCAAGCAGGAAGGTATCATTTTATCTCTTGAAGCATAAGTAAGATGTGTTTGGAACTTTCAAGAAGTGGAAAGATGAAGTTGAGAATCACACAGGTTTGAAAATGAAATACCTAAGGTTTGATAATGGAGGAGATTATGACAAAACAGAGTTCAAGGCATTCTTTGTTGTTAGGGAATAAGATTGATGAGAATAGTTCCTTGTAAGGCAAGAGAGAATGGAATTATTACGCTATTGCGTGCAGGCCACGATCAATGTCTTATATCATTGGTCGATGCTTGAAAACAACGACTGATGTCGCTTAATCTATTCGCACTCACCCTGTTTATTGTGGCTGAGCCTTCTAGGATGTCGCCAGATATTTGTAACGACCTGTTTAGTCTTTTTGAGTCACCAAATTGTTTATTTCTGGAAAAACTGCTGGGACCAACGGATGAACGACGGACCGACTAGTCACCGACCGGGCCCGTCGAGGAGGGTGTGGCCAATGACACTTAGAATTTTGAATTGGTTACTGAAAAATTACTCGCTGTAAACGTTGTGACGACCCTTCAGGACGTGCCGTCCTCCACTATGACCGTCGTGAGTTTTCGTTGCAAAACACTTCAGACTTTTGAGCATTTGGTACAAGAAAACAGTTTCTGACCGTCGTGACGAGGAACAGGACGGACCGTCCATCAGCCTTTTGCCGTGCCGTCCACGAGGCTACGTGAGTTCAGGGAGCTGCGACGCCCTGTGTGAGGACGCGGTCGCAGGCACGACGGCCCGTCACAGTGTCGCGCAGTCGCCCAGGCAAAATAGATTCCGCTACACGTTTTAGGGGTCGTTTTGGACTATTCTTTCCTTAATTATAAGATTGAGGGTTAATTTAATAGGTCTAATTACTTGGGGTTTTAAAATCGGTACCTTAAGTTACTTCAGTGGGTTTTATTGTCCTCCCTTTACACTTAATTATACTTTTTAATTAGGGTAAAAAGAAGGGGTTTGAATACAACAAAAGAAAAGAAACAGAACATAAGAGAGTAGAAACGACCGAGTAGAGAAGAGAACCGAGCAGGATAGCAGGATTTTGAGAGAGCTTGTTGATTCAATTCTTACGCGTGCAGAAGGTTATGGTTTATGTTCCATATTCGTATTGACTCTTATAGTGATTTATGTTTACTAGTCTTGTAAACCCTGCTAGGTGCTAAGTTGTATGCTTGCATGATATGATTATGAAATTGGGAAATAACCAACATGATGAAGCTATTTGAATCCCCATCTTGAAAGAACCCTAATTCGCTTGATTATTGATATCATGAAGAATGTCTATGCCTTAGTCGTAACAAGACTTATGAATATTGAAGGATCGGGTGCCCACGTTCCGGACAGGATAGACTGAATATGAGGATCGGGTGCCACTGCCGTACCATGATAGAATGAATTTATGATCGGAGTGTCCACGAGTTCCGACACCAGGCAGAAATGGATCGCGAAGGTGCCACGTTCTGACCAGGATTAGAATATGAGGATCGGAGTGTCCCGTTCCACACCCAATGATATAATATGGTCGGGTGCCCGTTCCGTTACCAGGATAGAAATATGAGGATCGGATTTTCACGTTCCGACACCAGGATAGAATATGGATCGGGTGCCACGTTCCGGTACAAGGATAGAATATGAGGCATCGGAGTGTCACTTTCCGACACACAGGATAGCAAATGGGGGCCGGTGCACGTTCCGGATACCAGGATAAATGATCGGATCGGAAGTGCCACTTTCCGGCACCAGGATAGATAGAGGATCGGAGTGTCACGTACCGACACAAGCGGAAGAAAGATAATGACTCTTGAAAGTAATGATATCCTCAATCTAATGAACTTATTCCCAAATGAGTATGGTATTGAGGCTTGACTCCCTTATGTTTGAACTCCAGTTGTAGTTATTGGATAATTCAGTGTTGTTATTGCTACATGTTGAGTATGTTTTGATTTACATATTATTGATTATACGGTCCCTATTTTGAGTTGGCCGATGATATCTACTCCAGTACGTGTTGGTTGTAACTGCCCGCGCCTACTTTCATGTTTTCCTCTTTGTTAGTTGTTGTAATGCGCAACGTTCCGTCACCTCACCATCAACAGTAGATCTAGCCATTCTTCACTTCATCGGAAATTCAGGTGAGGCTAATGCTCTAGCTTGGAATGGGGCTCTTCTCAAGTCTTGATGCCTTGAACTCCGTCATGGCTAAGCTTTTATTATTTTGTGTTCCTTAGACATTCCTAGTTAAGAATTTTGGAGTAGATGTTTCTTGGCATGATGTGCCGATTTTGGGGATTATAATAGTATGGAATTGTTTTTATATGATTTAAGTCTTCCGCATTATTTATCTGTGATATATTTGAAATTGTAAGGTATAGATGGTTGGTTCGCGTCACATAGGATGGGTAAATGTGGGTGCCAGTCGCGTCCCTGATTTGGGTCGTGACAATATTGGTGGACGTGATTTTCCATATGCGCATGTTCGATGCGTGCGAGCAATGACCAATGTCGTCTGTCGTGGCCGATGTGCAAGTCTGATGCTCACATGCTACGTCCTATGTGTGGCCTACATGGAGCTTTAGATTCCGTTGCACCGATTCAAACTTAGATGAGTAGGCATTGTTTTCCAATGAATCATAATGAACACGTACAATCAAAATAAGTACGTTCTAAGGTACAAACACGCATTTGCATTTTTATAATAAATAACTTTTATATATATTAAAATATAATTTTCAACAACTTTTTTGAATTTTTTTGCCAAATCATGAGTAAAAGTAATTAATTAATAAAAATAGTATTGATATGACATAAATAACAGAATTAATACAAAAAAATAACAAATATATAGAGTAACCTTAAATTCAACATTTTTGTTGAAATTTTAATTTTTTGAGCGAATTTAGAGAATGAGTAATTAAATTATAAAAAATAGGAAAAACATGGTAAAAATATAAAATTAACACTAAAAATTAACAAAAAATATAGCTACCTTAAATTAAACAATTTCAACAATTTTTTGAATTTTTGTTTTTTTTAAATCATGAAAATGAGTAATTAATAATAAAAATATGATAAAATATAAAATTTATGCAAAAGAATTCACATACAATTATAGTAAACACAAATTCAGCAACTTTAACAAATTGTCTTTTGAAAAATTGTTGTCCTCCCGGCTAATCCCAAAAAAAATGTGTAATTAATTGATAAAAAATTAGAAAATTATGAAAAGAATTGAAATAAATGAAAAATATTAAGAAATAATACATGCTACAATAGATGCATGCAAGCCTTGACTGATGCCTGCCGATGCACATAGGAAACGTCAGATACGTGCAGGCATTTGATGATGTTGTCCATCGTTAGCCTACATTGCATGACTTATGCATGTAGGCCTCGACCGATGTCGCCAAGTCGATATGCACATGCCATGACTGATGTCTTCTTGCTGATGCGCACATTTCACGTTTGATGTGTGTAGGGCTTGGTCAATGTCATGTGACGTTGATCGATGCTCGCAGGCCATGACAGATGTCGCCCTACCGATGCGCACACGCCATGGATGATGCTTGAAGGTCGTGGCTATTGCTGATGCTATTTGCAGATATCATTCACCAAATGCGCAAACTATTTCTAATGCATGAAGGCAATGACCAATATCACCTAAACGATGCGCACATATAACATTTGATTCGTACATGCCTTGGCCAATGCCACCTGACATTTGCAAACATCGTTTACCAATACAATCACACGCAACATCCAATGCGTGTAGGCCATGACCAATGTCATCTGCCTTTGGCCAATGTGCGTAGGCCACGAAAGATGTCGCCCAATCGATGCGCACACACAATGTCTGATGCGTGCATTCCTTGGATGATGTCGTCTGACATTGGCCGACGCAAGCACGCCACAACATATGTTGCCTTATCGATGCCCACATGCCACAACAAACTGTTGCAGTCCTTGGACGATGTCATATAACGTTTGTCAATTCATGCAGGCCACGAATCATGTCGTCCAACCGATACGCACATGCCACACGTGAAACTTGCCGGCATTGGGAGATACTGATGCCATTGGAAGACATCATTTTCCATTTTCTCATATGCTACGTCAGATGCTTGCAGGTCATAACTGATGATGCCTAGATTATGCGCACATATCAAGTTTGATTCATGCATGCATGCCTTGGCAATTGTCACTTGAATGTCACCTGACATTGGCAGGCGTCGTTTTCATATACGCATATGCTACGCCCAATTCGTGCATACCATGACTGCAGTCTTCTTTTGTTGGCCGATGTGTTTAAGCCACGACTAATGTTGCCAAGACGATGTGCATACACCAATACTGATTCTTGCAAGCTTTTGTGATATCATATGATTTTAGTCGATTCATGTAGGCTACGAATGATGTCTCGTAGCCGATGCACACATGCCTCATGTGAAGATTGCAGGCCTTAGCTGATGCTGATGCCATTGGATGACATTGTTCTCCACTTGTGCACATGCTTCGTCTTGTACTTGTAGACAATGACCAATGTCGTCTAGCTTATAGGCACACCCCACGTTTTATGCATCCATGCCTTGGCAGATTTTACCTGACATTGGCAAGCATAATTTTCCATGTATGCATATGTTACGCCTGATGCGTGCAAGCCATGACCCATGTCTTCTTCTATTGGTCGACTAGTGTTTCCAAGTCAGTTGGCACACACCGATTTGACGCATGCATGTATTGGTAGACGTCTCCTAACATTGGCAAGCGTCATTTTTTCATGTACGCATATGCTACGCTTGAATTCGTGCAAGCCATAAATGTTATTTTCTTCTATTGGCCGATGTGCATAGGCCATGACTTTTGTCCCCTAGACGATGTGCACATGCCACAACTGATTCTTGCAGGCCTTGGTCGATGTCATATGACATTGGCCGATGCATGTTGGTTGCGAATCATGTCGCCCAGCCGATGCGCACACTCCACACGTGAAACTTGCAGGCCTTGGCTAATGTTGATGCCATTGGAAGAAATCGTTTTCAAGTTGAACACATGCTACGTCTCATGACGTCTAGATGATGTGCACAGACCACGTTTGATGCATGCATGACATGGCAGATTTACCCTGACATTGACATCCATCATTTTGCATATACGCACATGCTATGCTCAATGTGTGCATGTCACAACCGGGGAGCACCCCCTAGAAGGAACACGGCGTACTTGACCTGGAGTTCACATAAAGTCCCATATTTATCATTCATCTCATTGACATAGTAAATTTAACAGAAAATTTAAAACTTTTCATATCACCTCATATGCTAGAAACTTTACTTCATATACATATAAAATATAAATCATAATACATATATAGACTCTAAGTATCTTTTCCATATTAGACTCAATAAATTTAGAGTACATTAAGGATAAGGACCTTATGACATAATACAAAACTATGCATTACTAAATAGACTTTACAATAAGCACACATGAGGACATCCTTGGACATAAGGATTTCTTTCCATGAGGTTGGGAAATCTCCTATCAAGATCCTCAATCATGGTCCTCCTTTAACCATTCCATTACCTACACTTTGTGTAAAAAGTAGAGAAGAATGGGATTAGCACAAAAATGTACTAAGTATGACAACCATGCAAAAACATGCAATTAATAAGGGACATTTTCTTTGAAATCATACTTTATGCCATTTTAAGTAAGTCATCATAAAACCTTTATCAATAGCATATTTATCAGTTTCATACTTCATAGAAACACAATCAAACGCCAAACATCGTAGAAAAGCACATATAGAATTTAAGTCCAATTTGAGGTCACTTTAGAGTGAACTTCTCTTTTTATTTCATTAGTCTTCCAAAAAATCCTTTAGGGATACTTGGTGTATCACTTTAGGACCACAAGGAAAATCATACATCTCATCTACACAACACAACACATACCATCATAGAAGTATAATGCCACATAGACATAGTTAAGTCAATACCTTCATCATATATTCAACAAGATCAACATCATGCATAAAGACTCATATCATGCACATCTTCATAATAAGTAGACAAATAATACAATGTAATGCATAGGGAACACATATATAGTGACATGCATTAGAACACCTTCTTAGAACTTCCTAAGGAGCTACTTGAGCAGTGTCTAGATGGGTTCATTACTTCCACCAATCTTAAATAACCTCCCCTAAGTCGTTCTATTTAGATTCCTAGTCATTTACTTCCATTGTCCATTTTACTTTAGGGAAACTATATCCTTAACTAACATAGATCATGTGATGCTAAACATGGAATTCGGTGTCATGAAACCCCACACCGATAAAGGGTGGTCTACCGGCCAAAGTAGAACCCATCATAAACATAACTTTTATGGTTGATCCACTAGTAGAAACATAGTTTATGGAACTTGTAGGATTCATGAAAATACCAACTCTAAACCTATGTTGGGTCATAAGGCTATCCACACAATAAGATTTATAGTAGACCTACCTTCCCATATTAGAAAGGGATACAGACTCATATACAAGTTCACTCGGTGCTAAGCTAAGTTCCCAATATTTAAAAATCATTCGTTAACATTTATTTGTAAAAACGTAGGCTTAGGAGAGTCATCCCCTCATATGCTTAGCTCATAGCTCATAGATGAAAGTTCATCAACCTAAATCATGTGAGAATATCCTTTCACATGGACATAGTATATGTATTAGAACTATCTAGTTTAAATTACACTTGAGCACACCTTTCAAGGCTCCTGTATCGACTAGATCATCATTATTGTGTATGAGTGTATACAGCTATGTGAGGAAACCTTTAAAATAACACATAATGTCACACATGTTCATATATCAATGAATGAGTCTATAGGAACAACTATATGAGCAATCCTTTAATATACCTACGAAGACACTATGCACATTTATACTTCATCATATCATATACATCATATTCATAACATGATAATATATTCATCTTTCATATACATTGAAACCAAACCTAGGAACTATCCTGTCAAGATACACATGTGCAATGTATAGAGAAGGTCCCATACCCTTGCCCATACTAGTACACCTATCAAATCATCCTAGCAAGGAATACATAACAAACATCAAATGCATATACTTTACATGCATAGTAGTGGACACTAGTGAATAGGAGAACTACGTTTCATTTAGACACAATGACCTATACTACTTGTAACATGCATTTATGTGAGAGTGTGTACATTGACCAACATGATCACATATATCTATCAATTACTCCTTGAGTCAGCAACCCTCTTATACAACATTATACTTCCAATAACATACAACATAACACATAAAAACATAGGAGTCAAGACAATATAAACATTATAACCAAGGCTCCTAACTTTAGCTACTTACACGTTCATATAAGGGGTACATGGGTTGGGGATACTAAACATTATAACACATCAACAGAAGAACCTATACAATACCCTAACATGAATATACGCATGCTCATAAAATAGCCACACAACTTACATCACAAATAGATTGGAAAATTGGCATAGTTACTCATAAGGTGATCCTCTAAATCTCTAAATCATATATTCATAAATTTTCCATAAAGGCTATGGTAACCACATATATAATGACAACAAATTAAAAACCTCCACCATAAGTTGAACATAACACACAATTCCATACAAGGCTTCATAGACATTACTATAAAGAAATAGAGAAGTAGAAGAGTAAAGGGAATAAGCATTCTTACCAATTTCTCACACTTTAATCATCATTGATCAATACAACTTACTCATCAATAAAACACATATATGGCAGTAGCTAAATATACTTCAAACATATAAGAAACCATGTACAAATCGCTACAAGATTATACTATAACATAATACAACACATCGACATACTTGGAAAGTAGAATAACATAAATCATTAGCTAATTTCCCTTGCATTTTATTTAAATAATATTTCATGCATATTACGAGTCTAAGTCAGTAGTTAAATCTACATTTAAACATATCGAAATTATAATTACATACCCTAAAGATTAAGATTACGACATAGGCATTTATGCTTATCGATTTGCTATAGTATAGAACAATTGACCAAAACTATGAACTATCTAAGTCTTTGATTATCATTCATATTTTATCAACAATAATCTCCTTAGAAAGTATCTAATTCGGTAGGAAATAAAAAAAACGATGCTTCATATTGTAACAACTCAAGATCCATCACGCACTTAGCTTTTTGACTTCATAGCCTAAAGGGATCTAAATAAACTTATGAAAGTCTTTCTTAGATTGTTCATTAATTATTTATACCTAAATAATTCATCCATTATATCACCCTAAAACAGTAGCTACAGCAGTTCATACACAATCACTACTCTATACAGCCGATCTCACAATCAACTTCAAGGCAACATGTAGAAACATAGGATATTAATTTTAAAATAATCATATATTTATCATAATGGAATGATAATAATAAATTTACCATCAATTAATGTAGATAAAAATAAATACAAGCAACTCAACATAAGAAATTCATTATTCAACTAAAAAAAAGACATGATTACAAAGATCTACAAGAGCTCAACCAATTTTGGAATAAACATGGGTTCATCATGCAATTAGAGTGAAATAAAGTTCAAATAATTGTATTAACTTCAATTCATCATGATTTAATCGTTAAATGTTTTTTGAGAAAGAACCCATGGCTATATAGGAATATTGGAAACATGATCATAAGACTTGTTTTTAAAAAATTGAGAAGAACTCTTCAAGTGAAAGGTTACTTGAAGATGAAGGATTGAAATACCTTTGTCTCGTTGAAAACCTCTTAAACTTGATGATTCATACATGGAAAACCAAGCTTGAATCTGTTCTTGAGCTTCACCAACAATGGTTGTTTGTAGAGAGAGTATTTTGGAGGCAAAAGCTTAAAACATGTGAGTTGATTTTGAGAATGGATTGATCACGTTTTGGATGACTTATATACACCCAAAATCACTTAAATAAACCCTTAATAATTAGTTTAATACATGAGGTGAACTTCTCATTCACCACTTTAATTAACAGCAAGCAGGATGCTAGTTGCAGGCCACCTGCGACGAAAGCAGTAACGGGGCGTCGTGGCCTTGAAGGACCTTTCCTGGCCTCCGTCATTGGGTACTTATTAAAATATGTGCTTGATACCTTCCCATGTCAAGTACCCATCGACGTTACCTGATCGACGGGTCGTTCGCGGCCCAACTATCCGTCGTTGGGTCCGTCAATGGACACTGCCCAAGCAGTGTCTTAGGCAGCTTTGGGTCCTTCTTGTGGGTCCTTTTAGAAGTCGTACCCGGACGTTTCCAACGTAATTACGAACCTTAAAAATTTATATATCTTTCACATATATTTAATCTAAAACAATTACCTATAAGACGTCCAAACAGCCTTGGCCGCAACATGACAAAGGATGAACATCTTAGGGGCTATCTTACGAACGCCTTGGACCTTCTTGCGCGTTTTACCACCAAACTTCACGGAACCTCATATAAAAATATGAATAATAATTTTTAAACATTTCAAGAGTTATTAGGCTTATTTAATACATACTTAAGCATGCATAGACACATGAGGCACATAAGCGACTAATTGTCGAACGTCTTGGTCGTCCCTTGACAATCAACTTCCAAATCACTTCAAACTTTGCAAAATGCATCTAGACCATAAAATAAGACATTTTAAAAAATTATAACATTACTAAACACCCATAAACATATAGAACCACATATTAGGCATCTAGGTGACTTAGTCGTTGAACGTCTTAGTCCTCCCTTAACGTATGACTTCCAATACCTCTAATATTTTAGATACTGGCCATATACTATATTTTAAGCATATTTAGGAAATTATAACTTTAATAAAAAAATCTTAGACTCTATAAACCTTATCTCATTTTTGGGGTCTTAGAATATTCCCACTTTTGGGAACATTCTTCCTTGAATGACACTAAGGTATCTTTAATCACAATAAGGACATCAATGCATATAAAATCAGTTCATAAATTTAATAACATCATCAAGTCATGTTAGAACTCAATGCACACGATCAAGAAAAATCATTACTCACTCACTCTTTAAGGCATCAAAGACAAAGGTCCTTTTAATGTTCATAGTAGAACATCCTTCTCCTAATCATAACATGATCGTTACATCTAAATTCATTACAATAAAATCTTGAAAAGATACTCATAGGAAGATCATAACCCATATTCATAAGTTACTTAAGCACTCATTCTCCAATAGGAATAAACATGAACTAGTTAAATCACAAAGATGTTCATTTGTTAGGACTAGTGACATAAAGGTCATAATCAATCATACCATACTTAGTAGTGTCCATGGAGGAATTTCCTTCTCCTCAACACACTTACATGTATCATGAGTTTCACACCTTAGGAAGTACAAGGTCAATATCCTCTTAAAATGAGAAATTCTCAACTTTTAACAAAGAAATGCTCATGGTTTGTTCCTAGTGAAGTATAAGTGGCAAGTCACACCAAGTACATCAAAACAAAATAGGAATTCATTCCCCAAATTTCTTTTCTTAACATAATACTCACCCTTATAGTAAGCCTCATTTTGGAAAAATAACACAAATTATAGGCACACACATGGACACTTAGCTGAACATGCTTTCACTTTTCAAGAATTAGCCTACAATTATGTATTCCAAATCATCAAGTCAATAAATTTTAAAGAAAGTCAACATATTTCATTTTAAAAGAGACTCAACTTTCCATTTTAAGGCTAAAAATTTACCTTACAAGTGACACATGCCAAGTTCCTTGTCTTATCTCATGAACTCAAATGCACAAGTAGAGTATCAAGATGTAATTCCACATGAGAAAACATGGACTTTATCAAAAAATTCCTTTCATGCTCTTTGGAAAATTTATCATGTCTCCAAGATGATGAAAATCAATTCATACCAATCATATAAATGTCATGCAATTCACACTTTATGCAAGACTATATTCATGAACAAGCTTACTAAAAATTCATTATTTTCCAATTCAAGTAAGAATAGAAGAACAATATAGAAAATTTCTACAACCTCATTACTCAAACACTATCCCCCACTTAGGGTAAACCCAATTAAGAGCAACTTAACCCAACATATTATGGATCTTAACTACACAACCTTAATTTTCATCACTTAAAGTGATTACTACTTTAGAGGGAAATTTTTTTAATTAAATTTAGCAAAATTAAGGCATTCCAAGGCTTATCATTTTTGGCAAATCATCCTCAACTATAAATTTGGATCATACTATTCAATTCACATAAGGTCTTCCACAATGCAATAGACACTAATGTCATACATCATTTCAAGAAAATAACAAGAAGGTTCATAACACAATAAGAAGTTTAGAAACAACTCTACGACTTATCATGTCATAAGATTGTTTTTCTTAATCTAAATAGGAAATTTGTTTTTCACATTCATCACAATGTTCATATTCTTAAATTCTACACATATTTCAACAACAATCAATCAAAGGAAAATTTAGTTAATTCTTCAAAAATGTTACAATAAGTTGCCTAGTCTTTATAGTGAGCATGCTTCCAGATATCCAAAAAATGCAACATTTAGACAATTTAGGGGACAAGCATGGCAATAAAAGATACAAAGCTTATCAACTTATCCTTCATAGAATACATACTATCTTTACAACTAGGATCAAGTATCTACAAGGGGCTCCAATTTACACTAGCAACTTATCAAGCATCTCTTATATACAAAAGGAGACATGCACACTTTTAATCACATATATTCATAGGATATCATGCTTGCATAGGTAGTTATTAAACATTTCAAGTTCAAATCCTAGTATAATCTAAGAGAATTCACTTTAACCACCATAACTTCTAGCATGATTTAACTATATCATGACATACATTATTTGACATATCTTGCTATTTCACATAGATTTCATATATTGCCATAATTTGCATCACATCATCAAATAGGAGATATTTCTTACATCCTTCTCATAGAGTTATGTAAAGCCCCATAACCCAACTAAATCAAGTAACCTAATAGGAACTGTAATTAGCACCATACTCCACTCATTTATAACCTACATGCATACATAACTCCATATCTTTTGCACACTAGGATATTTACATGTTTATTAGCATAGAGATCATCAGATAAGGACATAAACATTTATCATCATTCACATACATAATATTAACCTCTTAAGGTCTCCATCAAGGAAAACTAGTGCAAGACATAGGTAGAGTCTCATACCCCTGCATAAGTCTACTTAACCCTTCAAGTCGCCTTAGTTAGTTTATACATCATCAAATAAAGACAATTATCACATTCACACATACTCATTCAAACAATAAAACAAATATAAGCATTGTAAACTCACCTTTTTCTCCCTCAATAATCGAGCAATCTCATCCAAGCAATAACATCTAAAATACCACCAGACAAGATATTATAAGAAAGAGATCTTATAAAGTTAAGTTCTATGTCATGACGTGGGAATGAACAAGAAGGGGAACTCTATCATCCTATAGCCTCTTATACAATTTGATGTGTTGCAACTCAACACCAATGATACAAGACTCTACTAGATGTGGCCATATGAGACCTCTTGGAACCTAAGACAACTTTATAAGCATCTTGCTCTGATACCACATTTGTCAGAACCGAGGGTCACCCCGTAGAAGTAATGCGGCATACTTTACCTCTCGGAGGTCTTATACAAGCCCATAGTCATCATTTATCGCATCGACATAGTAAACTTAGAGGAAAATTTTCAACTTTTCATAGAACCTCATATGTTAGAAACTTTACTTTATATACATATAATGTATAAGTCATAATACATCTGTAGACTCTAAGTATCTTTATCATCTTAGACTCAATAAATTTAGAATACATTAAGGGCAAGGCCCTTATGATATAATACATAACTATACATCATTAAATATAATTTACAATATTCACACATGAGGACATCCTTGGAATTAAAGATTCCTTTCCTTGAGCTTGGAAAATCTCCTATCAAGCTCGTCAATCATAAACCTACTTTAAGAATTCTATTACCTACACTTGTTGTAAGAAGTACAGAAGAATGGTATTAGCACAAGAATGTACTAAGTATGGCAACCGTGCTTTTAAAAAAATGTCATTTTCGTTGAAATCATACTTCATGCCATTTTAAGTAAATCTTGATATAACCTTTATCAATATCATATATAACATTTTCATGCTTCATAGAAATTCAAACGAAGGAAAAACATCATAGAAAAGAACATATAGAATTTAACTTCAATTTTAGGTCACTTTACACTGAACTCTTCAATTTATTTCATTAGTCTTCCAAGAAATCATTTAGGGATACTTGGTGCAATCTATCACTTAAGGACCACAAGGAAAATCATACATATCATCTACAAAAGACAACACTTACCATCATAGAAGTATAATACCACATAGACATAGTTATGGCAATACCTTCATCATATAGTAAATAAGATCAACATCATGAATAAAGACTCATATCATGCATATCTTAATAACAAGTAGACAAATACTACAATGTCAATGCATAAGCAATACATACATACTGACATGCATTAGAGCACCTTCCTAGATTTTCCATGGAGCTACTTGTGCAATTTGTAGATGGGTTCATTAATTCCCCCTATCCTAAGTAACCTCCCTCAAGTCATTCTATTTAGAGTCCTAGTGTAACACCTTGAAAATCCAAGACTCATGGAAAGGCCTAAAATAGGGGTCATAAAGTCTAAACACAGTTTCTATGTCCATTATTAATGAATACAGGTCATTTAGAAGGTTTAGGAACAAAATGTCCAATGACGTCCGGGAAGTTGGTTCGAAGAGGTGTTAATGTGCCTTAGGTTTTTTACTAACTATTAGAAATCGGAAATGTATGGAAATTAGAGGTAAGGTAGATAATGGGTATTTAGAGTTGTTTAATGATTGAAACATCGGGGTACAACTCCCCAAGGACCAACCAAATGCCCTCAGGGAGAACCCCTGCAGTTTGATGTAGCACTGACTGGTAGTGTGCATAAACGGGGAAGACGACGGTACGTAAGTGTCCCAACGAAGCATCGAAGGCAAACGTCGTCCCACACTTAGAAAGATTGTGGAGGCCCTTGTTTATCTGATTAAGTTACACTCGATGGAAGGGGAAGATGGGCGTCATAGGCTCGACAGGGCGTCGGGGCCACCGTCATCCCATACTTTAAAAATAGGAGGAATCCTCGCCTGCAAAGTCTTTGATAGAGACAAAGAATGTGCAGGACGAAGGAGGGGGATGTGTGTCGACCCACCAACGGATCGTCGGAGGGTCGAATTTCACTCATGGATTTTAATTATTTCATTTACATTAATTAAATGGTTTAGGGGTTAGTTAGTAATTTACGGGAAACTAATTAAGTTAATTAAGCCCCTCTATAAATACCATTAACCAAAATCAAACTCTCAAAATAAACTCTCTTCCTCCTCTCTTATTTCTCTCTCTACAAGAAACCACTATTGTAGGCTAGCAAGAACTAGTGTTTGGGGGACTTAAACAGGGTGGATTATTCATAAAATTGTTGAGAGATATTAAGGTATGGGTTCAATTCATCTTTCATATCCTTTCCTCAAAGTGTTCCTTCAAAATGAATTTCAAAAAGTTGATTTTTATTATGGGTTTCATTCAATTACGAAATTGAAGTTATTGATTGAGTTGTTAATTGATATTTGGTTTATATTTAGTATATTTACATGTAATTCGACTTGTTAATGAAAATTATAGATGGTTTGGTCAAATTGAAGAACTTGATCCTCTATCCCTAAACGTAGGTAGTGATCTTTATCTAGGTTGTATGTTGATCATCCAATTGATTTGGTTGTTGATTATATTACTATCCTATGGTGCTATTAGAGTTGAATTAATATGAAATATAGGCCTGCCATTCTAGTTCTTGAGATGTAATTTAGGTTATGAATTTTAATATGAAATTATCCTATGTATCTTCTCTCAAGTTACGATAGAAAGATGAATTGTGTTATAGAGATGCAGTTAGCCTTGTTATTCTACTGATTATAATTGTTTGATGATGTTACTCACCATGTTTGGTTGAGTTATGAGTTGATGCTAAGACCTTGACGGTAAACTATGACAGACTTGGTAAGTCTTAAAATCTCTCTCTTTATTTTCAATTGTGAATTATTGTTGTTAAGCTATGGAATTATGTTGGCGTATGCCTTATATTAAGATTATAGGGTTGTATGATATTCAATTGAAATTTCTTGACTATGTTATGAGGTAGATTAAGGTGATGTGCTATAAGGATGTTGAAAACTATCAATGGGTCTTAATATGTTATGAAACGTGCAAGTGTTAACGTCACTTATATGGATTGTGATGAAAGGGCTTACACTCATACAATTCTTATTGAGCTATTGATGATTATTATTATACAAGGGTTAGAACATATGACCTAAACTAAATTATGATTACAACAAGACTAAAGGAATTTCAATAAATGGACCTCGCTTAGCACCCAGTGAGCTCGTACGTGAGGGAGTGACATTTTCTTATATAAGGAAGGTAGGGTTCACTACGTTCCTCACGGGTTTATATCCTCATGACCGAAGGTAGGGTGTAGAGTTGATATCTCCATGATTTATTCCCCAAGATACATAAACTATGTTGCCACTAAAGAATACTAGCTAGTGAATCCACCTAGATAGCTACGTTTATGTTAGGTTCTACCTTGGTCGGTAGACCAACATCCATCGGTGTAAGTTTTCATGACAACGGATTCCATATTAGATCAGGTTGTCTATGTCTGTTAAGGAAAGAGTTCCTTAAACTAAAATGAAAGAATGAAGCATAGACTAATTGAAGTGACTTGAGTGGTTTAACTTTAGCTTAGGTAGAGGTATGGGACTCTATCTGTGCCTTGCACTAGATACCCTGGATAAAATCTTTGAGAATTTAATATTATGTATATAAATGACGATATAAAGTAAATGACATTATATGTTGAATAAGATTCCTATGAATATGAAAAAAAATTTATCATTGGTAAAATAAAAATAATATATGTGAGGGAAGACTATGCTATGTAAAGTAAATTGATAATTATGATCTTTGGTGGGGTACTTGATTAAGAAGGGTTATCGGGTTTTGCTTGGTCATTGCACTTGTGGCTTCTCAAGGTTTATAGGTTGTTGGGTTGCTTTTTTATTTATGTGGTTTACTCTTATTCATGTTTGTGATATTATTACGTGATAATAGAGTTAGTTAAAATTATGGGTTTAGTATGATGACGTGCATAAGGTATAATTAATTTGTTTAGTATGTTCAAAGGAATGGCTTAAATAACATGATTTCATTAGATGACCCTTCCAGCATACTTTTTTGGTATGTGTGCATGTGGTCTCATACTTAGTATATGTGGTGTACTAACCTCATTTTCCTTTTTCCAAAACATTTAAGTTCCGGTCGTTTAAGTTGATTTGATGTGATTGAAGGAAGACTTGGATGTTCTATCATCCAAGTGGTAGGTCCTCATTTTCCCAAAGGTCGATGCTAATATTCGCTTTGCTAAGTAACTTAGTTAATACAATGTTTGTATTGACTACTTTTCCTCGTTTAGACAATGTTTTATAAAGCCTACATGCGGCTTACTTTTATTGATGAAGGTCTATGCCCAACGTTATTGTCCTCATTTAGATGGTTTATGAGATGAGACGAATTTATTACTCTATTTCTTTACTATATAAGTGTGTGAAATAAAATTAGAAAACTATGTAATCTTCTTATATGAACTAGTTGATGTATAATCGATATTATTATGATTATGTGTATGTAGAGGTCTATGTAAACTTCCAATTAGAAGTAGTTTAAAAGTTTTAAATTCTTCCGTAATTTAATCGATTAATTCAATGATGTAAGACTAAGAGGCTTGTCTTAATCCTCAAAGAAGAACGACGAGAAGTTACGTTAGGGTGTAAATACGGATGTGACACTAGTCAATAACTTCAATTTTCCGATTTACTCTTTAGGAAAACTAATCCTTAACCGCATAGCCCATGTTGATGCTCATACATGGAATCTTGGTTGTCATGAAACCCCACACTGATAACGGGTGGTTCTACCGGCAAAGTTAGAACCCATCCTAAACATAGATTTCTAGGTTGATCCACTGCTAGTATCCTATGGTGGAAACATAGTTATGAGACCTTGTGGGATTCATGGAATAAAAATCTACACCACTATGTTGGGTCCATGAGTCGATCCACCCCATGAGATTTATAGTATAGACCTACCTTCCCACATGGAAAGGGACACACACTATATACAAATTACTCGGTGCTAAGCGGTCAAGTTACATTCATTCTAAACGCATTCATTTTAACAAGTGTTATGAAAACGATAGGCTTAGCGAGAGTAATACCCTCATGCTTAGTCATAGCGTCAAGATGAAACTTCATCAACTTAAATATGTGAGAATTTCTTTCAACATGGACACACTTATGTATTAGCACTATCTAGTTAGGATACATTGAGAACACCTTTAGGGCCTCTATTGGATATATCCTCATGAATATGTATGAGTGTATAAAGATAGTGAGAGAACCTTTCATTTTCACAGCATATACATATGTTCATATATCAATGCCATGAGTCTATAGGCATAACTATATGAAAAATCCTTTCACATACCTACTAGACAGTATGCACATTCACACTCATCATATCAAATACATCATATTCATAACTGCTCCTAATTCATCTTTCTAGACATAGAAACCAAGCCCTGGAAACTATCATGATCAGTACACATGTGCAATGTAAGACAAGGTCCCATACCGTTTCCCATACTAGTAAACCTATCAAGTAGTCCTAGCAAGGAAAACATAACATACTTAACATACATATACTTTACATGCATAGTAGTGCACACTATTGAATATGAGAAATACCTTTCATTTAGACACAATGGCCTATACTACTTGTAACATGCATGTAAGTAAGATTGTGTGTACATTGACCAATATGATCACATAATGGCTATAAATTACTCCTTGAGTAAGCTACCCTCTTAGACCAGATTATATTTCAAAGAACAGACCACACAACACATAATAGCATAGGAGGTAAGACAATATAAACATTATAACAAAGGCTCCTAACTTTAGCTATTAATACTTTCATATGAGGGGTACATGGATAAAGGATACTAACCATTTTAACACATCAATGGCATCACATATGCAATACACTAACACGAATATACACATGATCATACAATAGCCAAAAAACATAGATCACCACTAGATAGGAAAATAGGCACAATTACTCATAAGGTGATCATCTAAATCTCTAAATCATATATTCATAACTTTTCCTTCAAGGACATGGTCAACACATATATAATAAAAATAAAGTGAACACCACCACCATAAGTGAACCATACCACACATTGCCATACAAGGCTTCATCAATATTACTATAATGAAATAGATTAGTAGAAGAGTAGAGAAAATAAACATTCTTACCAATTTCTCACCCTTTGATCATCATTGATAAATACACCTTATTCATCAATAAAACACATATATGGAAGTAGATAAATGTACTTCAAACATATAAGAAACCATGTACAAGTCGCTACAAGATTGTACTATAACATAATACAACACATCAACATACTAGGAAAGTAGAATAACATAAATCATTAGATAATTTCACCTTGCATTGATTTAAAACATATTTCATACATATTATGAGTCTAAGGCGGTGGTTAAACCTAAATTTAACCATATTTAAATACAAGTTACCATACCCTCAAGATTAAGGTTACAAAATAGGATTTGGCCCTATTTCCAATTGCTTAGAGTATAGCAGACTTACCAATACTATGGAACTCTCTAAGGATTTGATCATAATTCCTATTGTATCAACAGTACACTCTTAGTAAAGTAGATAATTGGGTAGTGGGAAATGAAGAATAAACCATGCTTGATATCGTAACAACTAAGATCATCAGAATATATTACCCTAATACAGTTAGCTACAAAAGTCATACAAATCACAAATCTACACAACCGATATCACAATCTCTTCAAGGCAACATGTGAGAAAAAATAGGCTATCATGTTCAAAATCTTCATATAGTATATCATCATAGACTTTAATCATCAATTAACCATAAATAAGGTAATAACAAAAACACAATCAATTCAAAAGTAAGAAATTCATAATTCAAGTAAGAACAATACAGATCAACAATGCCATGCAAGAAGCCCCCCAAAAACCAATTTTAGAAGGAAACATGGGTCATCATGCAATGGAGGAAAATAACGCTAAAATAATGTTATAAACTTCATTCATAATGATTTAATCATAAAACATGTTGAGAAGAAACCATGGCCAGATTGGTAAGATTAGAAACTTGCGTCCTAATCATAGGTTTCTTTGAAAAACCATGAGAAGAACTCTTCAGTGAAATGGATTACTGAAAGATGAAAGATTTACATTACCTTGGTATAGTTTAAAAACCTATTAAACTGGACATAATTCATCCATGGAAAACCGAGCTTGAATCATTTCTTTAGCTGTACCAATAATGGTGGTTTCTAGAGAGTTTTTTTGGAGGGAAAATCTTAAAACATGTGAATTGATTTTAGAATGGAATGATCACGTTTTGGATGAGTTATATACACCTAAAATCACTTAAATAACCCCTAATAATCAGGTTAATACATGGTATTAATTTACCATTCACCCTTTAATTAACAGCACACTGGATGCCAGTTGCAGGCCACCTGCGACGAAAGTAGTTATGGGGCGTCGTGGCTTTGACGGGTCGTGCCTAGCCTGCGTCTTTGGATACTTAGCAAAATATTGGATTTATACCGGCCCAAGTAAATTCCCCATCAACTATACCTGATCGAAGGGCTATTGGTGGCCAAAGATTCATCGTTGGGTCCGTGAATGGACACTACCTAGGCAGTGTCTTAGGCAGCTTTGTGTCCTTCTTTTGGGGCCTCTTGTGGGGCCCTTTATAACTCGTACCCGGGCGTTTTCAACGTGATTCAAAACTTAACAAGTTATAGAACATACAAATAAATTTCATCCAAAACAAACTTATATAAGACCACCAAACAGCCTTGGCCCCATCATGACAGACGATGAACATCTTAGGGGTTATCTTTCGAACGCCTTGGACGTTCTTGGGCGTTTGACCTCCAAATTTCATGAAACTTCATATATAAACATTAAGAATCATTTTAAAACATTTCAATACCTATTATTCTCATTTTATAGAAACATAATCATGCATCGACACATGAGGCACATAATCGATTAGTCGTCGAACATCTTGGTCGTCCATAGATGTTCGACTTCCAAATTACTTAAAACTTTTCACACTGCCTATAAACAATATAATAATACATTTTAGAAATTATAACATCACGAAACACCCATAAACTCATAGAACCAAATATTAGGCATCTAGGTGACTTAGTCTTCCAACGTCTTTGTCGTCCCTTAATGTTCGACTTCCAATACCTCTAATATTTTAGCTACTGTCCATATATTATATTTTAAGCATATTTAGGAAATTATAAATTTAATAAAAATATGTTAAGATCTAGAAACCTTATTGCATTTTTGGGGTCTTACAGTGCGGGCCATGAATGATATCTTCAGCTTTTGGCAGATGCGTGCAAACAATGGCAGATGTCGCATGCCTTGGAGGATTTCGCCTATTTTTTTTTAAACATAGTTATCCATATGGGCATGTCCAATATAGGAACTCCATGATCGATGATGACTAACATTGTCAGCGCGCGCATGCCACAATAAATGTCGCAAAACTTATTTACACATGCAACATCTGATGTGTGCAGGCTATGATTTATGTGACCTATCATTGTGAAAATACCACATTTTTATTCGTCTAGGCCTTTGACAATGTTGCTTGACGTGTACAAACGCTATTTTCCATATGCACACATGTTACGCTATTGCATGCAGGCCATGACCGATATCGTTTGCCAATGTCTGATTGATATGCTCAAAATTACTTCTCAAATAAGTGGTAAAGCGTGTAAGTGGTAGTGTCAAGTAACTAACCAACTAGTGAGGTTAGGATCGGTTCCCACGAGGAAAATAGTTAAGACTTTTTTTTTTAATTCAACTTGTTATTACTATTGTGGGGTCCCAAATGACTCCTTAAAAAGTAAACAACAATAAAAAGGGGATTCTAATTCTAAATGAGTGAAAATAAACAAGAAATTGAAGAGAACTTAACAGCTTTTAATGGTTGGAGTTTAATAATAATCAATTTACTGGGTTTACGTGGTTCCCCACCGGTTCATAACTTGATAATTTCGTAACTATAACAATCCTTCCTAGTATCTTGCATGCAAAGTGATATAAAATGAGTATTTCTAAATCCTTGGTCCGGATACATATAGAAAATCTCACTCCGACACCTTCGGGTCTTTCTACGTGTGTTGCTATCCTAACCTTTATCATTACCTCATATTAAGCATCGCTATCGAATTTGACTAGTATTACTAGTACCAATCAATACTAGCCTTTAGCTAGTATACACTAAAATCATGTTAATTAATTCTTTTGTTATTATCTGCTCCTTGGTCCGGCAAGTAGCATTAAGGTAGTTAACGTTGGCCATCCGTTTAAAAAAGGACTCTAAGCGAAAGAATGATAATATCATGCAAGACACGATTCTAGAATTGTTATTTTAGTCTTATTAGTTAGGGTTATGATATTTGCCTATGGTTCCCACACCCAGTTATGGAGTTTAGTTACTCATGGCCATAACACAATATCAAAATATATTAAGTAAGAGTCATGTACTTACTTCAATGAGAAAGAATAAAATCCAAAAGTTTGCTTGATTAATCACCAAAAATCACTGCAGAATTTATAAGTAATCAAGAATCTAACAAAAAGTCTAATGATTATCAAGAAAAGATGTACAATACATGTTTACCAATACGGAGTTTAACAATCTAGAGTCTAACCTATCTGGGATAACCACAAAAATGAGGTTTTTCGATACTCATTATAAAATAACAAAAAACCTAGTTAAACAAGGATTCTAATTGCTTGGAAATCTGCCAAACGCGGTGGGTCGACGGACCTCGGGACGGACGTCTGGTCATGACGGACCGTCATGGAATCCGTCGTCCCATACTTGTGCAAATTTTTTTTGCCTCCTCTCTTCATTCCCCTGAGGCCAAGTATGACGGACCGTATAGGCACAACGGTCCGTCGAGGGCTTTTCGTTCCAAAACACTCAATCTTGGAATCTGGGTTCGAGGGTACTGGATCACTTCTCTAATCGTCACGACGAACATGCAGGGACGGACGTCGTTAGCTTCGACGGACCGCACAAGCTTAGTCAATCCACACTTGGTCATAATTTAACATCTTCCTTAAGCAAGCTGCACTACGCCTGCCACTAAGATCATCACAAGGCACGAGGACTCATAAGCTCAGTAGGTGGTAGGTGGTCTCTCTGCATTTCTTCGCTCAAAATCTCCGCATTCAGCTTTGGACAGATTTCCTGCAAAACAAAGAGAAACTTATATAAAAATAAGCACAAAAAGGCTTTTCCGAGAGACTAAACTAAAGGAAAAAGTATTAATTATACCGTGAAACGAAGGTATATAACTGATCTGCACAGGCCATAACCTTGGTCTCCCAGCCAATGAGAACATAACTTGTTTGATGTGTAAAGCCCTTGGACGATGTCCCATGACATTTGTGGTCATCGTTTGCGATATGCGCACTTCCTATATGTGTAGGCCATGATCGATATCAGTTGTCGTTGGTGGATGTGTGCATGCTATGACTGTTGTCGCCCAGTTGAAGCACACATTTAACGTTTGATGAGTCCAACCAATGATCGATGTCTCCTGCTGTTGTGCACACACCACATTTGATGGGTGCAAACCTTGGCTGATTTCCCGAGACTCTACAGACATCATTTTCAAGAATTGCATAGGGTATGTCTGATGTGTGCAGGCCATGACCAATGTCGCCAGCCGACGCGCAAACATCACGTTTGATGCATTTAGGCCTGATCTGATGTCACCTGATGCCTGTAAACGGCGTTTTTCATATGTACACATGTTACACCATTAAATGCATGCCATGACCAATGCCATCTGCCATTGTCCGTGCTTTCAAGCCAAGACATATATCGCTACGTCGATGTGCACACACTAAGTTTGATGCGTGTGGGACTTAGAGGATGTCTTTTGATATTGGTGGAGGTTATTTTGCATATGCGCATGCCCGATGCTTGCGAGTCATGACCGACGTCTGCTGTCATTGACCTATGCGCATGTATGGTACCCATATGCTATATGTCTTTTGTGTCGCCCACGTGGAGCTCTAGATTCTGTTGCGCTGATTCTGACTTTTATGAGTAGGCATCGTTTTTCCAATGATAATGAACATGTACAACCCATATTTGTACATTCTAAATTACAAACACAAATTTGCTTTTTATCATAAATAATTTTTATATTTACAAAAATATACTTTTTAAGCATTTTTATTGAAATTTTTTTCAACAAATCACGAATATGAGTAATTAATTAACAAAATTAGAATTAATATTGTACAAATATAAAATTTACGAAAAAAATTCAAAATAAATAGATTAACATTAAATTCAACAATTTTAATATTTTTTGTATTATTTTTAGCAAATCACGAGAATGAGTAATTCATTTATAAAATATAGGCAAAATATGTGAAAAAATATAAAACTAATACAAAAAAATTCACAAATAAATATAGTTACGTGAAATTCAACAATTTCAACAATATTTTTGAATTCATCTTTTTTCGTCAAATCCTTAACACGAGTAATTAATTAATTAAAAATAAGAATATGAAAAAATTATAAAATATACGCAAAAAATTCACATATAATTTTAGTAACCTTAAATTCAACATTTTAAAATTATTTTTATATGATTAATTTTCTTCCGACAAATCCCAAAAACATGCTTAATTATTTAGTGCCCCCAAATCGATGTATATAGGCAACAAATGATGCATACAAACAAAGTTTGAAGTTCGAGAAATGATGTTTGTATTCTAAATATGATCCACGAACTTCCCGTTAAACATAAGAAAATCGATGTACGCATGCCACATTTGATGTTTGTTTAATGTTTTGTGTAGGCCAAAGTCGGTGGAAGCAGGCCATGTCCGACATCGCTAATAGTTGTTTTTAGGAAATGGGGGATGACGGGAGTCCACTGTCAATGTTGACTTAGAAAAGTGAATACGCCACGACTGATGCCGATACTACACGGTCAATGTCTTCTCGCTGATGACGCATGTCATTGGCCGACGTGCACATTCCACTTAAGATGGATATAAAAATCGGTTGATGCTAAATGGAAGATGCAAGCACATGCAACATCTGATGCATACATGCCATGAATTATGTTATCTTCTTTGCGCTAATGCGCATAGGCAATGACCGATGTCTCCCGATCGATAGACACATACATTGTTTGATGCGTGCATGCCTTGGACAACGTCGCCTGACATTGTCCGATGCAAGCTGGGAACAACAAATATCACTCAGTCGATCCGCACACACCACAATTAATGTTTGCAGGCCTTGGACGATTTCATAAGTCATTGGCAATGCGTGATGGCCGATGCAAGCAAGCCATGATCAATGAATGTTTGAGTTGTCAACGCGTGCATGCCACGAGTGATGTTCCCAAGATTACTAGCATATTTAACATCTAATGTGTGCAGGCCACAACCGATGGCGCCAAGCCGATGTGCACATGCCACGAATGATATATTCGAGCCGATGCTAACACTCTATGTTTAATGCGTGAAAGACTTGGAAAATGTCATCTGACACAAGTCGATGCTCTCAAGACATGACTGATGTTTCCCTACCGATGCACACACACCTTAAGTTATACTTGTTGACCTTGGGTGATGCTGATGCCATTGGAAGATGTCGATTTCCACTTGCGCACAAGTTATGTCTTATCCATGTAGTCCATGAGTATTAGTTCCCGTCCCTTTGTCTCTTTCTTTCTGTTTTTCTCAGCCCTCTTTTCCTTCCTCCTTATCCCGAGATGTCCTAGCCGATGCGCACACAGAAGATTCGATGTGTGTATTCCGTGGCCTATTCCACCTGAAATTAACAGACATCTTTTTCTGATACAAGAACACGCAACATATGATGCATACAGGTCATGACCATTATATTCTGCATTTGGCTAATGCCGCAAGCTTATATACCGTGTTTTCATGGTATTTTTAATGTTTTTTCCTTAAGTTTTGTGAGTGTTCAAAAGCCTTTTTGTATTGATTTTTATGTATGTTTTTCTTTATTTGCAGGAAATCATTACAAATATGAACGCCGATGTTTCTGAGCAAGAAATGTAGAAGAGACAACCTACGGAGCCTGTGAAGGTCCGTCGAGCTTGTGACAGTTCGTATGTTGCATCGTAGAGAAGTTGCTGAAGGAAGATAGGGAAGTCTGACCTATTTTGGGTTTATGGAAGTTTATGACGGAACATCATAGCCACGACGGTCTGTCCTACTGGTTCGTCAGAATGATCAGAGAGTAGTACAATACCCAATTTACAAGAAAGTTAAGTATTAGGGAATGAAGACCCTCGACGGACTATTGTGCTCGGAATGGTCCGTCATACCTGGAGTTAAGGGTAATGAAGAAAGCAACAGAAGAATTTGTAAATTATGGGACAACAGAGGCCATGCCGGCCCGTCGTGACCATGACATTCCCTATGAAGGTCCGTCGATCCAGCCGCATTTTGACAGATTTTCAGTAATTAGTATCCTTCTTTTATTAGGTTTTATTTTTATTATAAATAGTTTGAAAAACCTTGTTTTGGGGGTTAGACTTTTTATAGTTAGACTATTTTATAGTATACTCTTTGACATTAGACTCTTTGATCGTTAGACTTTTGGATAATCTTTAGTTCTCTTGTTCAAGTATTGAAGGATTAATTTCAGCAATTGTTACACTTTTTTTGGAATTGCTTTGGTGATTTGTTGACGCATCAAATAAAGTTCAGGGTGTATTCTTTTTCATCAAAATTAGTGCTTGAAGTTTCATATTAAATAATGAATTGTGATTAGACTATGAGGTAACTAAACTCATAACAGGGTTGGGGAACCATATTGTATAATGAGGTAAAATCTAACTAAAATAACAATTCAGTAATAGTGTCTTGCATGTATTGATAATTGTTTCGTTTAGAAGACTTTTTGATGGATGGGCAACGTTAGCACTTTCCTTAATTTTACTTTCCGGACAAAGGAGGTAGTTAATCGGAAAAGAATTATCAAAACAAATTTTCTGTATACTATCTAATAGGCTAGTGTAAATGGTATACGAGTAATAACTTAGTAATATCGAATTACAATCTTAATTATGAGGTAAAATTAAGGGTAGTATAGCAAAAACACAGTAGGCGACGAAGGGGCGGAGTAAAATTTCTAGATGCCGGACCAGGATTTAAATAATACAAAACTATAATTTGCATGCAAGATACTAGGAAAGAATTGTTATACTAGAAAGATGGAAAGAATTGTTATAGTAAGAATTATGAAGTTAGGAAGCTGTGGGGCCATGTACACCCTAGTTACTTTAATTCATTGATTAAACTCCAAGATTGATTGTTAGTTGTTCAATTTAATTAATTAGAATTATTTTCATTAATTTAGAAATACAAAAACCATTTTATTGCTTTGGTTGTCAAAGGAAACAAGTAACTAAATAATGTAATAATTATTCAAGTTAAAGTCTGAGCTATTTCCTCGTGGGGAACGATTCCCAACCTCATTAGTTGATTTCTTTAACTGATTTTACCTCTTTAGTTTTTATTTGAGAAGTAAGTTTGAGCGATCAAATTTTTGGCGCCCTGACCGCGGGAAGAAGCTTTTAGATTAACTTAAACTAATACTAAAATTTAGTCAATATTTCATAATTTACTTTTATTTATTATTTTTCTTCTTCCGAACTATCTTACTTCTATGCCAAATACACGGAGAGAGAAAGAAACCTTGTTTCCTATAATCACGAATAGAAGTACACACGCAATATGATCAGAAACTTGCGGTAATACCGATATTATGCTCAAACAAGAACATCCCAGCTCTATCAATGTTCATGGTCAGTTATTACCATGATCCGGGTGAAATCAACAAAGAGGAACAAAACTCATTCACATCGCAAGAATACTAGGGTAGGCCTATGAAATATTTTACAGACTTGAGGGCCATTTGTCGGCCCTCTCTACCACAGGCACACTTTGTCGGAACTAGTAGTCTGATACAAATTTTCACTGCTAGAGGTTTGTTTTCAGAGCTACCTTCTTAGGACCCACATGCCCATATAACTAAGGTAAGGGCAGTGTGTAAAAGCTCTGTTGGGAGGCCTGATTTGGATTTGGATGTAATAGGTTTAAGAGTATTTCCTCTCTAAATGAAGGGGGAGGCAGCTATTTGGTTCACTGAGCTCCCTTATAACTCAATTTTCACTTGGAACCAACTAAGGGACGTTTTCTAAGCACATTACTGCTCGGTCTCCATGAAACTTAATCACAAAGAATGAGTGAACAACTTTGTGCTACTACCAGAAGAGTTAGTTAGTAGTTTTTGGGATAGATTCACTTCATTTTTAAGAAGTGTCCCCTATCACCGAATAGATGATGAGTCACTAAAGAAATACTTCTATCGGGGACAAGATGGTAATAATAAAGCAGTATTGGATACTATAGCGGGTGGTTCTTATGGGGAGTGTCCTTATGCCGAGATTGCCGAAAACATAGAGAAAATATCCCAAAATAGTAAAGTTTGGAGTATTAGGAAATCACATACATGGAGAAATACCTTCGCAGTGCAATCCACTCACAACCCAGCAACATATGATATTCGTGAAGAGATGGCTCAGATGAGAAATGAGCTTGGGTTAGTATTAAAACATGTCACTTGGGGTGCATAAAAGATAAATGTAGTTAACTACTTGTCTAAACAACCACCACCAAATAATGAATGTTATTATGTGGCAAAAGTAGGATCTATGGTAACTATAACCGTGAGGGTCATTATGTCCGAGATGGAAACTACAACTATGACAACAACTTCAACTGGGTTAATATGGTAAAAGAAATGATAGGAGTGGGCCCTATGTCCCTCCTCAAAATCGTGAAGCTACTCCTACGGATGATAGATATAGTATGGCACAAGTTGAGGATATGTTGCACAAAATGATGAGGAGGTTCGATGCTAGTGATGAGAACATTAAAGAGTTTAGGAGTGATTTAGCGGGTATTGGGTAGAAAGTCGATACACATGCAATATCGATTAAGAAGTTTGAGTTGCAAATGGACTAATTATCTGCAACTGTGAACACACAACACTTGGTCACTCTTCCTCGCACCACTATCCAAAATCCAAAAAAAGATGGACATTGTATGAGAATCACTACTCAGGGTGGTAAGCAAACCGTTGACCTACCTATGCCGTCTAATGAGGAAAAAGTGATAAAAATAATGATAAAAAGGTAGAGTTTAGTGATGAAGGAGAAAATAACACTGTAAAAAATGTTTAAGTGTCTACAAAAGTAACTCCCATGCCTAGACCCCCCCATTTCCTCAAAGATTAGTGAAAAAGACCAGCATGCCGTAATGTCTGTGTTTTATAAAAAATGTTTATTTTAAAGCACTTTCGATCAATTTCCTTTGTATAGAAGCTTTAGAACAAATGACGGGTAGGGTTATGCGATGGTTATGAAAGAGGCTGGTACAAAGAAAAGTATCGGTACTTTGAGATGATGATAGATTGCCAGCATTGTAGTGCTATTTCTACAAGATCCTAGTACAAGAAAGAAGATTCTGGGCCTGCGTTCACTATTCCTGGTACAGTCGGGTCATTACATTTTGCGAAAGCATGTGTATCTTGGGCAGCATAAATCTCTATTCCTCTGATTAATAAGAGTTGGGTTTGGGTGATCAAAGCCAACTCAATGCGGCTACTGATGGCCGATCGAAACAGTTAAAAAGTCCGATAGGGATACTCACGATGTGTGTGCTAGTAGTAAAAGTGAGTCGTTCATATGTCCGCGCAGATTTTGTTTGTTCTTGATGTGAAAACAATTTTGAAGTGCCTATTAATCTTGGAAGGCCATTCCCTACTACGGGTAGAGCCTTTGTTGAAATGGAAATGGGGCAGATGAAATTTTTGTTAAACAATGAAGAAACGACCTTGAACATTCGTAGGTCCATGAGGCGGAGTGGTGAGCTCCAATCGGTATGTACTATATGCTAAAAAGAAAACATAAAGAAGTACCAAGACCTAAAAATTGAAAAACGAGAGTTTGTACCCAACTATTCCCTCATGGAGAAGTTGAGTTGGAAAACAAAGAGGGTGTGCACTTTAAGGTGAATGGACAACAAATAAAAAATCTATTTCGGGCATGCTGAATCGGCGAATGAAGTGATCGAGGAATACCATCTTGATAAAGTCTGACTAATCAAGTGTCTTCTGTCGATCCGTGATGTATAATCAGGCGCTAGTTGGGAGGCAACCCAATACGTATAGTTGTCTTTCTAGTAATGGTAGCACTTTATTCTAATGGGTTTTAAACTTGCAGGAACATCACAAGGAAATTCTGTAGAAAATCACTGTGCAACATTCACTAATTGATATATTGACGTACCATAACGCATGCGACGGAGCGTCGAATGAATCCGTCCTTCCAGGTACGTCTTCAATTAATATCCAAAATAAGGGCACACGTGATTGAACCCACGACGGACCATCACATCTGCGATGGACTGTCATTTGGGACTGGTTAGGTCATTAACCCGCAACCCGACTGACCCCTGAGCAGTGTGAATTTAAGATTCTCAACATTTAAAAAAAACAACCACCCTTATTACCATTTCCTTCCCTCTTTCTTTTCCCATTCCTCCCTTCAAACACCAACTTCTACCTTCATCTCTAGCAACTGAATCATTCCCCAAATCCCCATTATAGAATAGAAATAGAAATCTTTTTCTACTGGTCGGAGTCTGCTGCTGTGGTTCTGTTCTTGATAACCAAGTGCCTCATTCGCTTGTTTTTCTCCTCTTCTGAGGTATGTGTATCTGATCTCTACCCATTTACATTGCATTTTTGCTTTTTAATTAGTATTAGTCTTTTTGTTTTTGGTGGGTGTTCATTCTTTGTTCCAAATTTGTTTGACCTAGGTTGAGAATCCTCTAATTGCCTTGTTAAAACTCGAGAAATAGGTGTTTTAGCATTGTTAGTTTGCTAGGTATTTGGGTTAGAAACATGTAGGTTAACACTAAGTATTCAATTTTAATTACAGGGGATGATTGTGGCATCCTCAGTTCTGTCACTGAATCACAGAATGAGACCACGATGACGGACCATCGTACCCACGACGGACCATCATAGGGTCTTTTCCGACACCCACTGTTCATTTCCTTTAAGTGTCCACCAACAGACACATGCGACGGATCATCATGGAACGATGGTCCATCTTTAACAACCGTTCTTGTTGTCATAGACCCTATTCTAAAAGGTCTCAAATTTTTTCTAAGTGTCATCTGACAGACAACTAAGACGGACCATCATAGCGACGACGGTCCGTACTGCACAACCGTCGTGACGGTCAGAGACCCCTCTCCTAAGGGTCTCTCCAACTTTTTTTAAGTGTCTCATGGACATCTAAGACGGACCGTCATTAACACGATGGTCAGTCCTGTACAACCGTGATGGTTGTCAGAGACACTTTTCTTAAGGGTCTCCATTTTTTTCCAAGTGTCCTCTGACTGAAATTTACGACAGACTGCCATACCTCTGAAGGTCTGTCCTTCACAACCGTCACGGTTGTCAGAGACCCTTGTCCTAAGGGTATCCATTTTTTTCCAACTGTCCTCTGGAAGACATCAACTAAGAACCGTCATACCAAGACAGTCCGTTCTGCACAACTGTCATGACGGTCAGAGACCCCTCCTCTAAGGGTATCCATATTTTTTCTAAGTGCCCCACGACGGACAACGACGATGGACCATCATTATCACGACTTTCCGTCCTACTGATCCATCATAACTAGTATATATTTTCCTTTAGGGGTCTCCACATAACCATAGTTAAAGTAATACATGACCGATCCAATGAAGGTCTGTCGTACTCACGACGAGCCATTACCTGGTCCATCATGTTTCACTGTTACTACAGAGATGTCATTACAACTTTACTCTTATATTTATTTTGTGTCATTTTTTTTGTCTTATTTGCTCCTTCTAGTACTAATATTGATTCTTTGCAGGTACAATTTCTAATGGCACCAAAACAAGATCTAGTTTACGCACGTGGGCGTTCAAAGTCTGTCGTCCCGTCTGCCCGACTGGTTATAGGATATTGTGATGAGAATGATCCCGAGTACGTGCCCCCAGGCACTTCCAATCAATCACGACCTACACGTGCAACCAGATCTTTGCCCAAAATGGTGGCGTCCGACATAGTCACTACCTCGTAGTCTTATGAGGAGCGCACACTGACCGACACACCTTCTGGTTTAGCTACACATGAAGAAGGAGAATTTGGTTCCTTAGGAGTTTTGTGGTCGGATAAAGCCTCCGGGACCGGAGAAGTCCCTGCACTCGCCACAACTGCAATGTCTGTCCCGTCTGATGAGGATGACAGTCCTGATTCGATTCCAGGCTCACTGACTGATGCTCTCACCCCGTTCACCAACTAGCTCAATAGGTTATGTGTCGACGAGCAATATCAAGTGTATTTAGATGCCATGTTTCTAAAAAATAAAGGCGTCATGACACGGACCCTAAAACTGGAGAGGCGGGTCCTTACGGGAAGTCTCCCTACTATGCCAGAGATCCATTATTTTAGACACCGGCTAGAGTGGACGGCTCGTCCTTTAGGCCGCTATAGTAAGGAGATGGTCTGAGATTTTTACGCATCTAACGTGGCTACTCTCCGATAACAGATAGATAGGCGGGATGCCCCCACCAAACAAGTGCTACTTGAGCACGTTTGAGTATATGACATACAAGTCGACATCAACCTACCCGCTATCCGCCAGTATCTGTACGGTGAGGATGTTGATGCCAATAGGACTCCTCTCACCGCCGAGTTCGACTACCGGTGGCAAATTGTAAAAGATGGCCAATTATTGCTTGAGCCATCAGTGTGAGATACCACCGAGAGGTGGATGGCCCTTCATTTGTCTATTGATGGAGAGGATGCCGACTGGGTAACAGAGTGGAAGGGAGCCATCAAGAAGGCTAATTTGACCTTCACGTCTAATTTCTTATGGATGATTGTCCGCCACTGCCTTTCCCCCGCGGCTGCTGATAATATAATCACATGGGATAGCGCAGTTCTGATGGCGGCGATGATAGCTAGGTTTGAGGTGGAATTCCGTTGGCTTCTACAGGCGGTCATGAACGAGAGGGCTTTCAAGGTCACAATTACTAAACCTTTTCCGTGCATGATATTTTCTTTATGCTGGTATGCAGCTTTTTCCAATCTGGAACATTGTTCATCTCAAGACTCCGCTGGGCACGGTTGATATCGGCCTCATCAGGAATGTGGACAATGAGTTGGCTCCACATAGAAGGCCCCGTCAAGAGTTGCCTCCACTTAGTTAAAATCTGGCTTATACGGTAGTACATGATCTAACGGCTACGCAGGCTGCTATCGAAACCACAGACACTACCCCAATCGATTATATCCCAGGTATTAGAACTGCTTCTAGCTCGTCTCGCTCAGTCCCTTTCCACGCTCTAGTTCCGCTTTCTAGTGTCCCAAAACTAGAGGCTCAGATGTCCACAATTCTGCATCACATCCAACCTTGGATGAAGAGGTCTATTGCTGAGTCGGAGGAGCTCTTGCAGCATAAAATGGTCCAGCACACAGAGCGAAAGATGGTTGAGGTTCATCAGCGCTTGGACCCTTTTGAATTGTGGGTGCTATCCCGGCCAGCCCCACTGGTGGACGTGTCGACCCTTCAGGCTGCGGTTGAGAGTCTTCGAGTGCATATTCATATGATCCTATACGCTAGGGTTCCTGAGTCTGAGACCTCTTCTGCAGAGCCTGCTGATGACACAACGATGACTGCCTTATTTTCCACTTCTAAGATTCCACCACCTCCCGCTCGAGAGCATGCCAAGAGGCGCAAGGGTCGAGATGAGGATGAGGCTAGAGCACAAAAGAAGGAGCGTAGTGAGATGGAGGCAAGGAGAGCCTCACTTCTCGATGAGGAAAAGCGTCGGATCAGTCATGTAGAGTCAGTTGTTGGGGCATCTAGATCCAGAGTTGTGGAGATAGAGGAAGGCACTAATTATAGTGTTGTTATTTATTTATGAGGTACACAATAAGTCGTTAATCATCTACCTAGGTAAGGGATTCAAGGGAACCCAGACCGCCACTCGATCACCTGACGTTTGCCGCCCTAAGTTTGCCTCACCTTATTTCTCTATTCAGTTTGCATGCACTGGGAACAATTTCATATCTTTTTTTGTGGGGTAGGGTAAAATGAAAGTGAGTTCTTGGGTGAAGTCTTAGTAGCCCAGCTTACGATACTTTTTTGGGAATTTCTTTCCTATATTGTTTTCCCCCAAGAGAATTATTATTTCTATTTTTTAATCGGCATGTCTTTATCATGTGTACATAGTATAACTCTTAAGCATGATTGATAAAACAAAAAATGATGTCTTGATGTAATAAAAATGATGCATGACTAGGCATAGTAATTGATAAAGGTGTGGCTCTAAGAATGACATAGAGATAAACTATTTGTACTGATAATCTAAGACTCGAACTAGGTATCTTATAATCTGGTAGAGTAATGACATGTCAAGTTAGTGTGAGGAAAATTTGAATAGTCCACTATTTGTACTGAGCTAGAACTTGTCTGGTTAGGCCTATTAGAAGTAATTTGTAATAGAAAATTAGGAAAGGATCATAGGCCCTGTTCAATATAGCCAATTTTAAGCCTAAATTGATTTAAAAAGAATGAAATTAATCTCTCTCTGATCCAAATGATTTGAGCTTAAAATAGACCTTTCTTTTTCACCCCAACTGATCTTTTGTGATTGAATAATGGTTGGCCTTGTTCTTCTTGGACATGTGAACCTCAGCTATGCCGAAGCATAAGTTTAGGGTGGCCTAATGCAGTAAAACACCTTTTCATGGCCTGACCCAACTTGTCGGTATTGTGTACCTTTGACTCATGGCAAAGTAATGAGTGCAGGTGGATATTATTAGGAATGCTCTTAGAGGTGGGGTTTTTTTTAAAGAACAAAGTGAGAGAAATAACCCAAAAGTAAAGTGACTCAAGAAACAAGTTGAAAGAAAAATTAAATAAGAAAAGAATACATACAGACATACTATATATATATTATATATATAGATATATAATGAATAAATATATATATATATATAATTTATATATATAATACACACAAGACAAAACAGAGCACACAAATGAAGAAAAAAGGGGAAATAGCAAGGTGAATATGAGAATTTGGGCGAAACAAAAAGATTAAAAGTGGTACACTTATTCGATATGTCAAGGAGGGAAAAATGTCATTAAATTATACCTAAATATACCCTACTTGAGCCTATGATACAAGCTAAGGAAGTCCTTTTGTGATTCTAAGAGTTGTAGGGCGAACTTAAAGCAGTGAAAATAAGGGCAAGCTAATAGCAATATGTATGAATGAGTTATGAATTTGTTCTGAGAGGAGTGTTGAAAATTAATCCTTATACTCAACCTGAAAAATCATTGTTGTGAAAATGAGGATGTGTTTTGAAGTGAGGACACTAGTTGCGAATTACGGGAAATATTAGCACCCTCGTGTGAGAATGAGATGATAGGTGTCAGTGCATGGTGACTCTGTGTCATGGTGTGGTTCAACATAATTCAAGCCTAATAGCGATAAGATTCATAAACATGATGAGACTGATCAAGTTTGATAGCTAAATGAACGTGAAAACTAAAATATGGATACAGGTGTACAAATATTTTGTATTGAGTCATAGTTTGTCGCTTGAGGACAAACAATGAATTTAAGTTGAGGGTGTTGATATACCATGGTTTCACGGATTTTAATGCTTCTTCCTTAAGTTTAGTGAGTGTTCAAAAGCCTTTTTGTATTGATTTTTATGTAAAATTTTCTTTATTTACAAGAAATCTGTCCAAATATCAACGCAGAAGTTTTTGAGCGATAAATGTAAAAGAAACCACCTACGGAGCCTGTGACGGTCCGTCGATCTTATGAAGGTCGGTAGGTTGCATCGTAGAGAATATGCTGAAGGAAGATGGGGAAGTCAGACCCAGTGTGGGATTACGGAGTTTATGACAGACCGTCATAGCCACGACGGTCTGTCCAGCTGGTTCGTCTCAATAATCAGAGAGTATTCCTAGTACCCAATTTCCATGAAGTTTATGCATTATTGAACGGAGATCCTCGAAGGATCGTCGTGCTTGGAACGGTCCGTCATACCTCCCGTTGAGGGTAATGAAGAAAGAAACAGAAGAGTTGTGAAGTATGGGATGACAGAGGCCATAACGGCCATCTCGTGACCACGACTGTCCGTCGACCCAACCGTGTTTTGAAAATTTTTTAGTAATTAGTATCCTTTTTTTATTAGGTTTTGTTTTCATTATAAATAGTTCGATAAACCTCATTATGGGGGTTAGACTGTTGATTGTTAGACTCTTTGAAATTAGACTATTTTATATTAGACTTTTTTATCCTTACACTTTTGGATAATCTTTAGTTCTCTTATTCAAGTATTGAAGGATTACTTTCAGAAACTGTTACACTTTTTCTGGAATTGATCGTTGGTGATTTTGTTGATTAATAAAGTAAGTTATTGGATTTTATTCTTTCTCATCAAAGTAAGTGCATGAATTGTAACATTAAATATATGAATATTGGGAATATAACTATGGGTAACTAAAATCCATAACTAGGGTTGTAGGAACCATGGGTGAATAATGAGGTAAAATCTAACTAAAATAGTGAATAAAGAGGTAAAATCTAACTAAAATAACAATTACAGAATAATGTCTTGCATGTATTTATAATTCTTTCATTAAGAAGTCTTTTAAACGGATGACCAACGTTAGAACTTGCCTTAATGATACTTGCCGGACAAAGAAGGTAGATAATAGGAAAAGGATTATCAACATAGATTTAGTGTTTACTATCTAATAGGCTAGTATCGATTGGTACGAGGTAATAACTTAGTCAAATATCGAATACAATGCTTAATATGAGGTAAAGGTAAGGGTTAGTATAGGAACACACGTAGCCGGACCAAGTTGATGTAAAATTAAAGCCAAAAATTCATAAATAAATACAGTAACCTTAAATTCAACAATTTGTGTATTTTTTTGAAATTCTTATTTTTTGAGCAAAATGTCGAGAATGAGTAATTAATTTATATAAATAAGAAAAAATGATAAAAATATAAAATTAACACAAATAAATATAGTTTCCTTAAATTCAACAAATTTCAATAATTCTTCTGAATTTTTTGTCAAATCTCGAAAATAAGTAATTAATTAATAAAAATAGGAAAGTTTGATAAAGATAAAATTTTACGCAAAAAATTCACATATAATTATTGTAACCTTAAATTCAATAATTTTAACTATTTTTTGACTAAATATTTTTCTCATAGTAAATCCATAAAAAAGACATTTAATTAATTAAAAAAGGTAAATTATGAAAAATATAAAATGAGCGCCAAGGCATTCACGCATCAAATATGGTGTGTGCGCATTGGCTAGGGGACATTACTCAGGACCTTCATCCATAAAAATAGCTTGTGCTCAAATGACGAACGACATCTTCCAATGTCACAACAACAGACAAGTTCTGCAAGCATAACCCATGACGTGTGGTCATTAGTTGGTTGACATCGGTCCTGGTGTGTGAGCGTCGGCCAATGTAAGATGATATTGTTCAAGGCCTGCAGTGATCAAACATGGAATCTACACATCATCTGGGCAACATGAGTTGTGGCATGTGTACATCGTATTGGCGACATCACTCGTGGCCTAACGCATTGGTCAAGCAAGGTCAGCCAATGACAAATATGGTGTGTGCCTAATGGTAGGCGACATCTATCATGGTTTGCACACACCAAAAGTTGCATGTGTGCATACACTGGAAAAAATCTATCTCCGCATGCTCAAATCGACCAACAACTACCGACATCAATCATGGCTTACACATATCGGATGTGCACATATAGAAATAACGTCTACTAATGTCAAGGGACATCGTCCAAGGGACTTACACATCAAACCAGTTGTGTGAACACTAAATGGGGGACAAAGGTTATGTCATGCGCATGTCTTCCTATGGCAAACGACTCGGTCATGGCATGCACACATCAGTGTAAGATGTGCGCATATAGAAAAAGCCCTACACACATCAAACGTGGTTTGTGTGCAACGATAGTGGACATCGCTGATGGCCTGGATGCATCATACGTTGCATGTTCTAATGAGATTTGCATCATCGATCATACCAAGCGCGCGTCGATAACGCCAACTGTTATCGGTCATGGCATGCTGTCATTGGACGTGCGCATATGCCTTACGACATCAACAAGCATCAAGGGACTTCGTCCAACAAATTCACACATATAATTGTGCGCATCGACTAGGCTATATCGATAATGGCATGCGAGCATCGACAAATAGCATAAGACATCGGTCAGAGAATTCATGCATCGGGCATTAAATCTGCGTATATGAAAAATTACGTCTGCCAATGTCTTGTGATATCTGCCAAGGCATGCATTCATTATACATGGTGTGTGCACATCAGTTAGGTATAATCGGTCATTGTATTCAAGAATCAGACATAGCTTGTGTGCAAATAGAACAAGACGTCTTCCAATGGCATCAACATCACCCAAGGGCTATAAGCTTCACGTGTGGCATGTTTGTATTGGATGGAAGACATCATTCATGGCCTACATGCATCGGCAAATGCCATATGACATCGGAAAAGGCCTGCAAGCATCAAATGTGGATTGTGCACATCAGATAGGCGACATTATTTATCGCCAACCGAATCAGCAAACAAATGAAGACAACGGTCAGTTCCTACACGCATCGGGTATAGCATATGCGTAGAAGGAAAACGACGCCTGCCAATGTAAGGCGACATATGCAAAGTTTTCATGCACAAAATGTTGTGTGTGTGCATCGACTTGGTGACATAATTCATGGTCTGCGCGCATCAGCGAACAACAAAAGACATCGTTCATGGTTTGGACACATCGTGCATAACATGTGTGTATATGGAAAATGACGCCTGCCAATGTCACACGATATCTCACATCGTATGCATGCATCAAATGTGGTGTGTACACATCAGCTAGGATTTATCATTCATTCTCTACATGCATCGGATGTAGCATATGCATATGTGGAAAATGACGTCTTCTAATGGATTTAGCATCATCCAATGCCTTCAAGCTTCACGTGTGGCCTGTGCACATTTGGTGGGCGACATCATATGTGTATTTCACGCATCTTCCTATTTCATATGACATCGGAAAAAGATTGCAACCATCGGTTGTGGCGTGTGCACATCAGCTGGGCGACATAATTCATGGCCTACGTGCATCGGCTAATAGAAAAAGGTAGGATTCATGGCCTACATGCATTAGGTGTAGCATTTTCATATATGGAAAATGACGCTTGCAAAGTAAGGTGACATCTTCCAAGGCATGCATAGCTCAAACGTGGTGTGTGGTCATCATCTAGGCGTCATCGGTCATGGCCTGCAAGAATTATACATAGCATGTACTTATGTGGCAAATGACGTGTTTTGATTAAATCAACATCAACAAAGGCCTACAAGAACAAAACATGGTGCGTGCGCAAAAGCAGGTGACATCGTTCATGGATTCCACACATCAGATGTTGCAAGTGCTAATCAACTTGGCGACATCGGTCGTGGAATTCACACATCAAAAATGCCAGTCGTCATTGGTCATGCAATACTTGCATCAGACATGAGCATATGGCTTACGATTTCTACTAATATCAGGTGACATCATCCAAGGCATGCACACATCAAATATATTATGTGTGCATAGACTGGGCGACATCAATCATGGCCTGCACGGATCGGCTAAATGTAGATGACATCACTTTATGCCATCACGCATCACGATTATAATATGCGTGTACGGAAAATAATGTCTTTCAATGTCAGGCGACATCTGCCAAAGAATGCATGCATCAAACTCGGTGTGTGCACATCAACAAGGAATTATCGATAATTTTCTACAAGCATCGGATGTAGCATATGCGCAAGTGGCAAACGGCGTCTTCCAAAGAAATTATCATTTGCCAAGGCCTTCAAGCTTTATGTGTGGCATAAGCGCATTGGGTGGGCAACATCATTTGTTGCTTACACACATCGGCTAATGACATATGACACCGGCTAAGGCTTTCAAGCATAAGTTGTTTCATGTGGACATTGACTGGGTGATATATCAGTCATGGCTTGCGCGTGTCAGCAAACAGAAGACGACACTTGTCAGGGCCTCAACTAATTGGGCGTATCATGTGCGTATATGGAAAATGACACCTGCCAATAAGAGGCTATATCTTCAAAGGCATGGATGCATCAAACATGGTGTGTATGCATTGACTTGGTGATATAAGTCATGCACTATGTGCATCGGGCAACACTAAAAGATATCGGTCCTGACCTGCACACATCAGTCATAACATATACGTTTATAAAAAATGACGCCTATCAATGTTAAATTACATCTACCAATGTATGCAGGCATCAAATGTGGAGTGTTCTCATCAGCTAGGCATTATCAGTCATTGATTTCAAGATTGTGACATAGAATGTGTGCAAGTGGGAAACAACGTCTTCCAATGGAATTCAAATTAGCCAAGGCATGCAAGCTTCAAGAGAGGCCTGTGCGCAAGCGAGGCCTGTGCGCATCGGTTAGCAGACAAATTTGCGGCCTACACGCATCAGTTAATGTCATATGACATCCGCCAAGGCCTACAAGCATTAATTTTCACGTGAGCACATCGGATGGGTAACATAAGTTGTGGCATGCGTGCATCGGCCAACAGAAAAAAGAAATCGGTCATGGCCTGCACGCACCAGGCATAGAATGAGTTGTTATGCAAAACGACGTCTGCAAATGTCAGGCTCAATTTCTAATATATGCATGCATCAAATGTGGTGTGTGGACATCATCTAGATGTCATATATCAAGGATTGCATGAATCAGACGTAGCATATGCATGAATGGTAAACGTTGACTTCAAATGGTATCAACATCAGCCATGGCATGCAATTTTCACCTGTGGCGTGTGTGCATCAGTAGGGCTACATCTAAGTCTTCCACGAATTTGTTATGGTATATGAGAATCGACTGGGCGACAAAATTTGTCGTATGCTTGCATCAGTCAATGTTGGGCGATATTGTCCAAGGCATGCACACATCAAACATTGTATGTGCGCTTCGATTGGTCGATAGCAGTCGTGGCTTGGACGTATTGTCCAAAGGCAAATGACACCGGTTATGGCGTGCACGCATCGAAAGTTTCATGTTCTTTTATTGGCAAACGATGTTTGCATTTGTTTGGCAGCATAAGCCAAGGCATGCACGCATCAAATGTGGTGTGTGCTCATCTTTTAGGCGACATCCAGCATGGCATGCACACATCAGACATAGCTTGTTTCATGTGGCGAATGGCGTTTGCGAATGGCATCAATAACATGAAAGGCCTGCAAGCATCACTCATGGCGTGTGCGCATCAGTAGGGCAACATCGGGCATGGCATGGGAGCATTCGGCAGCTTCAGATGACATCGACCAAGGCCTTCACCATCAAACGTGGAGAGTATGCATCGTCTGGGCAACATCAGTCGTGGAATGTTCACATCGTCTTGGCGTCTTTTGTCGTTGCCTACACGCATTGGTTAGGAACCTTCGGCCAACAATACACAACATTATCAAAGGCCTGAAGGCATCTGACGTGTCATGCGCACATCAGCAGGCTACGTCACTCAATGAAAGGTACAATCATTCAAGGCATGCATGAATATAAGGTGGGATGTGCGCATGGGTTGTGCAAAATTGGCGTCTTCCATTCAGCATCAACTTAATTTTACATGCATCTGACGTGGAGTGCGCAAGTTGGCCAACGACATGCGTCATCGAATAAGATCATTGGACAATTAGTACCCACATAAGTCGTGGCCTATGAACCTTTTATGGTCGAGTAAATCGTGAACTACCCTCATTCTACACATTACATAGTCATCATCGGGTGTGGCCTACTGTCAAACCCAGATTTTTGAACTGGAATGCAAGCGGCGTCATTAACCTTTTAGAGGTCGCAGACAAGCCTCTTTTTATATGTCTTAACAATAAGACAGTTAAATTTTGCAAAAAATTGAAAACTTTTTTTAAAAACTTAATCAAGTATACATATACTTCATATAATTTCTACATAAGAGTGTTAGTCTAATAAGCTCAAGCTAAAGAAACCATATATTAAATATTAAACAATTGAAATGAAGAATCATAATAATAATAATAATGTGCCGAACGAACTTAATACAAAAGCTTAGAACAATTGTTTTAAATGAAAGACTAGGGAAAACATCCACTAGCTATGCCTAATGTACTAAAGCAAGAATAATAAACGTAGCATTCCCGAACTCAAGAGGACCTACCAAAGTCTAGAGATCGCTATTCAAACTTCTTTGCGAAACTTCAATCCTCTCCAGAACCAGCATTGATAAAAATAGTAACAATATATGGGGTTATTACACCGTTGTACTAAGTATGGGTGTATGCACATATACACGTAAGTACTATGCATGATCAAGGAAATCTCTTCCTACAAAAAAATGTCAATTCTGGAAAGTGAAAAAGTCACTACACTTTCTTAACTCGTTATTTGTGAATAATGGTATGAATATGACATATTTTGATGAATTCAAAGAACAAAACTCATTTTCTATAAGAACATAAGACCGTAGAATCATGAATATTATTTTGGAATAACTGGAACGAAAAATTACAACTTTTCTTCTTTTTGTTGTCTAGTTCAATGATCTCCTTCGATCTTATGTTATACTTACAAGTACAATGATTCATTGTAGTCCCATACCTACGATAAATCGAGTAAGTAATCCAAAAGACTAAGGAAATGATTTGGCTACCTTACTTACAACCTATATTTTTCATTATGATTAAATTGGGCATGAATGTATTTATAAGTCAATCCTTATTGTGTATGCCCATTAATTGATCATTTGCATAATATAAAGATGTTGAGTCATATATTCACCATAAAAATGATTGAGTCATTATGTTTTGCTCTCTTTATTGGAATATATTTATTGGCTATTTTCATTATTTTATCGTTTGCATAATATAGAGATTATTGGGCATTGATTAACCATTTTGTTTTGCTTCCTTTATTGTTATAAGATAATATGTCATTATAAGGCAATTTTTATTTGTGTATGCCCATTATTTCACCATTTACATAATGTGAATATATTAGAGCATATATCTTGATTTGGCACAAGCCAATACGTTGTTAAAACTTCATCTTAGATCACATTGAACTTACATTTCCTTTTCTTTCTTTCTTACTTTCTTAAACAAATCTGTAGCATCAAGACCATGCGAGCAAAAATTAAATCCACTGTCTACCCCACACCGAAAAGCGGTGGTTCACCGATCAAAATGAACTTAGATCATGTGACCTAAATATGAAATCCCCTATCTACCCCATAGAAAAAGGGGTAGTTCACCGGCTAAAGTGAAACAATGTCCAGTGTCTTCCCCACACCGAGAAGAGGTAGTTCACGGCTAAAGTTAACCGAATACTTTCCTTGATCATTAACCGACATAGAAAATGTGATATAAACATGAAATCCAGTGTTTCCCCATACATAAAAGGGGTGGTTTCACCGGGAAAGGTGAAACCGCATCATAACCACCTCTCTTAGGTGGAATACACTTGCTAGTTCCAATGGTGGAAACATAGTTCGAAGACTAGGATACATATGGAGAATACTTATCCACCTTTGTGGTAGCCTCATCTCATTAGGTTTACATGTGCTGGTACCAGCTCGTTGTTGTTCTATCGACGCTTTTCTTAACTTCTTTTTCTTTACATCTTTTAGAGTTGACTCAAAGATTATGGAAGATTGCTTCTAGTTATAAGGTTTACTTAACTCTTTGGATAACCGGTCATCCCTTTCTTTGCATGATGAAATGTGAATTTCATCTTACATTATAATATTTGTGTTAATAAGACTTGTCTCACGATTATTAACACCCTCTTATGTGAAAATCTTTAACATAATTTTCTAGGTGTGAGTGAGACTTGTCTCACTTTTTTAACACCTCATTCTTGTCACTTTCATTATTCTTAAATTAATAATTATTTCATTACTCAGCTTATCTTGTTCAATTACATTTTCTAGCTTTATACATCTCTTTATGAATGTTATAAACTTTGTGCAATGTACGTACTTATATTTATAGTTCATTTGGAAAGGGTTTCTGTGGACTTGTCCCGACGATTGGCATACCCTTGGTTATGAATTCAAAATTACATTTTGTCATGCTTAATTTTTTATAACTTAGTAATTATCAAATTTTCTATTATATTTTGGAAATACATTTGTAAGCCAATTTATAGGCGTAGACTAATCCTTCACATATTATTATAATCTAGGATATTGTTAGCCAATTTATTGACAAAAGCCAAATTTCACTAGACAGTTGTGATGAGAATATCATTAGCTAATTCAATCAACTTCATGAATATACTATAGTGATTTAAACATTCTAATCTAGTCTACTTTTAACAATGCACTAAACTTCATGAACGATTCATAACAACTTCATCTTTTCGAGCACAATTAGACATTACAACCTTCTTTGACTCATGTAACTAATACCCTACTCAAACGAATCAGATTTATTTGCCTCATTGGACATTAAAAGATCAATAACCCTACAAATAATGATAAATTAGTACCACACACCATCAACATGATTGATATTACATCTAGATACTATTTGAATCGAGAACAAGGATAACTAGGGAGGTGGATGTTCAACAATGTCAATGGGAACAACCCTAGTTTTGATATTATTGAATTCATAAAGTGTTTGAAAAGCCTCTTGGGGAAATTAAACCAAGATATATAATACATACCTTATGTAGAATTGAATCTACGAAGATCACCTTGCACGAAAACCTTGAAGAATACCTAGAAATCTCCTAAGGGAACTTTTCTGTTTTTCTATGTTTTGCTCTGAGTTTTTTATTGTTTGAACGTGAGTATAAGTCTTAGGAACTGATATTTACTAATTCAACTAGGATTAATTAGTTAATTACTAAAACACCCCTCTTAAGTTGACTAAAAATAGGAGAGCAGTTGACTTAGTCAAATCTGAAATTTTTGTAAGTGTTTTGGCTAACATAATGATTTTTAATTAAATAATTAAGTAGATAATTTAATAAATTAAGGGTCCTAGGATAATTACAAAAGTACCCCTAAGTCATTAGGACCATAACTAGGTTAGGTACTAGGTTGTCTCTTAACTAGTTACACGGTTTGGTGTCACCCTACTAGGTATTAGGTTGTCAGGTCTCTTAGTAAGTTATTTTTTGTTTTTCCTAGGTTAGTTAGTTAGTTAGTTCAGTTAGTTAGACTCTACAGTTGGTTAGGGAGTTGAACCCTACACGGATGGACCCGTGCGCACGCCTACCCCTGACTACCATAACCAAATTCTGTTAGAGTGGTCGCGTGGTCCACCCCGTTGGCCGGTTTCACATGTGCTTCTTGTACTTCCCTAACTAACTATTCTTGATGGATCATTTGGAATGTTTACTTATTGTTCAATGGATCGTCACTATGTCTTTGGCACTGCTTACACTAGATGATCATTTTAATTGATTATATGCTAAGGTACCTACGCTTCACACTTGAATGCCTAGTACCTAATATGTGTAAGACATAAACTAAAAAATTTTAGCTTAGGGTATTCATTGCAGGTATAATTCTTAGACAAGCTAGGATTATATTTAAAGTACTTGTGTATGCATAGAAATTGGCTAACTCCTTTAAGACAATATTCTATAATATTCCCAATATTTCACGATAATGGGCATTGGGATGCAAATGTACGTCAATACGCATTCATAAAACCTAATAGGCTCTTCACTGGACATGTAAATTTTTCTGGAATGTTACACTTGCAAACATTGATCAGCCAACGTTTGTAGTAGCCTACCCCATTCGCCCAGGCCTACACACAATTGTCAGCGACATTAGACATGGCCTGCCTGCATCGACTTTGGCATGCACTAAATATTACACTAACATCAGGTGTGGCCTACATACATCGATTTTCCTCCGTCAAACATGGGCTGCCCTTATCTTATTTATCATACATACATTGCCGACGTCAAACGTCGTCTAGATGAATTGTCCGTGGCCTACATACATTAGATTGGGGACGTCAGACGTTGTGTGACGGCATTGTTGAAAAAGAGGAACTTAAGGTCACTATATTTATTTCTGAATTTTTGTCATTTGTTTCATATTTTTACTAATTTCCTTACTTTTTATTAATTTATCATGCATGTTTTTGGGATTTTTTGGGAGAAAAATAATTATTCAAAATATTAGTTTAAATTGTTAAAATTTTGAAGTTAAGGTTACTATATTTATTTGTGAATTTTTGACATAAATTTTAGATTTTTATCATATTTTTCCAATTATTTAATAATTAATTACTCACTTTCAAAATTTGACAAAAAAAAATTAAAATTCAAAAAAATTTCAATGTAACTATATCTTATTTTGATTTTTTGGCGTTAATTTCTTATTTTTATAATATTTTTCCTATTTTTAATAAATTAATTACTCATTCTGGAGATTGCTCAAAAAAGTAAAATTAAAAAAACCTGTTGAAATTCATGAATTTAAGGTTACTCTATTTATTTTGTGCATTTGGTTGCTGTTAATTTTATGTATTCATGATATTAATTACCATTTATGGGATTTGCCGAAAAAAATAAAAATTTAAAAAAATAGTGAAATAGATATATATATATATATATATAAGATATGTAGATATATATATTATATTCCTTATGTATTCATTTTCGAAAAAAAAAAAAAATCTAAGGCCTACTACTCTAAGTAAGAATCGGCAAAATGGAATAAAGACCACCATAGGCCACCCCTACGACGTAGCGTGTGGGCATCACATATGTGCATCGGCGAAGCTTTCAACAATTTTTTTAAATTTTTATTTTCTTCGTATTAACGGGATGTCATCCAAGGTCTTGAAGCATTATAGGTTATGTGTCCATTGAGTACGCAACAAAGGTTGTGTCCCGAACATTTCAATCAATAGAAAACTACACCGCTCATGGACAGCATGCATCAACATAACATGTGTGCATACGGAAAACAAAATCTGCAGACGTTAGGCGACATAGGAAAAGACCTTCACGCGTCAAACGTGATGTGTGCTCAGTGGCAGGCGCAATCGATCATGGCCTGCATGCATTAGAAGTTGCATGGGCCAAATAGCTTTGCGACATAGGTCGTTGCATGCACGAATCGACAATGGCAGGCGTCATCAATCATAGCCTACTTGCATCGGACATGGGCATAAGCCTACCGACATATACCTACATAAGACAACATTGTCCAATGGATGCACACATCACACATGGTGTGTGTGCATCGACTGTGTGACATAAGTCATGGCCTGTGCGCATCGATCATGGCCTGCAGGCATCGGGCGTAGCATGTGTGTATATGGAAAATGACGCCTTCCAATGTCTAGGTACATCTACCAAGGCATGCATTGTGTGTGCATATTAGTTAGGCGTCATTGGTCATTGTTTGCAAGCATAAAATGTAGCAAGTGCGAAAATGGCAAACGACATCTTCCATGGCATCAACATCAAACAATGCCTTCATGTTTCACACTTGGTGTTGTGTGCATCGTTTGGGAGACATCATTCGTGGCCTACACGCAAAGGCCAATGTCATATGATATTGTCCAAGACTTTGATATCACTCATGGCCTGCTCACATCAGCCAACAGAAGAAGACGTCGGTCATGGATGTACGCATCGGACGTAGCCTGAACATAAAACGACGCCTGCCAACGTCAAATGACATATGCCAAGGCATGCTTGAATAAAATATGGTGTGTACTCATTACCTAAGAGTCATTGGTCATTGTATTCAAGCATTAGATGTAACATGTGCAGAAGTGGCAAACGAGATCTTCTAATGGCATCAGAGTCAGACAAGGCCTGCAAGTTTCACGCTTGGTGTGCTTGCATCGGCTGGGCGACATAATTGGCTTTCTATATACATTGGCTTATGTTATATGTCATCGGCCAAGGCCTACAAGAACCAGTTGTCGGGTGTGCACATCGTATAGGAGACATAAGTAATGGCCTTCTCTAATTGGCCAAAAGAATAAAAAGGTGGTCATTGCCTGCACGCATCAGGCATAACATGTGTGTATATGGAAAACGACGCCTTCCAATGTCAGGCGACATCTTCTAAGGCATGCATGAACAAACTTGATGTTTAGAAATCACTAGGTGTCATCGATCATGGCCTGCATGCATCGGACGTAGCATGTGAGCAAGTGGAAAACGATGTCTTCCAATGGCATCAACATCCGCCAAGACATGCAAGCTTCACTATGGCATGTGTGTATCGATAGAGATACATCATTCGTGGACTACACGCATCTGCCAACGTTATTTTACATCATCCTTGGCCTGCAACAATTAGTTGTGGCATGTGCGCATTGAATGGGCGACATCAATCGTAGCCTTCTTGCATCGTCCGATTTCGGACGACATCGTCCAAGGCATGCACACATTAAACATTTAGTGTGAACATTGATTGGGTGACATCGTTCGTGGCCTGTGCATATTACCCTATGGAAAACAACATCGATCATGGCGTGCACGCATAGGATGTTGCATGTGCTTGTATTTGCAAACGATGTCTACATATGTTAGGCAGCATCGTCAAAGGCATGCACGTATCAAATGTGGTGTGTATACATCGTCCTAGAGACATCATTCATGTCATGCACACATTAGACCTAGCTTGTACTTATGTTGAGAAGGATTCTTGCCAATTGCATCATCAACAGGCAAGACCTGCAATCATCACCCATGGCGTGTGCGTATCAATCACGACCGGAATCTAAATCGCTCTGAATGAAGGAGACCGGGTCGGTGACCTATGACCGAGCGCCTAGCAAACAAAGACTAACATACGTTATCTTACTTGACCTATTAAGGTCGCAAACAAATACATACGTCATCTATTTATTAGGTGAATTTAGCGGAAAATTTTAATATTTTTTATTTCTAACATGCGTACTAAACAGTTCTATTATAATATAAATTGGTCAACAATCAACCATCTAACATAAAGATTATCAAATGGAATGGACAGTGTATTATAACGTTAAAGATGTACTGTCCAAAATGGCACCAATACAATATCTGGAAAAAATGGGAAAGAAAGCTCTAGTGGAACATAATCACTAGCTCAATCCTAAAATTAAGCTAGAATGTAAATAGGCAGGCGTCCTCGAAAGCATGAGGGCCTACCATGTCCGGATGAATGCTCGACGTCTGAATAGGTGCAGCGTTGATCCTTTAGCTCTAGTGTCCACCTTTTCTTACACCTAAAATTTTAGAGTTGTATAGGGTTAGAACACACTTGTACTAAGTCTGGGTATATGCAAGCACACACCAAGGACATGCATGAGTAAAAATAGCTCTTTCCTAACCATATGATTTTAGCAGGTCAAGTAAGTTGACTTGCCAATTCGAGATTAAGAAAGTGAGTCAACATTCAAAATTTGTATTAGGAAAGTTTATGAGCTTTCCAAATTTGGATTAGGAAAGTTAGTCCATGAGTGTAACATCTATCATCATACTTAACATTTTGCACACAACACATAACAATATACGCAAAGCACATATCCTAATTCCTATAACACATAATGTTGTTCATATCATTCATTCGTATTCCATGAGACATTGGAATAGATTATTCCTCATCTCATCATTAGTATTAAGTGCGTTAATCTCAATACTTTTATTAAAGTGCTAATAGAGACAAGTGTCTTCATTAACTTTACTCTCTCATACGTGAGTACGTTTTGATAACATTTACTTAGGCTCATTTGAGATTTCTCTCATCTTTTACATTATCCTCATATCATGTTGTCACCACATTCATGAACATTAGCACATTTGTTCTTCATAATTACTCACCCCTTTTTACGTGAATGTTTATTTGATCATATGCCAATGCACTTGGTCATTTGTGTGTTTCACTGTCTTACTTAAACTTTTTAGGGTTTCATAATTTCATTACACAATAACCATTTCATCGTATGCTAATGCACTTGGCTAGTTAGTCTGTTTTACACTCGTACTTAACTATTCTAGGGTTACATCATATCATAACATACATTTTATATTCATTTATTTTTAATTGTATGCTAAACAGATGTGTCTATACATAAAAGACATGAGGCTACATTCATAGTTTTCTTAAGTGATTTATATGTTCCTAAGATTATGTAGTACAAGACTTACGCATCTTGTATGTATGCCAAGATCTCTATATTGATCTAAGTAGGCAATATCGTTCTTAAATATTTATTTCACGTATGACTTATGCATCTATACGGAATTCGGGCAAGGGAACGAATTTCGAATATCTTAGATAACACTTACATTTATTTCATTTATTGAATTTTGTCCACATGACAATGGGACACTAGATCAAGCCCCAACACCAATATTTCCTCTGTATTTTTCTCCTTTGAATTACCTCTTACTTGGCCGAGGGGTTATGCTATCAAACCACCATAACACCTTTAATTTTTATTATTCTATTTGTCCTTGTCTATTTCAACTTTACTATGAGGTTGTGGGATCAAACCCACACAACCTCTCTTTATTTTTCTTTTATTCTCCTCCTTAAATTTGCATAAGAGGTTGTGGGTTCGATTCCCACACTCCTACCCCATTATTTTTTCTTTTATTCTCTTCCTTAAATCTACCTAAGAGATTGTGAGTTCGAATCCCACACCCCTCCACCTTTATTTTTCATTTATTTGCCTTCTTAATTTTCCTAAGAGGTTATGGGTTCGATTTCAACATGCCTCCCCCTTTTAGTTTTATTTTATTCTCCTCCTTAATCTTCCTAAGAGATCGTGGGTTCGATTTCCACACGCCTCCCATTTTTATTTTTATTTTATTCTCCTCCTTAATCTGCCTAAGAGATCGTGGGTTCGATTCCCACACACCTACCCCTTTATTTTTCTTTTATTCTTCTGCTAAATTGATTGAGATGGCTGTGTGTGAATCCCACTCCTCTCATTTCTTTCTTTTTCTTTAAGTTACATTTTCAGCCAATACTATGGTTCGAATCCCCTAGACCAATTTCTTTTACTTCTTTTCTTTTCATGTTGTTAAAATGGTGGAGGTCAGGGTTAAAATCCTCCATGACCTTAACTTTATGTAATTCAGTTTTTCAACATTTTGAACCTCTTTGCAACCGAAATTCATCACTTGAAGCTGCAAATTTTCTTTTATTTTTCAGTATCCTTCATCAAGTTAACACCTTAGTCTCAGGAATTTCGTAGTGCATTTAGAATGTTTTAGGTGTTGTCTTAATGTATCATTTAGACATGGACATGTATATCCTAAATCACCCATCCATTTCAACTCAATGAATATCACATTTACTATAACCTGTGTACAGGAAATAATAAAGAATTATCAGCATTTTCAAGACCTAAACATGAACAAGTAGCAACACAACAACACACACATACCACGTAGTTACATTTTGGAACATCACACAAGTCACATAACTCCAAACATACAGATAAAAAATAATCCTCACGGAAAAAGGCGAAACACTCGTTTCGTTCCTCGTTTCTACCAGCAACATAACGAACTGATCATTCAATGGTAGCTACTAATAGCGGATATGAACGGGAACAATCGAGTGTAAAATGAATATTCTGAATATTAAGGGTTCTTGGGAAAGGGAGCAATAGATAAGAAACCCATACCTGTTTTTTCGCTTCAAACTCAAACTTTCTTCCATAATACCCTCCAAAACAAACGTCCAAATCCAAGAGCTTAGCACCAACTGAATGCGAAAACCCTCTTCCCCAAGTGTGTGCTAGTTGTTTGTTATAATTTCGTTGTGAGATCTTCAAGTATGAAGAATGTGTTTACCTACTGTTTTGTACGTTTTGAAGATAAAATGTGTAGTGAGAGTCTCATAGATACGTGAGTAGAGAGAAGAAATTGAGCGCGGTATTAGAGAGAGTTTTCTTAGGGCTTAGGAGTTAGTTTAGACTTAGTCCAAATAAGGTTGTATTTAATTATTAAATATTATTCCCTTTTATTTTAAAATATCCAATAAATAATAAATATAAATTAATAACATTAATTTCCCAACTTAAATTTAAAACAATTTAATTCATTGTTTTCACCTAGGTTCGACCCCGGGTGGAGGAAGACTTCACTTCAAGAGATCAATTTTTGCTCTCTCACCCCAAAATGACCCTCCACCGTATAATTTAACACAATTAAGACTATATTTAGTGGGAAGTTATGATACTACCCTTATCCTAGAAAATACCATTTAACCGAGCCCCTTCAAACTAATGAATTTCCCTTTTTTAAGTCTGTAAAGACTCCTTAAGTAAATATCGATTCGAGACCGTACATGGTTGGAACCCAACGTTTCCGAGATCAAATAAATCCCCCGAGGATAGTTTTTTTTTGTAGCAAGGTTTCAGGCAGGTTCTACACTAATCAAATGGCGTGTGAACCCCTGGTCTATCTAAGCATTTGAACATTAAGCATTTTTATCTTTTTCCATTTTAGGGGTTTTACATTATCCCTCCATAGGAAAAATTCGTTCCTGAAATGCAGTACTCCTTACTAACAATATGGACGTCATATAATAGAACGTACGCGTGCATAGTAATCCATTACTCCCCATTGGTGAATATCTGATTCACATTATTAACGATGGGGCACATCCTTGTGAAACCACCTTAGTTTTTAATTTCACATTAATTAGACTAAGGGAACTCTTACTAAATAGTCTCATCCAAGCCAAAAAACATAAGTAAACATGTAATCTATAAATCAGCAACCACATTGAGACTAAAAACATATAACCTCCATACTAGTTTTTTTCCCATGCACACCATAACAATCAAGATACCTAACGAGACTAATAAGGATACTCACCGGAGACTTCACCAGAGTTTTTCCTCCCAGCACCCCTATACTGAGTGCCGATGATCGTTTGTCATTCTTCGAGCTCCTTCACTTGGACCATTAAGGGTTGGAAATCTCTCCTTCCCTTGTTCTTACTTATCCTATTTTTCCAATCCTACCATTTGATCCGGTTTGACACAATGTAACAAGCGTAGTTCCTACATAACTCTCCTCATGTAGTTGACACACTCCTTAAAGGTGGTCTCTCCTGGGGTGTATAACTCATTGTTATTTTAACGCTTGATTGGTATCCCGATCATGAGATCCTTGGGATGAATTGACACTCCAGTTTGATAGACACTCTTAAAATTGGGCCTATTGTTGATCCAAATCTAAGTCTTACTTAAAAAAAAAAATCACCGGCACTAAAAGTGATACCCTCACTCTTGGAAGTAGGTTAAGGGAATCCGCCGCTAGGCCCCCGTAACCCACACCCCTTCTGCCTTTCCTATTTCTACCCGACCACGTACTTACTTCCTCCTCATCCTCCCCTTTATTTATAGACTCCACCTGCCCTCCCGTCCCTTCTCGATCGCCCCGTCCTCTCCTCTTCTCCCTCTTCCCTTCCTGTTAACTTCCTTCCCGCCTCTTTGTTTTTTGGCCTTTCGTGCCAAACCGTCCCTTACGTTCCCCCCATCACCCACATTACCTTCTGATCAGTTTATTCACTTCCCCTCAAAATGCTCTCTCCGCTTCGTGCCCGTTGTGCTGTTCTTACGTCTTTTCTTCCCCCTTATATTACTCCTTTTTATTTCACCATCGCCGTTGACTTTCTATTTCTCTCTACAATCTTTCGCTAATACTACTCCGGTTTTTACAACGTTCTTCGCCTGCTAACTGTCCAACTCCCTACACTCACTTTTAGTCACCCCTCGCCCGAACCCCGTGCCTACCCCCTTTTCTTGCCATTACTCAACAACCCCGTATCACTTACTCCTGGCCCACATCCCCCTCCCCGCATTGTTACTCGTATTTTTTGCCCCCTCATTCTGCTTGGCTGACTTTCTGTCACGCTATTTACCGTTTCATGTCTCCCTTTTGCGTTCCTCCAGCCGTGAGCGTTACGTTTTAGGGTGGGCTTTTTCCTCCTAAGGTGCTTCTGTTCCTGCATTCCTCCACTTGCTGGACATGGACCATACGCCTGGAAAGGTCCATGCTATCATGCAGCATAGTTTCCCTACACTCCTCCTTGAGATCCTTAAAAATCCCTGTCAAGAAGCTACACATCTCGTCTCTACTTTTAGACACAAGAGAAATGGCATACCTAGATATTTTCACAAACTTTAGGGAATACTCCTTGACTTTAATTGAGCCATGTTTAAGTTTGATAAACTCCTCAACCCTGGCCTCTCTCATCTCCCAAGGAAAAAATCTTTCTAGGAAGGCTTTGTTAAACAACTCCCTCGTGATCGGAACTCCGCCCAAAGCTCGGCTATCCTTCCACATATTGCACCAAGTTTATGCAACATCCTTGAGTTGATAGGAAGCCAACTAAAATCTTGTGTACCTCATCCATGATTTCCTGGGTATCCTCTAAAGTCTTAGACCATGTGAAAATAGAAGGATTCATTCTTGTAAACTCTCGTAGCCTGTCAGCATGCTACGTACCAGAGGGTTCTCACTTTGAACGTTCTGTCGGTTGACCAGGGAAGTCATGGCCTGGACATTCATAGTAATGGTCTATGCCATCTGGGCAAGATATGCCTTCACCCCTGCATCTGTTAACCCAGCAGGTTTAACCGGCATAGACACTCCTTCAACTGGAGCCTGGGGTGGACTTGATTGTCCGCAACAGCTACTACTTCTCTCCTCTGACCAATAGCTCTCGTAGTGTTCATTCATTGTAAACAACAAGGATTGGTATTAGACACACTCATAACACCAATAAAATCAGACATTAGGAAAGGCACGATAATATCAAAAGAAAGAAAATTTCCTACGCATCATGCAGTCTCTAATTCAGGATAATGGTACACTTCACTACTATTACATAGAAACTACTCAATGTGGTTGATGTGAACTTATTATTCTTGGAATTCGACCTCGTGCTCTGATACAAACTTTTTCATGACAAGAATCTAAATCACAAACAAGACTGGCAACATTGACCTTTCAGAGGTTGCAGACAAGACTACATACATCATACTTTCTTCATCTAGGTTAATTTTAGTGAAAAATTTCAAAATTTTTGTTTCATAACATGCTTACTAAACATTCTATTATATATATAATTGTTTACCACCAACCATTTAACATTAAGATCATCAAATGAAAGGGACAGTTTTTTAACGATGAAGATGTACTTGCAAAAATTGCACCAATACAAGATCTGAACGAAATGGGAAAGAAAATGCTAGTGGAAAATACTCCACTAGCTCAATCCTAAAACTAAGCTAGAATTTAGATGGGCAAGCATCCTCGAAAGAATGAGGGAGTACCAAGTTCGAATGAATGCTTGACGTCTGAATAGCTACATCGTTGAACCTGTAGCTCTAGCGTCCACCTGTGCCTGCACCTAAATGATTACAGTTGTATGGGTTACACATCTGTACTTAAGTATGGGTTATATGAAATCACACAAAAAGCATGAGAGTAAGGACATATCTGTTTTTAGAAAATGATTATAGCAAGTCAATTAAGTGGACTTGCCAAACAATGATTAAGAAAGTGAGTAAACTTTAAAAATTTGTATTAGGAATGTTTATGAGCTTTCCAAATTTAGATTAGGAGAGTTATGCCATGAGAGTAGCATCCATCAGCATACTTAACATTTTGCACAGTACACACAACATCGTACACATAGCACATATAAGAATTCTGATAACACATAATGTTGTTCATATCATTCATTCGTCTGCCATGAGACATTGGAATCATGGACTTGACATTAAGACTTTCCAAAAATGAGGGCTCAATATATGGGACCTCAACTAGGCAGTGTGCTTTAGCAAACATAGAGTCTATTTCATTCAGTCATACGAACTTTATTTCATTTCATTCATGGGCTAGTGTAAACACCAGCTATATGTAGGATGTAGTTTAAGACCCTCATCGGGTTTTTTATGCAATGACAAGGAATGACCTAATGTCATTACTTTAATCTAACTCACCTCTTGATTATCCTATCCTAACACCTTTGGTATCATTCGTTTCATTATGTGCATCATTTGAGGCTGGCCTCATTCATTCGTTGGGAACTTTAACATTAACCAACATAGATCATGTGAGTATCATGAAGTCCCACACCGAAAAGAAGTGGAATCACCAGCAGAAGTTACCAAAAACATGCTAGCATATATGGGAATTAAAACCAGATGGATCTCTATATTGGCAGTATAGGTTTGAAGACTAGGATATATAAGGAGACCCATGCCCGGCATGCCGGACAGTCTCATCTCATGAGAGTTACGTGGACCACCACCCTTCCTTAAAGAATGCATCACCGCTCATAACTAGTCTATCGGTGCTCAGTATAATGTTCTATTATATTAAACTAATACGTCATGGAAGTTGGCTTCTAGTATAAGGACATCATAGCTCAATAGATGATTTCTCATATCATCTTAGTTTTAAGTGTTTTAATCGCAATACTTTCGATAGGGTTTTCATACAGACTTGTATATTCATTAACTTTACACTCTAATAGGTGAGTACGTTTTTGTAACATTTAGTTAGGCTCATTTGTGATTGCTCTCATCTTTTACATTAGACTCATATTGTGTTGTCACCATATTAATCAACATTATCACATTTTCTCTTCATAATTACTCACTCCTTTTTACATGAATGTTCATTTCATCATATGCTAATGCACTTGGCCATTTTTGTGATTCACACTCTTACTTAACCCTTTTACTATATCATCATTTCATAACATAATAATCATTTCATTGTATTCCAAGGCACATGGCCATTTTGTATGTCTTACGCTCGTACTTAACCATTCTAGGGTTACATAATTTAATTAAATACATATTAGGTTCATATATTTTTAAATGTATGCTAGACTTATGGGTCTATAAAAACAAGCTATGAGGCTTCATTCATAGTTCATTTAAGTGATTCATATCTTCTTAAAATTATGTAGTACATGACTTATGCATCTTGTATGTATGCCAAGATCTCAATTTCGATCTAAGTAGGCAGCATTATTCTTGAAGATTTAGTTCACGTATGACTTATGCATCTATACAAAATTTGGGCCAGAGAATCCAATTTCGAATACATTAGACAACACTTATATTTTTTAAATTTATTGTATTTTGGTCCACATAACATTGGGACCCTAGATCGATCCCCAACATCAGCGTTTCCTCTATTTTTGTTTTCTCCGTTGAATTAACTCTTACTTGGCAAAGGGGTTGTGGGATCAAACCCCCACAACCCATTTTATTTTTTTTAATCTATTTCTCCTTGTGTATTTTGAGTTGACTATGATCGTGTGGGATCAAACCCCCACAACCTCTCTTTAATTTTCTTTTATTCACCTTATTAATAAGCCTACGAGGTCGTGGGTTTGATTCGCACATGCCTCCCCATTTATTTTTTCTTTTATTCTCCTCCTTAAATCTTCCTTATAGGTCGTGAGTTCGATTCCCACACGCCTCCCCCTTTTTTATTCACATCCTAAATTTGCATGAGAGGTCGTGGGTTAGATTCCCACATGCCTCCCCCTTTAGTTTTTGTTTGCTCTCCTCCTTAATATGCCTAAGAGGTCGTGGGTTTGATTTCTACATGTCTCTCCCTTTATATTTCTTTAATTCTCCTCCTTAATCTACCTAAGAGGTTGTGGGTTCAATTCCCACACACAACCCCCTCCATTTTTTTTCTCCTCCTTAAATCTAATTGAGAGGCGGTGGGTTTGAGTCCCACTCCTCTTATTTCTTATTTTTTTTTTCTTTTAAGTTACATTTTCCAGCCAATACCGTAGTCTAATCCCCTTCACATTTCTTTAAACTTCTTTATTTTCATGGTTTTTAACATGGTGAGATCACGGGTTCAATCCTCCATTAACTCACTTGTTTTAATTAAGTTTTTTCAACATTTTGAACCCACTTTGTTGTCCAAAATTCATCACTAGAAGCTGCAAATTTTCTCTTAATTGGGTCAGATCCTTTGATGAAGTCCACCTTAGTTCATCGGGGAATTTCGTAGGAATGTTTTACAACGTTTTAGGTGAGTCTTAAATGTATTCGTTAGCAAGCCATGATCTAAATAAGCCACATTTAACTCATATGAAGTCAACATTACCATCAACATGTGTACAAGAAATATAAGGAACAATCATTCCATTTCAAGTCCTAAAGTATGGACAATATCCACGGAAACACACACATACACACGTAGTTAAATTTTCGGAAACATCAACATATGTCATATAATTCCAAACATGCATATAAACGCATAATCATCACGGAAAACAATTTCAACCCTAGTTTTGTACCAGCAAACATAATAAACCTATGATTCAATGGGAGCTAGTGACAGGGATATGCAACGGGGAACAATCCTAGATTTCGAAATGAATATTCTGAACCTTAAGGGGTCTCTTGGGAAAGGGACCAATATAGAAGAAAATGCATACATTTTTTATGTTCAAACCTCGACTTGCTTCCCAAATAACACCTCCAAACACGTCCAAATCTAAAGTCTTCAACACCAACTTGACGGAAAAACCTCTATTTGCCTAACGCCTTTGATTAGTTGTTTGTTACTAATTTTCATTGTGAGTTCTTCAATTATGAAGAAATTTGATTTATCTACTGTTTTTGTATTATTTTATGCAGAGAAAAAGGTGATTGTGAGTGATAGAGACGTGAGAGAGGGAGATGAGCATGGGAGAAAAGAGTTTTTTTAGGCTCAAGAGTCTAGTTAAGGACTTAGTCAAATAAGATTTTATTTGATTATTTATTATCTGATTTAATTTTGTTTTAAATCATATAATAAATAATAAATATAAATTAATTACATTAATTTACCAACTTAAATTAAAAACAACTTATTTTATTGCTTCCACCTAGGTTCGAACCCAGGTGGAGCAAGACTTCACTTCAAGAGGCCAATTTCCGCTCTCTCTTCCCAAAATTCCCTCCACCTTATTAATTAGATAATTAATTATATATTTTAAGGTAATTACGATACTACCCTTAGCATGGAAAAAGACCATTTTACCTGTAGAAACTCGAAACCTAATATTTTCCCTGTTTAAGTTCAGTAAAGACTCCTTCAAGTAAATCTTCTATTCGAGAGCCCTACATGGTTGAACTAAACCTATACTAGGTCAGCTAACTCCCCAATTTTAGTTTGATTGGCTGTAGATAGGGTTCTGAGGTCTGGTTCTACGCGCATTAATACGTGTGAAACCTTGTCTAATCAAAGGAACTCTTGACACATTAAGTATTTCTTATCTTACCCATTTTTAGGGTTGTTACATTATCCCCACTTCCTTAGGAACATTCGTCCACGAATGACACTTCTTTTTACCTATAATAAGTAAGTCATCTATAGAACGTTCGCATGCATAGTAATCAAATACTCCCCGTTAGTTAATACCTGATTCACATATTAACATGTTGGTGCACATCCTTGAAACCTACTAGTAGTTTCACATTAATAGACTTAGGAACTCTTTCCTAAACTAAACTCACTAAAGCATACAACATAAGTAGACATATAAATCATAAAAATCAGCAACCAACATGATTACTCAAACATATTAACCTCATACTAATGCATATATACCATACACAGTCAAATACCTAAAAGACTAATTAAGGCTACACACCCGAGACTCCACTAGAGGTGCCTTATCCTGCACCACTAGACTTGAGTGTGAAGAATTGTTGCCTCCTTGGAGCATCTTAACTTGGACTATTAGGCTGAACTCTCTCCTTCCCTTGTTCTTGACTTCTCCTTTGGACAATCCTTCACCATGTGACGCGGTTTGCTACAACTATAACAAGCGTTAGTGCCCATCACACACGCTCCTCCATGTAGGTTGCCACACTTCCTGCTACGTGGTCTCTCCTGAGATGTATCTACTTCAATGTTTTTTTAAATATAGACTTTGAATCCCTATCATAGCGACCCTTGGATGAATTTGACTTCCGTTGGTGGGCAAATCCCTTCTTAAACATGGGCGTATCACTTATTCCAATACTACTCTTCCTTGAAAAATTCTCCTCAGCTTGCCTTGACATGTTCCTTGTCCTAGTGTGCTTCCTCTCCTGCTTTCCTCCACTTTCTGGACATGGACCATAAGACTGGGAAGGTCCATGTTGTCATGCACAATAGCTTCCCTACACTCCTCCTCGAGATCCTGAGCAATCCCCCTGAAGAATCTACTCATCTCGTGTGTGTTGTTAGACACAACAGAATTTGAATACCTGGATCATTTCACAAACATCATGGAATAATCCCTGACTGTCATTGATCCCTGTTTAAGGTTGATAAACTCCTCAACCATGGCATCTCTCATCTACTCGAGTAAAAATATTTCTAGGAAGGTTGTCTTAAAAATCTCCCACGTGATCGGAACTCTGCCCAAAGCTCGGCTATCCTTCCACATCTTGCACCAAGTTTGTGCAACATCCTTTAGCTAATAGGAAGCTAGCTCACCCTTTTAAGTATATGTGGCCCCTATGACTATAAAAATCTTTTTTACCTTATCTATGAATTCCTGGGGATCCTTTTAAGTCTTGGACTCTGTGAAAATAGGAGGATTCATCCTTGTAAAGTCTCGTAGCCTATTAGCCAAGCTATGTACCAGTGGGTTCTCCCTTTTTACATTCTGTCGGTTGACCAAGGCAGTCATGTCTTGGGCCTACATAGTGATGTCTTGTTCCATATAGTCTAGAGATACCTACACCTCCGCATAAGTCAACCCAACAGGGTTAACCAACATAGACATTCCTTCAGCTGGAGCCTGGGGTGGACTTGATTGTCCGTAGCAGCTGCTACTCCTCTCCTATGACCAATAGCCACTTTAGTTCATTCACTTTGAACAACAAGGTTTTGTGTTAGACATGATCGTAGCACCTATAAAATCAGACAATAGCAAAAGCACAATAAGATCATAAGAAGGGAAATTTTCCTATGCATCATGCACTCTCAAATTCAGGATAGTGGTGCACTTCATTACCATGACATAGAAACTACTCAATGTGGTTGATGTGAACTTATTATTCTCAAAATTTGATCTAGTGCTCTGATACCAACTTTGTCACGAGCGGAATCTAAGTCCCAGACGAGACCAGCATCCTTCACCTCTCAGCGGTCGCAGACCAGCCTACATACGTCATTCTTATTTTATCTAGGTTAATTTTAGCGGAAAATTTTAAACTTTTTGTTTCGTAACATTCTTACAAAACATTCTATTATATATATAATTGTTCACCATCAACCAATTAACATTAATATCATCAAATGAAAGGGAAAGTTTATTATAACGATAAAGATATACTTGCAGAAATGGCACAAATAAAATGTCTGAAAAAAATGGGAAATAAAATGCTAGTGGAACATAATCCACTAGCTCAATCCTAAAACTAAGCTAGAACGTAAACTGGCAAGCGTCCTCGAAAACATGAGGGCCTACCAAGTCCGGATGAATGTTTGATGTCCGGATTGCTGTAGGGTTGATTCTTTAGCTCTAGCATCCACCTGTGCCTGCAAATAAAAGTTTAGAGTTGTATAGGGTTATTACACACTTGTACTAACTATGGGTATATGCAAGCACACACCAAGGACATGCATGAGTAAGAATAGTTGTTTCCGAGAAACATGATTATAGTAGGTCAAGTAAGTGGACTAGCCAAATTAAGATTAAGAAAATGAGTGAACTTTCAAAATTTGTATTTGGAATGTTTATGAGCTTTAAAAATTTGGATTAGTAAAGTTATTCCATGAGAATAACATCCATCATCATACTTAATATTTTGCACACAACACACAACAGCTTACACATAACGCATATCATAATTCCTATAACACATAATGTTGTCCAAATCATTCAGTCGTATGCCAAGAGACATAAGAATTATGGATATGAAATTAAGACTTCCCAAAAATGAGGGCTCAATATAAAGCACCTCAACTAGGGAGTCTTCTTTAGCAACACTGAGTCTTCTTCATTCAGTTATATGCACTTCATTTCATTTTATTCATAGGCCAGTGTAAACACCAACTATACCTAAGATGTAGTTTAAGACATTCATAGGGTTCGTTGTGCAATGACCAAGAATGACCTAATGTCATTACGTTAATCTAACTCACCTCTTTATTCATCTATCCTAACACGTTCGGTATCATTCGTTTCATTATGTGCATCATTTGTGGTTGGCCTCATTCATTCGTTGGGAACATTAACTTTAAAGGACATAGATCATGTGAGCATCATGAAATCTCTCACTGAAAAGAGGTGGAATCACTAGCAAAAGTGACCCAAAACAAGCTAGCACACATGGGAATTGAAACCCGCCATTTCCCTATATTGGCAGTATAGGTTAGAAGTCTAGGATATATAAGGAGACCCGTACCCGTCATGCTGAACAATCTCATCTCATGAGAGTTAGGTGGACCTCCGCCCTTCCTGAAAGAATGCATAACCCCTCATAACTAGTCTATCAGTGCTCAGTATAAAGTTCTACTACATTAATCTCATACGTCACGGAAACTGGCTTCTAGTATGAGGAAATGATGGTTCAATAGATGATTTCTTATCTCATCATTAGTATAAAGTATGTTAAACTCAATAATTTCATTAAAGTGTTAATAGAGACTAGTCTCTTCATTAATTTTACACTCTCATAGCGAGTACGTTTTGGTAACATTTACTTAGGCTCATTTTAGATTTATCTCATATTTTACATTTGACTCATATCATGTGGTCACCACACTCATCAACATTAGCACATTTTATATTCATAATTACTCACATCTTTTTACGTGAATGTTCATTTTATCATATGTCAATGAACATGGCCATTTTTGTGTTTCATACTCTTGCTTAACACTTTTAGGGTTTCATCATTTCCTTACATAATAATCATTTCATCCTATGCCAATGCATTTGGTCATTTAGTGTGTTTTTCACTAGTACTTAACCCTTCTCGGGATACATAATTTCATTGCATACATCTTAGGTTAACTTATTTTTAAATGTATGCTAGACTTATGGGTCAATACATACAAGCCATGAGGCTTCATTCATAGTTCATTTAAGTGATTCATATCTTCCTAAGATCATGTAGTACAAGATTTATGCATCCCGTATGTATGCTAAGATCTCAATTCGATCTAAGTAGAAAGCATTATTCTTGAAGATCTTATACACGTATGACTTATGCATCTATACAGAATTTGGTCAAGGGAATAAAATTTTGAATACCTTAGACAATACTTACATTTTTTCATTTATTGTTTGTTTGTCCACATGACATTGGTACCCTAGATCGAGCCCTAACATCAACGTGTCCTCTGTATTTTTATCCTTTGAATTTACCTCTTACTTGACAAGGGGTTGTGGGATCAAACACCCACAACCCCTTTTATGTTTTATTAATCTATTTCGAGTTGACTATGAGGTTGTGGCATCAAACCCCCACAACCTGTATTTATTTTTCTTCTATTCTCCTCCTTAAATTAGCCTATGAGGTCGTGGGTTCGATTCCCACATGCCACCTTTTTATTTTTTCTTTTACTCTCCTCCTTAAATCTGCATAAGAGGTCGTAAGTTGTATTGCCACACGCCTCCCCCTTTATTTTTCTTTTTTCACCTCCTTTATTTGCATAAGAGTTCGTGGGTTCGATTCCCACACTCCTCCCCCTTTAAAATTTCTTTTATTCTCCTCCTTAATCTTCCTAAGAGGTCCTGGGTTCGATTCCGACCCATTGTCTCCCCCTGTAGTGTTCATTATCAACTCCTAATCTTGCCTAAGAGGGGTGGGTTTTGATTCCCACACGCTTCCCCCTTCATTTTTCTTTTATGTCCTCTATTAAACTGATGGAGAGGTGAGTGGGTTTGGAATCCAAATCCTCTATGTCTAGTTTTTTCCTTTAAGTTACATTTTCAAGACAATACCATTGTTCTAATCCCCTTCACCACATTTCTTTTTAACACTTTATTTCATGGTTTTTAACATTTTGAGGTCACGAGTTCAATCCTCAATAACCTCACTTGTTTTAATACAATTTTTTAAACATTTTGAACCCTCTTTGCAGACCGAAATTCATCACTAGAAGCTGCAAGTTTTCTTTTAATTTTTCCTCCAGTCTCAAGTGTACCCTTAGTCCTTAGGGGGGAAATTCTCGTAGTGCATTAAAGAACGTTTTAGGTGCGTCTTCATGAATTGTTTTTACCAAGACATTATCCCTCAAATCATGCCATTGCAAAATTTGAACAATCACAGGTACAGAACGTGGTGGTACCTGAAATATTAACTATCTATAATGTCATTTAGTCATAAATCATGACACACCAATAGTCACAAACAACACACACATACCACACTAGTTAATTGTCCAAAATCATAAACATAAGTCGCATAATTTTAAAACATTACATAAAAACTATAATCATCCGGAAACACATTTCCTCCCTAGTTTTCTACCAGCAAACATAACCAACTATGATTCAATGGGAAGCTAGTGACCGGGGATATGAACGGAGAAAACAATCCTTAGTTCAGAAGGAATATTCTGAACCTTAAGGGTCTATTGGAAAAGAGAAAGAGAAAGAAGAAAAACCATACCTTTTTGAAGGTCAAACCTAGACCGTCTGAACAAATAACCCCTACAAACACACGTCCAAATTGATGATCTTCAACACCAACTTGACGAAAAAACCCTCTATTTGCCTAACGTGTTTTATTAGTTGTTTTTTTATAATTTTCATCGTGAGTTTTTCAAGTATGAAGAACATTGGTTTACCTAATGTTTTTATACGTTATTTGGCAGAGAAAAACATGAGTGAGAGTGATAGAGATATGAGCGTGGGAGAGAAAATTTTTCTTAGGCTTAGAAGTCTAGTTTAGAACTTAGTCAAATAAGGTTTTATTTCATTTTTAAAAATGTGATTTCCTTTTATTTTAAATCATATAATAAATAATAAATATAATTTAGTTGCATTAATTTACTAATTTACGTAAATTAGTTACATTAATTTAAGTTCGGTAAAGACTTCTTCAAGTAAATCTTCGAATTCGAGAGCCATAAAAGATTAGATCTAACCTTTCCAGCTCAACTAATTCCCCAAGTTAGTTGTATTGGATGTAGCAAGGGTTCCGAGGTCTGGTTCTACACGCATCAGTCTGTGTGAACCCTTGTCTAATCATACGCATTCTTGACTCATTAGCATTGCTTATTTTATCCATCTTAGGGTTGTTGTTGTTTCAGTAGGGTGACATTGGTCATGGAGTGCGAGCATTCTTCAACTTCATATGAAATAAACCTAGTCCCACACACATCAAATGTTGAGTGTGCACAATGGCTGGGCGACATCAGTCATGGCATGTGCACCACGACTTGGCGTTATTGGTTGTGGCCCGCACGCATCGGTCATGCGACATGAGTAAATAACTGACAGAGTCCTCAAAGGCATGCACACATCTGACATGTCTTACGTTCATTGGAAGGCTGCGTCACTCAGTGGCAGGTGCCATCAACAAAGTCATACAAAAATCTAACGTGGCATGAGTGCATCAGTTGGGAGAAATTCACATCTTTCATTAATCGTCAACCAATTTTTGCATACATCTGACGTGGAGTCTGCAATTCTGCCAACGAAACGCGTCATCGTACTAGAGACATTGGCCGTGGAGTTCCCAGATCAGTCGTGGGCTATGCATCTTGTACAGTCGCGTAGATCATGGGCAATCTGCATTCTGCACATTACTTAGTCTTCTTTTAGCATGGCCTACATACATTATTCATCCAACGTTAGGCAAGGCCTGCCTCTATAACCCTCCGCCTAAAACAATTGTCAGCACATCAGACATGGCCTGCCCGCATCGACTTTTGCCTGCACACAACATTAAACAAATATCAATTGTGGCCTGTATACATCGATTTGCTGACGTAGAACGTGGGATGACCTTATCTTATTTAGCATACACACATCGGTCTAACAACGTCAAATGTCGTGTGGCGGTATTGTTAGTGGCTTGCATAAATCTGTTTGGGGTTGTCAGACGTTGCATGACCTCATTGTTTAAATAAAAGAACGTAAGGTCACTATATGTTTTTTTGAATTTTTAGTGTTTATTTCATTTTTGTTTCATAATTTTGCTACTTTTAATTAATTAATTACACATTTTTTTGGATTTGTCATGAGAAAAATAATTATTCAAAAATATAGTTAAAATTGTTAAAATTGTTGAAGTTAAGTTTACTGCAATTATAAGTGAATTTTTTGCGTATATTTTATACTTTTATCATATTTTTAATTTTTTTTAATTAAGTAATTACTCATTTTTGAGATTTGACTAAGAAATTTAAAAAAAAAATTGTTGAAATTTATTAATTTACGGTAACTATATCTATTTTTGATTTTTTGGCGTTAATCATATTTTATCATATTTTTTATAAATTACTTACCCATTCTCAAGATTTTCTCAAAAAAATAAAAATTACAAAAAATTATTGAAATTCTTTAATTTAAGGTTACTCTATTCCTTTTTGAAATTTTGGCGTTAATTTTATATTTTTAGTATATTAAGTTGATCTTTATTAATTAATTACTCATATTCGTGATTTTCCCAAAAAAATAAAAATTCAAAAAAAAATAGTTGAAAACTATATTTTTCAATATATAAAAGTTATTCATAATAATAAGAAAATGTGTGTTTGTATCTTAGAAAGTACATATTTGGGTTGTACATGTTCGTTATGATTCGTTGAAAAAAAGATGCGTACTCATCTAAGTCAGAATAAGCAACACGGAATAAAGAGCTCCATGGGTCACACGTAGGACGTAGAATGTGGGCATCACACATGCGCATCAACAAACGACAGACGACATCGGTCATGGTCCGCACACATTAGACGTGAGCATATGGAAAATGACGTCCACCAACATCAAGAGACATGGTCGAAGGCCCGCATGCATGAAACGTGGTGTATGTGAATTCACTAAGCCACATGAGTCGTGGCTTGCATGCATCGGCCAACGGAAGACAACATTGGAAATGGGCAACATTTGGGTATATGGAAAATGACATTTGTAGACTTCATGATACATCGTCCAAGGCCTGCACGCGTCAAATGTAGTGTGTGTGTATCAGACGTATCGAATGCTCTTCTACCAAACGACTTCTGCCTATGGCAGGCGACATCGGCCAAGGCCTTCACACATTAAATGTTGTGTGTGCTAAATGACTCGCAAAATTGGTAATGGTTTGCATGCATTAAATATTGCATATCTGCATCAGTTGGGTGACATAAGTCGTGACATGCACATACCGGCCAACGACTGCCGACATCGATCATTGCTTGCACACATCGGAAGTGTGCAAATGGCAAACGACAACTAACAATGTCAAGGGACACCGTCCAAGGGCTTTAAGGATGAAACGGGTTGTGTGTTCATTGAGTGGGAGACACAGGTTTTTTCTAGCACATATCAGCCATTGGAAAACGACATCACTTATGGACAACATGTATAAGTGTAGCATGTGTGCATATGGAAAACAACGTCCGCAGTCATAGGCGACATTAGCCAAGGACTACATGCATCAAACGTGGTATGTGCGTAATGGAAGTCGACATCGGTCATGGCTTGCACACATTAGATGTTGTATGTGTTAATTATCATTACGACTTTGGTCGTGGCATGTGTAGAGCGACTACACCAGTCGTCAAGGCTAATGGATTGCTTGCATCGAACGTTCGCATATGGCTATTTACATCTACCTACATTAGGTGACATCTTCCAAAGCGTGTATGCATCAAACATGGTGTGTGCGCATCGACTGCGCAACATCATTCATGGTCTACGCGCATCGGTCATGGCTTTAACGCATCAGGCTTAACATGTTTATATATGGAAAACGATGCCTGCCAATGTAAGGGGACATCTTCCAAGGATTTCCAACATAAAATGTGGTGTGTGCACATCATCTAGGAGTCATCGATCCTTGTTTACAATTATCAGACATAGCATGTGTTAAAGTGGATAACAATGTCTTCCAATGTCATCAACATCAACAAAGGATTTCAAGCTTCATGCCTGATGTGTGCACATTGGCAGGGCGACATCATTCATGGTCTATACACATAGTCTAATGTCATATGACATAGGCCAAGCCCTATAATCATCGTTTGTATAGTGTGAACATAATCTAGGAGACATCAGTCGTGGTCTGCACACATCGACCAATAGAATAAGACAACGGTTATGGCTTGTACGCATTAGTCAAAGCGGAAGCGTATATAGAAAATTATGCTGGCCAAGGTCAGGAGACATCTACCAAAGCATGCATGCATAAAATGTGGTGTGTGTGCATAAAGAGGGTCACATAACTCATGGCCTGCGTGCATCGTCCAACAACAGAGGTAAATACTAATAGCCTGCATGCATCGGGCTTAGCATTTGCGTATATGGAAAATTAAGCCTTCCAAGGCATGCACGAATAAAACATAGTGTATGCGCATCAGCTAAGCGTCAGCAGGCATTGTCTACAAGCATCGGATGTACTGTGTGCTTAAGTTGCAAACGACGTCTTCAAACGGCATCAGTTTCGGCCAAGTCCTACAAGCTTCACTTGTGGCTTGTGCGCATCGGCTGGGAGACATCATTCCTCACCCATAAGCATAGTCCAATTTAATATAATATCAGCCAAGTCCTGTAAGTATAAGGTGTGTCGTGTGCACATCAACTGGACAACATCACTCATGGCCTACACGCATCGGCCAACAGAAGAAGATGACGGTCATTTGTGTGTATATGCAAAAACAAGACCTTCCAATGTCAAGTGACATATGCAAAGGCATGCATGAATAAAACGTGGTGTGTGCGCATCGACTGGGTGAAATTCATGGCCTTCGCACATCGGCCAACAATAGAAGACATCGGTCATGGCCTGCACAAATTGGCTAATATCATATGACATTGACCAATGCCTTGAAGCATAACTTATGGCGTGTGGACATCGTCCAGTTGTTGCTTACGCGCATAGGCCAACAAAAGAAGATAGCGGTAATGGTCAGCACGCATCAGGCGTAGCATGTGCGTAAATGGAAAACGACGTCTACCAATGTCATGCAAAATCTACGAATGTCTGTATATTAATTTAACGCGGTATGCACACATCATATAGGCGTCATTGGTTGTGGCCTGGAAGCATTAGACGTAGCATGTGCCCAAGTGGTTAAAAATGTCAACTAATGGCATCAGCATTAGCCAACGCCTGCAAGCTTCACGTGTGGCATGTGCCCATCGACTAGGCAATACATTAGTGGCCTACCCACATCCTCCAACATCATATGACATCATCAAAGGACTGCAAAAATTAGTTATGGAGTGTGCGCATCACTAGGTGACATAAGTTGGGCATGTTTGCATCGCCAATGTCAGGCGACATCGTCCAAGTCATTCACACATCAAACATTGTGTGTGCATCCATTGGGCGACATCGGTTGTGGCTTGCACACATTGGCAGAATGAAGGTGATATTGATCATGTCCTGCACACATCGGAGTTGTTTGTTGTTGTATTATCAAATGAATATGCCAATGTCACGGGGCATTCAGCGAGGCTTGAACACATCCAATGTGTTGTCTGCGCATTGGCTAGGTGACATTGGTCATGTCCTGCACACATCAGACTTAACTTGTCCGCAGGTGGAGAATGATGTCTTCCAGTGGCACCATCGACAACAAAGGCATACAAGCATCACCAATAGTGTGCGCGCATCTACAGGGAGACATCTGTTATGGTCTGTGAGCATTCGCCAACGTAAGATGACTCAACCAAGGCCTGCACAGATCAAACGTAGAGAGTACACATCAGTTGGGCAACATCAATCATGGCATCTGCAAATCCTCTTGGAGACATCGATAGTGACTTGCTCGCATTTGTCAGGAGATCTCATCCAATGACAGACAGTATCATCAAAGGCATGCACACATCTGACATGTCCTGTGCGCATCGGCTGGATACATGACATAATGGCAAGTACCACGAGTCAAGGAATGCATGAATCTAACATGGAATGTGCATATTGGGAGGGAGAAATTGGAGTCTCCCATTCATTATCAACCGGTTTTTACATGCATGTGATGTTGAATGTGCAAGTAGGCCAAGAACACGCTTTATGGTCGTGGATTACCCACATCAGTCGTGGCCTATGCACTTTTCTCAGCCGATGTCGATCGTGGATTTCTCGTATTGTGCACATTACTTAATCGCCTAGGGGTGTGGCCTACAAAAATCGTTCAGTCAATGTTTTGCAGGGACTGCACCCATTACCATTGGCCTATACACAATTATATGTCAGACATCACCTTACCGCATCAACTTTTGCCTTCACACAACGTTAAACAAACATCAAACGTGGACTACATACATAGACGTACCGAAGTTTAATGTGGGCTTCCCTTATCGTATTTAACATACACATATCGGTCTACAGACGTCAAATGTCATCTTGTAAAATCGTTCGTGGCCCGCATCCATCAGTTTGGGGACATCGGATGTCGCGTGACCGCATTGTTGAAATAAAGAAACATAAGATTAATATATCTTTTTGTGAATTTAAGCCATATTTTCATAGTTTTTTTTTGTAATTTTCCTACTATTTTATTTGTAAATTATGCAGGGATAAAACTAATTATTGAAAAAAATAGTTTAAATTGTTGAAATTATTGAATTTGAGTTTACTATAATTACATATGAAATTATTGCATAAATTTTATATTTCAATGATAATTTGCTTTTTTTATTAATTAATTAATCATTTGTGGGATTTGACGAAAAAAATAAAAATTCAAAAAAATTGTTGAAATTATTGAATTTAAGGTTACTTTATTTATTGGTGAATTTTTTTGATTAATATTATATGTTTATCATATTTTTTAAAATAAATTACTCATTCTCGATATTTGCTCAAATAAATTATAATTCCAAAAGTTGTTGAAATTGTTGAATTTAAGGTTAATCCATTTATTTGTGTTTTTTTGGACTTTATTTTATATATTTATAGTATCAATTCTATTTTTACTAATTAATTACTCATATTCGTGATCTGCAGAAAAAAATTAAATTAAAAAAAATTGAAAACTATGTTCTTTGTAAAGATAAAAGTTATTTAAAATAAAAATCAAATTTGTGTTAGTACTTTAGAATGATCGTATGTGGGTTTTACATGTTCACTATGATTCATTAGAAAAACAATTATTTCTTTTCTAAGTCAGAATCGATGCAACGGAATGAAGACGACCATGTGGGCAACACAAAGGACGTAGCATGTGGGCCTCAGACATGCACATGGGCGAATGACAGGCGACACTAGTCATGGACTGTCTGCATCTGACGTGTGCATATGGAAATGACGTTCACCCTCATCATATGACATCCTCGAAGTCCCGCAGGCATCAAATGTGGTACGTGCGCATTACTGAAGTGACATAAATCGTAGCAAGTGTGCATCGGCCAATTGCATACGACACTGGTCATGGACTGCACGCAACGATGTCACATATGCACTTATAGAAAATGATGTTTGAAGACGTCAGGAGACATCGTCCAAGGCCTGCACGCATAAGATGTAGCATGTGCTTTTTTGACATGTGACGTCTGCAAGTGTGAGGCGACATCGGCTAAGTCCTACATGCATCAATTGTGGTGTTTGCGCAAAGGAAGGCGACATCGGTCATGAGTTGAACGCATCAAATATTGCATGTATGCATCAGATAGGCGAGATAAGTTATGGCATGCACACATCGGCCAACGACGTTCGACATCGGTCATGACATGCATACATCAAAACAGGGCATAGTGCAAAAGAAGTCCACCAATGTCGGGGGACATTGTCCAAGGGATTTACGCATCAAACGGGTTGTGTGCACATTCATTTGGGCAAGAAATGTAATGGTATGCTCATATCAGCCAATGGCAAATAACATAGGTCAAGGCTCGTATTCATCAACTTAACATGTGCGCATATGGAAAAAAAAATTTATAGACGTCAGGAGACATTGACAACGGCCTACAAAATTCAAATGTTTTCGTACACAACACTAGGAAACATCGCGCATTGCCTGCACACATTAGATGTTGAATGTGCTAATCAGCTAGGCAACATCGGTCGTGGCATGCACACATCGACAAGCCCAACTGTCATCGGTCATGGACTTCTTGAATCGGACATGCACATATGGCTAGTGATGTATAACAACACCTGGCAACATCGACCAAGGCATGCACACCTCAAACATGATGTGTGCGCATCAACTAGGCAATATAAGTCATGGCCTGCACGCATCGTCCAACAGCAGAAGAAAAAATTCATGGCTTGCACGCACCAGGCATAGCATGTGCGTACATGGAAAACGGTGCTTGCCATTATTAGGAGACATCTACCAAGGCATGTATAAATCAAACCTGGTGTGTGCACATCAGCTAGGTGTCATCGGTCATTGCTGCAAGCATCAGACGTACTATGTGCGTAAGTGGAAAACAACTTCTTTCGATGGCATCATCATCATCCCAGGCCTGCAAGCTTCACCCTTGGCATGAGTGCATCAGCTGGATGATATCATTCGTGGACTACAGGGATAGGCCAATGTCATATAACATTGGGAAAGGCCTTCAAGCATAAGTTGTGGTGTGTGCACATCGTCTGGGAGGCATCGCTCGTGGCCTAAATGCATAGGCCAATAAAATAAGAAAACAGTCATGTCCTGCATGCATCAGGCTTATCATCTAAACACATGGAAAACAAAACGTGTCACTGTCGGGCGACATTTGCCAAGGCATTCATGCATCAAACACGGTGTTTGTGTATCGACTATGTGACATTCGTCATGGACTGCGTGCATCGGCTAATACTAGAAGACATTGGTCATGGCATGCACGCATCAGTTGTGGTGTGTGCACATTAGCTGGGCGACATTAGTCGTGACTTGAGTTCACCGGTAAACATAACAAGATAACGGTAATAGCTTGTGCGCATTGAGCGTAGCATGTGTGTATATGGAAAATGACGCCTGCCAATATCAGGCGACATATGCTAAGGCCTCCAAGCATCAAATGTGGTCTATACACATCAGGTAGGTGTCATCGGTCATGATATGTAAGCATCAGACGTAACATCTGCACAAGTGGTAAATAATGTTGTCCAATAACATCAAATCATCCAAGTCCTGCAATCTTCACGCGTGGCCTACACACATCCGCCAAAATCATATGACATCGTCAAAGTTCTACAAGAATTATTTGTCATGTGTGTGCATCAATTGCCCGACATATCTTGTCGCCTTCTTGCATCTCCCAATGTAAGGCCATATTGTCCAAGGTATGTAAACATCAAACATTGTGTGTGCAAATATATTGGGCGACAACGATTGTTGAATGCGTGCATTGGACAAAGGCATATGACATCGGTTATGGCATGAACACATTATATGTTGCATGTTATTTTATTGTAAAACGATGTCTGCAAATGTCATGAGGCATCAGCCAAGGCATGAACACATCAAATGTGGATGTGCACATTGTCAAGGTGACTTCTGTCATGGCCTACACACATCAAACATAGTTTGTGCGCATGTGTTGAACACCATCTTCTATGTCCTCATCAACAACCAAGTGTTGCAAGCATCACCCATGGCATATGCGCATCGGTAGGGAGACATCGGTCATGGCCTGCAATCTTCGTCCAAAGTCATATGACATCACCCGAAGGCCTTCACGTATCAAATGTTATGTTTGTGAATCGATTTGGTGACATGTGTCGTGGAATGTGCACATCGGCTTGGAGACATTTATCGTGGCCTGCACGCATCGATCTGGCGATGTTGGCCAACGACTGACAGCACTACCAAAGGCCTGCACTTATCTGACGTGTCTAGCCGCATGAACAGGAAACATCACGCAATGACAGGTACAATCAATCAAGGCATGCATGCACCTAAAGTGATATGTGCGCATCATCTAGGTAAAATAGCGTCTTACAGTGAGCATTACTCAATTTTTCCATGCATCTTACGTGGAATGTGCACGTCGGTCAATGGAACACATCATCGACCACGAGACATTTGTCGTGGAGTACATTCATCTGTCGTGGCATATGCACCTTGCACAACAGATGTTGACCATGGACTTTTTGCATTGTGTACATTACTTAGTCGTCTTCGGGCGTGTCCTACAAACATAGTTCAACAAACGTTTGGTGTGGCCTACCTCCATCGCCCTTAGCATACACATATCTGTCTTCGTTATCGGACATGGGCTACCCACATTGACCCTTGCCTGCAAATATTGTTAAACCAACATTGGACATAGACTGCATACATCGATTTATCAACGTCGAACGTGGGATGCCCTTATTGTATTTAGCATACACAAAATGCTTTGTCCATGTCAAATGTTGTCTGGATGCATCGTTCGTGGCCTGCATACACCGGTTTGGAGACGTCGGATGTTGCGTGACCGCATTGTTGAAATAAAGGACCTTAAGGTTACTATATTTATTTGTGAATTTGTGGCGTTAATTTCATTATTTTTTCAAGATTTTCCTTTTTTCTATGAATTAATTATGCATTTTTTGGGCTTTGCTCGAGGAAAATATTATTATAAAAACTATTTGAAGTTTTTGTAATTGTTTAATGTACAGTTACTATAATTATATTTTAATTTTTGGCATAAATTTTATATTTTTATCATATTTTTCTTTTTTAATTAATTAATTAATCATTAACGCGATTTGACGAAAAAAATAAATATTCAAGAAAAGTTGATGAAATTGTTTAGTTTAAGGTAACTATATTCATTGGTGGATTTTTATATTAATTTTATATTTTTATAATATTTTCCCTATTTTTTACAAATTAATTACTCATTTTTGAGATTTACTCAAAAAAATGTTGGAATTGTTAAATTTAAGGTCTCTCTATTTATTTGTGAATTTTTTGCGTTTATTTTATAAATTTACAATGTTAATTCTATTTTTATTAATTAATTGTTCACCTTTGTGATTTACCAAAAAAAATAGTTGAAAACTAAATTTTTATACATACAAAAATTATTTATGATAAAAAGAAAATGTGTGTTTGTACCTTAGAACGTACATATTTGGATTAAACATGTTAATTATGATTCATTAGAAAAATGATGCCTACTGCTCTTAGTCAGAATCGGCAGAACGGAATCAAAATCTCCATGTTCCCCGCGTAAGACATAGGATGAGGACATCCGACATGAACTTCGGTTAAAGACATATGACATTGGTTATGGCCCGCATGCATCCTACGTGCGCATATGGAAAATGACGTCCACCAAAATCAGGAAACATCCTAGAAGGCCCGCACGAATAAAATGTGGTATGTGCATATCGACGTAGCGACATCATCGTGGCTTGCTCATATCATCCAATAGTAGACACCATTTTTCATGGAATGTATTCAATGACAAAACATGTGCGTGTTTGGAAAATGAAGTTTGCAGATGTCATACGACATCAGCCTAAGCCTGGATGCATCAAACATGGTGTGTGTGCATCTAACATAGAAAATGCTCTACTAGAAAACAACGACTTCCTCTATCTGGCGACATCGACCATGGACTTCATGCATTAAATGTGGTGTCTGCGCAATGGAAGGCAACATCGCTTATGGTTGGCACGCATCAAACTTTGCATGTGTGCATCAGCAGGGCAACATCAGTCGTGGCATGTTTACATTGTCCAATGACGTCCGACATCGATCATGGTATGCACACATCGGAATTGAGCACATGGAAAATGATATCTAACAATGTCAAGGGACGTCATCCAAGGGCTTTAAACATCAAACGGGTTGTATGCACATTTACATAGCATCAAAAGTTGCTTCGTGTGCCTATCACCAATGGCCAAAGGACATCGTTCATGGGCTATACGCATAAGCGTAATATGTGCACATATGGATAACAAAATCTATAGACGGAAGGAAAAATTGGCCATGGCCTACACGCATCAAATGTTGTGTTTCCTCATTGGAAGGAGACATAGGTCATAGCCCGAACACATTAGATGTTGCATGTGCTAATTAGCTTTGCGACATCGTTCATGACATGCGTGTGTCGACAATGAGAGTCGTCATTGGTCTTATCCTTCTTGGATCAGACGTGTACATATGCTAATGACATCTACCTACATCAGCAGACATCGTTCAAGATGTGCACACATATAACATGGCTTGTGCACATCGATTGGGCGACATAAGTCATGGGCAGCATTTATAGGACATGGGTTGCATGCATCAAACATAACATGTGCGTATATGGAAAATGACGCATGCCAATGTAAGGCAACATCTGCCAAGTCTTGCGTGTATCGAACGTGGTGTATGCACATCTGCTAGGTGTGATAGGTCATTGTCTGCAAGCATCAGAAATAGCATAGGCGCAAGTGGCAAATGACGTCTTCCAAACACATCAACATCAGCCAACGCCTACAAGCTTCAGGTGTGGCGTGTACGCATCAGTTTGGAAACATTATTCATGTCCAAAACACATCAACAAAAAAATATGACATCGTACAAGGCTTGCAAGCATCAGCTATAGCGTGTGCACATCCGCTAGGTTGCATTAGTCGTGGCTTGCATGTATCGGCGGATATAAGAAGACAACAGTCATGTCCTGCACAAATTAGGAAAGGCATTCACGCATCAAATGTGATGTGTGCGCATACACTAGGAGACATAGGTCATGTCCTGCACGTATTAGACATAGCTTGTGCGCATGTTGCGAATGACATCTGCCTATCGCACTAGCAATAGCCTAGGAATGCGGACATCACCCATGGCTTGTGAGCATTGGTAGGGAGACATTGGTCATTGCCTACGTCCATCGTCCAACGTCAGATGATAGCGGCTAATACTTCCATGCATCAAACGTGGAGTGTGCCCGTATATATCATATGTGCACATATGGAAAATGACATCCACCAACATCAAGGGACATTCTCAAAGGCACGCACGCATCAAACGTGGTGTGTGCGCATCGACACAGGGATATCAATCATGACATAAGTTCATCGGCCAATAGTAGACGATATTGCTAATGGCCTACATGAAATAGCGTAACATGTGCACATATGGCAAACGACGTGACATCGTCCAAGGCCTAAACACATGAAACGTGGTGTGTGCGTATCGAGTGGGCGACATTGGTCATGGCTAACACGCATTACATGTAAAAGGTTCTCTTCTGGAAAATGATGTCTGCCTGTTTCAGGTGACACACGCCAAGGCTTGCACACATTAAATATTGTGTGTTTGCAACAACAGGTGACTTCATTCATGCTTTGCACAAATCAAGCTAGGTGACATTAGTCGTGGCATGCACACATCAGCCAACGAAGGCTGACATCAGTGATGGAATGCACACTTAAGAAGTGAGGATATGAAAAACGACATCTACCATTGTTAGAGGACAACATCCAATGGCTTTAAACATTAAACTAGTTGTGTGTGCATTGACTGGGTGACAATGGTTGTGTCCTGCGCATATAAGACAATGGCAAACGACATCGGTCATGGGTTGCACACATTAGCATAACATGAGCGTACATGGAAAATAATATTTCTAGACGTGAGGCAATATATGCCAAATCCAACATGCAACAAACGTGGTGTGTGCACAACAGCAAGCGACATCGGTCATGTCCTTCACACATTGCATGTTGCATGTGCTAATTGGCTTGGTGACATCGATCGTGAATTATGCATATCAACAAATCTAGCTGTTATCGATCATGGTTTTCTTGAATAAGACGTGCGCATATGGCTAATGACGTCTACCAACATCATGCGACATAATCAAAGAAATATATGAATCATACATGGTGTGTGCACATTGACTACCCACATCAATTATGGGCTGCGACATTGGCCAAAAGTAGAACAGATAAGTCAAATCTTGCACACATCGAGCGTAGAATGTGCATATATGGAAAAAGACTCCTGACAATGTAACGTGACATTTTCCAAGGTATTGATGCATCAAAATTTGTGCGTGCACATTAGCTAGGTGTCATCGGTCATGGACTGCAAGAATCAGACGTTGCATGTGCGCAAGTGGCAAACGATGTCTTGCTATGACATCAACACCAGCCAAGGCCTACAAGTTTCACGTGTGGCGTGTGGTGCATCGGCTGGGCGACATCATTTGTGGCCTACATGCATCGTCCAATGTTATATTACATCATCCAAGACCTGCAAACATTTGTTATGGCGTGTTCTCATCGACTAGGCGACATCAGTTGTTGCTTGTTCGCATCAGCCAATGTTTGGTTGTGTGCGCATCAATTGAGCGACATCGGTCGTTCCCTACGCGCATTGGACAAAGGCAGACGATATCACTCATGGCCTGCCAACATCGGATGTTGCATGTGCTTGTATTGGGAAATGATGTCTACCAATGTCATTCGGCTTCTACCAAGGCATGCACACATCAAATGTGGTGTGCACACATCGGATAGGAGACATCGGTCATAGACTACATGCATTAGAAATTACTTGTGTGCATGTGGCAAACGACATCTGCCAAGGGCATAACTAACATCCAAGGCCTGCAAGCATCATCCATGGCGTGTGCGCGTAGATAGGGGTACATCGATCATGACCTCTGAGCATCTTCCAATCAAATGAAATCGGCCAAGGCCTGTACGTGTAAAACGTGGAGTGTGCGCATTGCCTGGTCATATGCACATTGACTTGGAGACATCAATCGTGTTATGCATGAATCGGTGAGCCTACGTCGGCCAGCAATGGAAAACATCATTGAAGGCCTACACACATCTGACGTGTCCTATGCGCATCAGCAGGCTACATCACTCAACGACATGTACCATCGGTCAAGGCATGCATGCATCTAACGTGGCATGTGTGCATTGGCTGGGAGAAATTAGCATTTTCCATTGAGCATCAACACATTTTTACATGCATCTGAGGTGAAATGTGCACGTCGACCAACAATATGCTTCATCTTCTAGGATACATTGGTTGTGGTGAACTTGCATCAATTATGGCCTATGCACTTTTCCCAGCTGACGTCGACTGTGGAATGACCCCATTGTGCACTTTAATTAGTGCGCTTCTGGCGTGGACTACAAACATCATTCAACAATTTTTTAACGTTGTCATCCCTTATCGCACTTGTCCTACATACAACTGTCAGCGACGTCAGACATGGCCTACCTGCATAGACTTTTGCCTTCGCACAATGTTAAACCAAATTCGAAAGTGGCATGCATAGATCAATTTGCCGATGTCGAAGGTGGTCTTCCGTTATTGTATTTAGCATTGACACACCAATCTTTCGATGTTAAACGTTATCTTGATGCATATTTTGTGGCCTACATACATCGATTTGGTGACGTTTGACATTGCATGACCGCGTTGTTCAAATAAAGGAACTTATGTTTACTAAATTTATTTGTGACTTTTTGACATTAATTTTATAGTAATTTCATAATTTTCCTATTTTTTAAATATTTACTGGGAGTAAACTAATTATTCGAAAAAATAGTTAAAATAGTTGAATTTAGGATTACTATAATTATATTTGAATTTTTGGCGTAAACATTATATTTTTATCATATTTTCCTATTTATTATTAATCAATTACTCGTTTCAGAATTTAACAGGAAAATAAAAATTCAAATTTTTTTTTTGAAATTTATGAATTTAAAGTAAAAATATTTATTTGTGAAAATTAGTTACTCATTTTTGAAATTTGCTCAAAAGAAAAAAACTACAAAAAATTATTGAAATTGTTGAATTTAATGTTACTCTATTTATTGGTGATTTTTTCGCGGTAATTTTATATTATATAATGTTAATTGTATTTTTTTTTATTAAAAACCCATATTCGTGACTTGCCTAAAAAAATCGAAAAAAAATATTGAAAACTATATTTATATATATATTAATGTTATTTATGATAAAAAAGTAAATGTGTGTTTTTACCTTAGAACGTACATATTTGGGTTGTACATTTTCATTATGATTAATTGGATATATGATGCCTACTCCTCTTAGTCAGAATTACGCAAAGAAATCAAGAGCTCCATGTGGGCCACGCAAAGGACGTAGCATGTGGGCATAAGACATGCGCATGGAGGAACGCCAGATGAGATCGGTCATGGCCCACACGCATCAGATGTGTCCATATCAAAAATGACATACACCAATATTATGCAACATTTTTAAAGTCCCACACGCATAAAATGTGGTGTGAGAGCATCGAAGGAGCAACATCAGTCGTGGCGTGCACATGTAAGCCAACGACAAAAAACATTGGTCATACATGCAACGGGGGGACATGTACTTATTTGGCAAACTATGTTTGCAGACGTTAGGCGACATCGGCCAATGCCTGCACGCATCAAACCTTGTATGTGCGCATAGGATGGGCGACATTGGTCATGGTCAACACAAATCAAACGTAGCATGTGCGCATCTATAAAACCACGTCTACGAGTGTCACACAACATTGACATAGGCCTGTAGGCATCAAATCTTTTGTGTGCGCAATAGCATGCGACATAAGTCATGGTTTTCACGCATAAATTGTTGCATGTGTGCATCCACTGGGCGACATCAGTTGTTGCATGCATAAATCATCCAACGATGATCTATATTGGTCATGGCCTGGACACACATCGAAAGTGAGCATAATGCTAAAGACGTCTACCAATGTCAGGGGAAATCGTCTTAGGGCTTTATGCATCAAATGGGTTGTATTCCCAATGATAGAGCGATAAAACTTTTGTCGTGCCTATATCGTCCAATGGAAAACGACATTGGTCATTGACTGCACGCATCGACGTAACATGAGCGGATATATAAAACAATGTCTGGAGACGTCAGACGATATTGGTAGAGGCCTACACACATAAAACGTGGTGTGTGCGCAAAGGCATGGGACTTCGGTCATGGCTTGCACACATCAGATGTTGCATGTGGATGAGAGGCTATGTGATAACTAGGAAACGTCTCTTTTCTTGATACTCCTATGTCGAGCCTTTAAAGCTTTGACCTTACGAGTCTTTTAGCATATGATTCCTTTATTGGTAGATTCTTTCAAAGGAAACAAACAGAATCTAAGGTAGAGGACTTCATCAACCTTGCTCAAGGAGGTTGATGGTTCATGCTCAACAGGTTGAGGATAGTCGTCTATGAAAGAGGAATATGGAAGCTAAGAAGGAAAATTCAAGAAGTTAAGAAACAAGGAAGGTTGCCTCTTTAAAAGTTCTACAAGGGAGTCATCTTGTTAAGGGTGCACCATGGGCGGATGAAGTCAACATGAATCCACTAATCCCATCATCGTTTTAACTCCTCTTCCCTTCAGTTATACATCCCTTTTGCAATAAATTCATAAATAATCCTGGGGGTAAAACGACTGGTTTTCTAAGTATGTTCATAGTTTTATAAAACTTATAGTACCAAGTAGTTTTAGTAACGCCTTTTATACTCTATTTTGCCCACTTATGTGAAACATGTATGCTATGTTTTTCTAATATCTGTTCTTCTCTTCCGGTTCTCACTCAGGAAAGAACGATATCATGGTATGTCTTTCATGCATTGTTAAAAATGAGTATATTTGAGAAGGAAGTTCCTCACTATTTTGTTTATGATATGTAGCTTTAAATGATTATGCATCATGACTTGATGTTAAGTGTAATGATACTTAATATGCTTTGTGGTGCCTTCTAGTATTGAGTTTATTGCGTCTCTACCCTCCCAAAAGATTTTAAGTGTCATTCGAAGGATGAATGTTCCTTAAAGGGGGATAATGTTACTTCCCCTTAAAATGTACTTGTCTATACTAGAAGTCTATTAGAGGTTTTAAAGACGTTTATTGTGGGAGTAGGACATCCAATCTCTAGTATTGAATTAATTTTTGATGTTCGAGAATCTTGGTTTACAGGGTGTTAGCCATTTCTATGTATTAGTAAGTAACTAAAAATACACTTTGATTTTTAGACAGTTTCTATGTCATTAGATATAACTTGATATTCAAATGCCCAATCAAAGCTTGTTTTAGGTAGGTGAGTACATGTCTAAAATACGAGTCCATCGCAGTGTCCAGCCATTTACCATAGCACATGACAATTAAAAATATCATGTAATTAGATCATGACCCAATGACATATTAGCGTCCCTTGTACAATAAATGTTCCGGCAATCATTTTCAGGACATGCTCAGAGACCAACGACCAGCCCCTCGGAACTCGGTAGGTAGGTTAGAGGCAGCGCGGGTGCGGAGTAAGGTTACACTGGGGCATAGCTTCCTAACCAGTCCCTTGCTCAACTAAACTAACTAACCCTATTAACTAAATAAACAAACTGTGTACACCGAAATCCTAAACCTAACCCTGTTGAAAGAGTGACGGGTAACTAACTAAATAACTAAAGAAACCAAACCCTATACCTAACCTAGATGGTCCAAATGGGTTGGTTATGTCCTAGTTACTTAGGGGTCTTGAATCCCGTGCTTTCACGGTATAATTAATTACTTTTTCCTTAATTTTAGTGTGTCCAAAGCCCTTTTGTTTGTGCTCATTTTTATAACAAGATGTCTCTGTGTTTTGCAGGAAATTTTTCCCCGATCCAGAATGCGGAGATTTTGAGAAGACATGCCAGAAGAGGACCACCACGGAGCGTATTGACGGTCCGTCAATGGCCCCTGTGCGTCCGTAGGTGGCAGCGTAGAGAATCTGGCTGAGGAAGATTGGGAAGTCTACAACTTGGGATTACGAAGCTTGTGACGTCCGCATGGCCAATGAAGGTCCGTCCTGCACAGGTTTTCGTCCTGAAGATCAGAGAAGTGATCCAGACCCCATTCCAAAACCTCAAATTCCCAGAGTTGACGTCTTTTGAACGAGACCCCCGACGGAACCGGTTTTGCCTATGACCGTCCGTCCACTTGCCGTGAGGGGAAGAGAAAGCAGCAGAAGAAAATGACCAAGTATGGGAAGAGGAGTCCACAATGGTCCTTCATGACCACGACGGTCCGTTGCGTGGTCCTCGACCCAGCCGCGTTTTGCAGATTGTCTCTAGTAATTAGAATTCTGGTTATAAATTAGGAGGTTTTTGTATTTTTTAATAAATATTTCTAAAACCTCATTTATTTGGGTTAGACACCTGATAGTTGACGTGGAATATTAAGAAATCATATTTAATTATACTTTTGATTAGTGTTGTGATTCTTTGAGATTCTTACAAGTAATTTTTGGTGATTAATCAAGCGTCTTTTGCGACTTTATGTTATTCTTTCTCCTGTAAAGTAATACATAATTCTTCTTTAAATACTTTTGAATATTGTGTTTATATTATATGGCGATGAGAAGGATTTTAGTCGAGCGGGAGAAAAAGGCGGGCACTAACAAACTCCAGAACTAGGTTGTGGGAACCATGGAAAATAATGAAGCTCAACCCAGCTAAAAATAACAAATTCTAGAATAAGTGTCTTGCATGTATTAATACTTCGTTTGGGTAGAGGACTTTTTAGTGGATGAGCAACGTATAAACTCGCCTTATGCTATCTTTGCCGGACCAGGATGTAGATAATAGAAAGTTATTAACATAGATGTAGTGTATACTATCTATAGGCTAGTTTGATTGGTACAGGTATAACTTATCAACTATCGAATACGAGCTTAACCAAGGATTAGAAATACCTAACTTATCACTCTTTGCCCTGCAAGATACTTGTGGAGGAAATAATGTGTTTCGTTATAGTTATCAAGTTATGAACCTGTGGACGCACGTAAACCCTAGTTACTAACTTTGATTAAATTGATTCAACCCACATTAAAAGCTGTTTAAGTGTCTCTTTCATTTAGTTAGTTCTTTTTACTTTTAGGAAATACAAACCCGCCCCCTATTTACTTTTTATGTTTTTACTTTCTAAGGAAGTTATCAACCACCAATGGACTCACAAGTAAGTTAAGTCTAACATTTTCCTCCTCCTCGTGGAACGATCCCAACCTCACAGTTGTGTTATTTTCCTTGACGCGAATACCCGCTTTAACTTCTCCATTTGAGAAGTAAATTTGAGCGTATCCAAATTTTTGGCGCCGCTGCCGGGAATGTACTTTAATATTAATTTTAACTTATTACATAGTTTAGTGATATTTTACTTGATTTTACTTTTTTTAATTGTTTTTTATTTCTTTTCAAACTATCCTCCTTGTATGCCAAATACACGGAAGAAAGGACCATTGTTCCCCTACGATACGAGTTAGAGCGTACACCTGCGAAACATGAATCGTATTTGGTAATCAAATACGATGATGATCTCAACCAGAACACATCCCAGCTTCCGGTGGATGCTCATGGTCCAAATGTTACCACCCGAATCTCTGGTGAACATCAACCAGAGGGGCCAGGATCCCGGCTCCACAAACGCCCAAGCAATACTAACAGGATTCTATGATAGCAATCGCAATTCGGATGGGGCCACTGGTTTTGCCTCCTCTAACCCACAGGACCACTTTTGTGGTAACTAGTAGTCCTGATGCAATGCTCACCACTGGCCAGAGGTTTGTTCATGGCTACCTTCTGAGGATCCACATGCCCATATACTAAAAAGCTAAGGGCAGTGTGTAAAGTTGTGTGGGGAGCCTGACTTTGTATCTAGATGGTGTATAAAGGACGCTCAGAGTGTTTCCTTCCTTTCCTCTCTACTGAACGGGGATAGGCTACTATTATGGTTAACTGAGCTCCATACACTCCATCTGTACTTGGATCAACCGAGGATTTCTTCTTAACATAGCACGCTACTATCCGTCTCCAAGAACTAAACCACAAAGACAGGGTGAATACTGTGGCAACTACCAGGAAGTCAGTTTAGTAGTTCTGGGATAAGATTTCACCTCATTCTGGGAAGTGTTCCAATCAAAACGTATAGATGAGGATTCACTAAAGAAGAACTTCTACAGGGGACCCGATGATAACAACAAAGCGGTATTGGAAACAGAAGCCGGTGGATCTTATGGAGAATTGCCTTATGCTGAGTCGCTGAAAAATTCGAAAAATCTCTCCCGCCGAAATAACAAGAGCTTGGAGTACTAGAAATCTGATAACACAGGGAGAACCGCTTGTGTCATCGCCACTCACAACCCATCCACAGATGCTATTCGTGAAGAAATGGCTCAAATAGAACTACTGAGCTTGGGTTGGGTACTAAACAAAAACAAAAACATGTCACTGGGGGTGAGAAAAGGTTATGTGCTCAACTACTTGGCCAAACCATCCACGTCCAAATCGATGAAGTGTTATTATTAGGAAGGATTTCTCTAGAAGTAAATGAACAGATAGGGGGTTTCCTCCGACCAAGGCCCAGGCTCAATCCGGTAATTGGCTGCCAAGTCAAGGGAACCAGGTCGAACTATGGTAACTAACATCGTGAGGGTCATTAGGGTACTCAGAGATGGAAACTACAATCTCGACAACAACTCACAAGGGGTAACTATGCGGTAATAGAAACGGACGGAATGACCCCTAGTGGATTCCTCCTCACAAGCGGTACGTTTACTACTCCTATGGATGGTGTCAGTAGTATACTCACGCGAGTTGAGGATATGTTGCATAAAATGATGAGGAGGTTCGATTCTAGTGCGAGCACACTAATAGTTGAGAAAATGATTTGAGCGAGTTTGGGCAAAAAGTTGATACCCATGCAATTCTAAGCAACTTGAGTTTTTTGTACCAATTGGCCCAATTATCTTTCAACTGTGAACACACGGCACCGGGCACTCTTCCTAACACACTGTCCAAAATCCGAAAATGATGGACATTGTATTGGCATTCTACTTTACTACTCGCAGGGAGTTGGGTAATGCAAACCATGATCCACCTATGCCATCTGATGAGAATACTGTTACAAGCAAACCATCTGTAAGTGGTCGAAGTTGATGCTGATTAGGGATAATAACAACATGCAAAATGCTGAAGTGCCTCAAAAGGTACTCCTATGCCTATCCTATGCCTAGGCCAAACCACCCCCATTTCCTCAGAGAGATTGAAATAAGACCGAGGATTGTAAATATCGCGTTTTATAACAATGTTGAAGCGAACTTTCTATCATGTCCCCCTTTGATAGAAGCTTGTAGAACAAATGCCCGGTTACGCGCCAAATGATGAAAGATTGGTTACAAAGAAAAGATCGGTCCACTTTTTGAGGATGATGAATAGAATGCAGTCCTTGTAAGGCTTTGCTACAAGATCGTCTTGTCCAAAAGAAAAGAAGATCCTACGGGTCATTTACTAATTATGGCCTTGTACATCGGGGCTATTCTTTTGCGAAAGCACTATGTGATCTGGGGGCAAGCATAAATTATCAGCCCCTCTCGATTTCAACGAGTTACTGGGGTTTGGGTGACCCAAAGCCCACTGCGATGGCTCTACTGATGGCTGATCGATACTAAAACGACCTATAGGGATACTCCACATGTGCTAGTAAGTGGAGACCTTCATATTTCCTCCAGCAGATGTTTGTTATCCTTGATTGCGAGTCGATTTGAGTGCCCATTTTCTTGGGAGCCATTCCTTGCTACGGTAAGAGCCTTATAACTGGGGAAAAGGGGCAAATAAATTTCGATTGAACAATGAGAAGTGACATTTAATGTTGTAGGTCCATGAGGCAGAGTTGGGAGCGTCCAATCGCGACTCTTCTATAGCCTACAACATGGGGGGACATTGAGACACAAATAGAGAAGACGGCTAGGGTGTCGAAGCATTAGCGGCAGTGATAATGAACTATTGATAGCGATGCATTGAAGAGTATGATTCATTAGTCGCGCTCTTGACCGAGGTGTATGTTCGTTAAAAAAACGCGAAGAAATTTGAGCTCGATATGAAGAATCGCGAGTCCCCACCCGCGAAACCTCTATAGAGGAAGCTCAAAAGTTGAAGAATTAAAAATCTCTCGCCGATCTCATCTTAGTTAATGAATTCTTAGGAAATGGTGACACTTAAACTGGTATTCCCTGCATCAGACTTGGATGAACAACCAGGTTCCAGAGTTTTTGTGAGGTCACTAAAAAAGGTTCAAAGACCATTGGGTGGACCACCATTTCGGACATTTGGGATCCCTCCTGGTCTTTTGACTTCATCATAAATCACCTCATGACCTGATCAATAAGCCGAGTTTGAGCACCAGCGGCGACTTGAATCCTCGTATTCAAGAGACGTTGTGAAAAGGAAATTATCAAAGTGGTTGGAGCTGGTAGTAATATATCCATCGCCGATAGTAGTTGGGTATGCCCGTTCAGTGTGTACCGAAGAAACAAGGGGAATGACTGTGAGTCCCCACTGAAAAGAATGAACTTGTCACACCAATGACCGGTTACTGGATGGAGGGTGTGGATGGATTTATCGTAGACTGAACTCATGGAACTGAAAAAACCATTTTTCCCTGCCCTTCATGAGATCAGATTTGGATGACATTGCCGGAAAAGGGTGGTATTTTTTTAAATTGATGGTATTCCTGGGTCTCATCACGATTTCTATTGCACCAAGAATAATCAAGCGAAACCACTTTCACTTGTTCCATATGTACTTTTTAGCGTTCAGAAGAATTTCATTGGGTTTATGCATGCACCCGCAAACCTTTCAGAGATGTTGAGTGTCAATATTTTCTTGTCTGACATGGTGGAGGATAACTATAGAGGTTTATGGAGATTTTTTTCGGTGGTTGGTGATTCATTCGATCGGGTGCTTTAAAAACAATTTATCTGAGGATGTTCTTAAGAGATTGAAGGAAACTGCAATTTGGTACTAAACTGGGAAATTGTCATTTCAATGGTAAAAGAGGGTAGGTGTTGGGTCAATCGCATTTCAGAAAAGGGCTAGAGGTTGAATCGGAGCTAAAGTTGAGGGAATATAGAGACTGCCCCCACCAATCTCTGTGAAAGGGTAGAAGCTTTCTTGGGGGCACAGGTTTTTAATACCGAAGATTCATCAAAGACTTTTCAAGATTAGCACACACCATTGTGCAAACTGCTGGAGAAAGACTGTAAATTTTGTTTTGATGATCTTGTCTTAAGGCCATTCGGTGAACTAAAAGAAAATTGGTGGCTGACCGATCATTATTCCCCGGATTGGAGCAGTCCCTTTGAAAGGTAATGTGCGATGCTAGTGGTACTCTTGGTGTGTACTGGGACCCTGAGGAAAAACAAAATCCTTCACCCCATTTCTATGCTAGTAAAGCACCTAAAATGAAGCTCAGAGAACTACAACAGTGACTGAGCAAGAACTCCTTAGCAGTATGTTTGCTTTGAGAAATTTCGCTCCTATTGCTAGGTACCAGAGTTTATAGTTCATACTGACCATCAAGCTTGAGATATTTGATGGTGATGGGCGAAAAAGATGCGAAACCAAGGTATGATTCGCTGGGTATTACTGCTGCATAAAGAATTTGAACTTTGAAGTGCTGGATATAAAGGGACTGTAAATCAATTGCTGATCATTGTCTCTTCTAGAGGATGAAGCATGAGAGAGTAGGCTAAAGACGCCAGTGATGTACTTTCCCCTCCCCTATGAACATGTATTGGCTTGCTTCACAAGACTTGATTCCATGGTTCGCAGATTTTGCGAAAACTATCTGGCTATGATATTGTTCCTCCAGCCTTGTCCTTTCAATCAAAGAAAAAGTTCAGTGTAAATTGAAGAAGATTTTTTTTGGGATGAACCATACTTGTAAGGAGTATTTTTTTGCCACGACGGGCTTATTCGCGTTGTGGTGCCAGAATGTGAATGTATAGTGAATTGGAGCATGGTGCCATTCCCACCTGTTGGCGGACATCACAGTGGATCCGAACCAGCTCACAAAAGTTGAATGGTGGAATACTATTGTGGCCAAACTCTTCATCAAGAGCTCAGGGGTTGCTAAGCATGTTCAAATTCAACTGAATTGTGGTATTCAAGAAAGCAAGAGCTCCCTCTAAACCCCATTTCTTTTGTGATTGAGTTATTTGGAGTTGTGGTATTGACTTTAGGGGCCACTTTCATGAGTTATCATGGGATGAAGTACATCTAGTAGAAGTTGATTCTTGTATCTAAATGGGTCCAGAAGCCATAGCACTCGAAACAATGAACGGAAGAGTGTCACTCCATTTTTTTGAAAAAGAATATATTCTCTCGTTTTGTGTGGTCACCACCTCAAGGCTATTATTAGTGATGGGGGCTCCCACTTCTGCAACATATTATTCCAAAGGGTTATTGGAGAAATTGGGGTTTGTCGCCATAATGTGGCCCACTCCTTACCACCCCAAAAACTATTGGGCAAGTTGAAGTGTCGAATCGAAGATCAAACAGAGAGAGCAAAAAAAAAAGAAATATAGAAACAAATCCTCTTGATAACCAAACACTACAGGTACCTTCTGTGTCGGTCTGCAACTCCTCTCACGGATTTCTCCTCTCTTCTAGCTCTATTCTACATGGGCACTACATCTCTGCTACTTCGATTTTTTTTTGGCTCGGTTTGTCTTGGCTGCTCTCTATCTTAGCTCTCGTGCTTCTGTCCGGGGTTCACCGCTAACGGCCGAGTCTGCACTGCGCTCCGGGGATTCCGCGGATGGCGCTATCTCCACGGCCCTTGTTGTGGGTGGGGAGGATGCATGGGGGAGGCGTAGAGAAGGCGAGGAGGGTGGGGGAGAGGGTGTTTGGTTTGGGGATAGGTGGGTAGAGGGGGGAGTCACAGAGCACTGGAAATATAGTGTGCGAGGGGGTGCGGGAGGGTGCGTGATTCGGGGTTTGTTGGGTGGGATGTGTGAGGAGTGCGCCTGGGCCTATCGCGCGGAGGGAGTCGCTCCTGTGTGCGCTGAGGACGTTTCTCTACCTACTTGTTGGGCTGTGCACTTGGGTGGGCCGTTATGTGTTTGCTGCGTGTGGGTTAGGCTGGTAGGTCCAATCATGCTGGTTCGGTTCTCTGCGTGGGCTGTGTCTTGGTTGGTGCTGCTGATTGCTATTTGCATGGTGGCTCTGGTTTTCTCTGGCTGTTGGTTGGCAGCGGGCTGCTCGGTCGCCTGGTGCGGGCTCTCCAGGAAGGTCCGACGTCGGTATGGGGCGAGGGTGCCCGCAGGGTTTCAGGCTGCGCTCAGTGTCGGGAACGCCGCGCTCGGAGTTACATATCGCACCTCCGCACCCCGCTTTTCACTCCTGACCCTGGCTCTGATGTTGCCGCACGCTGCCGCTGTGGGTATGGGTTGAGGGGGTCGGGGGAGCCTTTCTTCTTGGCTTTGTTCTTGAGCATTCCTGGCCCTCTCTGTCGCAAACAGTGCAACGCGAGTAGAATCAGATTGTCAAGGAGGCTTGAGATGCTCTGGGCCTACCGGACAGAATATAAGACTCCCATTGGTATGTGCCCATAGGCAACTTTTATGGGAAAGCTTGTAATCTACCTGTTGAGATTAGAGCATAAAGCCATGTGGGCTATGAAGAAGTTAAAAAATGGATTGGAACTAAGCTGCAGAGCACCGGCTAAATTGGTTGAGACTGAACTTGATGAATTTCGCCTGAAAGCTATTAAATTCAGCCCTATAACAAAGAAAAGATTCGAAGAAGTAACCATGACAAAAACAAAATGGAAAAATGAGAGTTTATGGTCGGGATTTGGTGCGTTTATTTCCAATTCCAGATTTGCGCTTTGTTCCTCCGGCAAACTAAGTGCCAAATGGAACTGGTCTTACACGGTTACCCAACATTTCACCTCATGGAGCATTTCACATTGGAAACCAAGGAGGGCGTGCGTCAAGTGAATGGACAAGCGCATAAAAATCTATCTCGGGCCTACTGAATGCGTCGAATGAGTGATTGTAGGGCGACCATCTGATGCAGTCCTGAGTATACAAGTGCCCAGTCTGCCGCGACTTAATCAGGCGCTTGTTAGGAGGCACCCATATTATCGTCTTTTAATAATGGTAGCATTTTTTCTATTATGGGTTTTAAATAAATTTGTCAGGCCATCACCCGAAATTCTGCAGAACACATACTTCGCAGTAGCCACTGACGATCCACGACTGACCGTTGCACTGTTATGGGACCGTCGGGGCGTCCGTCAAACACACACAGGTACCAATTCTGTCTGTCATTTTGAATATTGGGCACACATGACAAAATCTACGACGGCCCGTCACAGACGCGACGGTCCCCTCGGCTGGAAACGGTTCGCGGATTAATGAAATATACCCGACCCTAACCCGGCTCGACCCCTTTTCATAATTTAACCGATTGATACCCCACAACCCCCCATTTCCAAACACCATTTATTCCTTATGCCCCATCCTCTCCCCTGCCTCTTTTAACACTTCCCACAACTTCCCCCTCACTGCGTCATTTGCTGTGCTCCCACAAACCTCACCCCTCACCCTCAGTCCTTATCATTAATCACCCCTTACTTTCCGGTGTTGACCTTGCCAGATCACGTCTCTATTTTGTCTTCTTCTCCATTTACACAGGTTTGTCTCTACATTATACTTATTTATCTTGCATTTTGGTTTGGTATTAGTATTAGCTTAGTTGTTTAGTCGTATATTGTTTTCCTTTATATGTGCTTATTCAACCTAGGTTTCAAAATGTTCATATGTTCCATGACCTTGATAACCCATCCAAGGTGAATTTTGCTTTGGTAGTTTCCTTAGGTTAGTCGTGGGTATAGACACCATAGGGGTCCACATCCACTACATACTGTTGGCTCATCGGGAAGCGTCAGGGCACCCCAAGTCTAATACTGCTACTTCATAACGACACGACCGACGCCCGATGACAGGCTTACTTCACACCGACGGATCTTTCAATAGGGTCCATCGCACAAGTCCCTAGCACCGTGCTTCTAACGTCGCCTGTGACGTACCGTTCATACCCCCGACGGTCCGTCTTGGCCGACCGTCATGTTGCACAAGAGACCATTTTTCTTAAGGTCTCTCAAAATTTTTCAAGTGTCTTACGACGGACTCTTACGACGAGCCCGTCAACTCACGACGGGTCCGTACTGGCCCGACCGTCATAACGTTCAGAGACCCCCCTATGAGGGTCTCGGCAACATTTTCGAAGTGTCCTACTATGGACCTCTACGATGACCGTGTACTCAGACGGTCCGTCTTCTTCTTGACCGTCATGATGGTCATCAGAAGATCCCTCCTTCAGGGTTTCCTTATACATCATTACCACGTATAACACGACGGACCTCATGAGGTTTCCGTCATAGTCATCAGACAGGCCGTCATCGGTCGCGTCGTGTGATACCATTTCATCAAAGTTCCAACACACTATTTTCAAAGTTTTAATGTCATTGTGCTTGCCGCACGTCTTGTTTGACTTACTCGTAACTCATCGTGATCCTTTGTAGGTACTATCACTATGGCACCCAAGCAAGACCGGCCTACGCACGCGGGCGATCCAAGTCTGTTGCCCCTCTGCACGATTGATCATCGGGTCTGATGATGAGCAGGGACCCCTGAATATGTGCTCCAGGCACCCTTCCGCCCTTCCCTCCCGTGCTACACGTACCACTAGAGCCACAGACCCAAGAAGGTGGCGCCCGCGTAGTCACTGCCTCTCCAGTCTGATAGGACGCACACTGACCGGCACACCCTCTGGGCATCCACAAACGAGGAAGGAGCGTCTGGCTCCTTAGGAGTATCCTGGTCCGAGAAGCTTCAGATCTGCTGAAATTCCGTACCCCCGGCCCTCTGCTGCCAAGATAGCGTCACGCCTCATCGATGGGCTGACAGTTCATACCCACATCCGTAGCACCAGTCAGGCCTCCCACCCCAGGCCGCTGCCAGCCAACCTTGGTGTGTCGGACGGCCAGTTTCCTGTTGACTCGGACGCAAAAGTTCTTGAACCCGATAAAGGAGTAATGCTGGCTCGCACACTCACCCTGGAATGGCGGGTACTCCACAGGGAGCCTTCCCCGAGCCGGAATTCATATACCCTCTTCACCATGATGCGTTAAGTGGACGACGTCCTTGGTACGTATACACGAGGAGATGGTCCCGAGATTTCTAACGCGTCTTATGTAGCGACTCTCATCACCGATCGACAGGCGGGCTGCTCTCTCGCTAAACAGTCCCCATTGGTAGGCAGGTTCGAGTCCGGGGCGTGCAGGTTGACATTTACACCCAAGCCCATCCGCCGGTTCCTATACGGCGGATGCAGATGCTACTCGGACCCCCAGTCACTCTCTGCCGAGTTCTATCGCTGGTAGATAGTGAAGATGACCAGTTCCTGCGAGAGTCAAGCACTGAGGGAACCCACCAAGAGGTGGTCGGCCCTGCATCCTATCAGTCGACGGAGAGGGTGCCGAGTGGGTCATCCGGCCTAAGGGGGCCATCAAAAAAGCCAACCTCACTCACACGTTCGTGTCCGCCAGTTCGTGTGGCTGCTCGTCGCTTCCTCCTTTCCCCCCACACTGCTGATAACATAGCGCACCTGGGATCGAGGCATATGCTGATGGCGGCGATGAATAGCCGGCTTCGAGGTGGACTATGCATGGCTTCTCCAGGCAGTATGCGACGAGAGATCATTCAAGTCACACCACCTACCCCTTTTCCGTTCATGATCTTTGTGCCCTTTTGCAGGTCTGGCATTGTTCCCATATGGCCATAGATCAGTTTGCAGGGACCCGCCGGTTACCGTTGACGTGGCCTCATCAGAGACTAGGCCAATGAGTTGGCCCCACGGTCGAGGGCCCCTCCAGAGCTGCCACCTTACTAAGCTATGATCTTTCTTGCGGATACGGTGTGCCCAGGCCAGCAAAGCCACACGACACTTCCCACGGAACTACCCCGGTCGGTCTAATCCCGGGAAGAGCACAGCCCCTCTAAGTAACCTAACCAAACCACCTCGGCCCCGCTTGTCGAGTCCAAAAACTGGAGGCCAAATGGCCACTCTTCTTCTGCATCCATATCCGCCTTGGATGCCAGAAATGTCTTGCTGATTCTGAAGCGCGTATTGAGAGGTAGGATGCGGCGGAAGATTGTTGAGTTTAACCATGCGCCTCGTGCCTTTAATTGGAGTGATACTCGACCAGGCCCCCTCCGGTAGATGTGTCGACTCTTCAGCTGGCAGTCGACAGTCTTCTTCGTGCACATCGACACATCCTAGAGACGAGAGTTTCCGAGTCTTCGAGCCTGCTGAGGATACTGTATTGGCGGCCCTGTTTCCTACTCTCCAGACGTTCCCCCCCCATCGTCCCCGAAGAGAGAGTGCCAAGATGCGAAGAAGGGTCAATCAAGGGATGATGCACGAGCAAGGAAGAAGGAGCGCCCGAGCGATGAGGCCGCGAGGAGAGCCAAACTTTCTGGGCGGAGGCACACCGCAGATCGAGCATCGAGATAGCCGTCTGGCGTCTAGCTCCCGCACTGTAGATACAGCAGGAGGCCCTACTGATGGTGCGTGACTGTTGATGGCATACACATGAGGGTGATCCATATTTGCTGAGGACACCACTTGAGGGTGTCCAGGTTGCAGAGTAATGTGCGTGCTGTGAAACCGGACCCACCAGCTGTTATCGGCGCACGCGATGCGCCCAAAAGGTTATTGCCTTCCTTCACCCTACCACCCCTCTAATCTTATTAGATTTTTTTTTTTTTATATGCATTGGGGCACTTTGCCTGCTTTTTGTTGGGGGTGGGGTAAATGGAAAGTTGAGTGTTAGGGGTGAAGTCTGAGTAGCCCACTCACTTCCTCTTTTGGGATTTTCCTTTCCTTGGCCCTGAGTTCTTTTTTTCCCAAAGACTGATTATTTTTTTTGTTGAAAAACCGGCATTTTATATCTTCTTTGTAACTAGTTTAACTCTGAAGCCAATGATAGGCTAAAATGAGATCCTGATAAAACACTGGAAAATAAAGCAGGACTAGACAAAGCATAGTAACTGACAATTGTGGTGGCAAAAACTCTAACAAGCCACGTGAATAGATTTACACCATTGCTTACCCTAATCTTTAATTCAAACTAGGTGTCCTAATAATACCTGGATATAGTGATACATTTTACGTGAGAGTGAGGAAAATTTGAATAGTCACTATTTGTAACTTGAGGCTATAACTTTCCTGGTTAGTCCTGCTAAAGTAGCGTAACAAACAATTAGGAAGGATCACATCAGGGCCCTTATTCAAGAAAGAACCCTTTCTAACCCAAATAAAAGAAACCAAAATTAAGTTATCCTTCTTTGTCCAAAAAAATAAATTTGAGCTAATAAGACCTTTTTGTTTTTTTTCATTCACCCACCCCAACTGAGTCTTTGCGGGGAACAACTGGTTGGCCCTGCCCCTCACTAGGGACATGTGCAGCACCTCACTTATGCCAAAAGCAAAGTTGAGGGTGGGCTAATCATAAACACTCTTCGTTCTTGCCGCAACCCAACCTTTGGGATGTGTCCTTGACTCACATGCAAATCCCATGAGTTGATGGGGGCTATTACGAGGAATGCCCTGGAAAGTGGGGTTGAAAGAACAAAGTAAAGGGTGCTCAAAAGTAAGTTGAAAGAAAATAAAGAAAGAAAAGTTACAAAAAAAAAAAAACTAGAGTCACTTACACAAATGAAAAAAAAGGAGCCGAATTGAGGCAAGGGAAAAATATGAGAAACTGGGCTGGTCGAGATAAGATGATAACATGGAAGGTTTTTACCCGATATGTCAAGGAGGGCAAAAAAGTCACTAAGTTTACCGTAAAATGTACCCTACCTGAACCCTGAGCCTATGTTAAAAACTAAAAAATTCCTATCGTAATCCTAATGGTTTGTAATTGACTTAAGTGTCGAGTGAAAATAAGGGGCAAGCTTATGGCAATCGTTAGAATGATTGTACTTTGTCTGAGAGCGAGTGTTGAAATGTATCCTTATACTCAAACTGAAATCATTGGTGTGAAAAATGAGGAATTTTGTTTCTAAAGGGAGGACATTAGTTGCAATAAACCAGAATTTTTAGCACCTCGGTGAGAATTTGAGAGAAGGTGTTAGTGCATGGTGAGTCGGTTTCCAGTTCGAATCCCACAAAATCAAAGCCTAATAGTGATAGCATGCATAATTTGATGGATTAATCAGGATTTGATAGCCACCTGATTGCAAAGGATAAAACATGAATACTATTGTACAAAGATTGTGTAGTGAGTCATAAGTGCGTCCTTGAGGACAACACAAACAACGAATTTAAGTTGAGGGTGTTGATTATACCGTGGCTTCACGTTATAATTATACTTTTTCCTTAAGTTTACAGTGTGTCCAAAAGCCCTTTTTGTGCTAATTTTAACAAGTTTCTCTTTGTTTCAGGACATCTGTCCAGAGCCAAATGCGGAGATTTTGAGGGAGAAATGCAGAAAGACCACCTACGGAGCTTATGTAGGTCCCGTCATGCCTGTGACGGTCCATAGGTGCTCGTAGAGAAGCTTTGAAGGAAAATGGGGAATTCTGACAAATGTGGGATTACCGAAGCTTGTGTCCAGTCCTTCATGGCCATGACTGTCCGTCCTGTAGGTTTCGTCGTGAGCTCAGAGAGTGATCCCATTAAACCAAATCCAAGATTGGAATGGTCTTTTGAAACGAGACCCTCGGACGGACCGTTTTGCCTATGCGGTCCGTTCACACTTGCCGTTTGAGGGATGAAAGAAAGCAGCAGAAGAAATGACCAAGTATGGACACTGGAGTCCACAACGTCCCATGACCACGACGGTCCGTTGCGTGGTCCGTCGACCCGCCGCGTTTTGGCAGATTTCCAGTATTAACTTCCTTGTTAATTAGGTTTTTGTAATTTGTTTATAAATAGTTCGGAAAAACCCTCTTTTTTGATGTTAACACCTGATCGTTAGACTGGCAAATTAGAAATATATTATTAGACTTTATTGTTAGTTTGATTCTTTGAGAGTCTTACCAGTATTTTGGTGTCCTTTTGGACTTTATTCTTCTTCTCATTGAAGTAAGTACAAGGATTCTTCTTTAATATATTTGAATATATTGTGTTATGGGCGATGAGTAACTAAACTCCAGAACTAGGGTTGTTGGACACAGAGGCAAATAATTGAGCCTAAAACCCTAGCTAAATAACATTCTAGATAGTGTCTTGCATTATTAAATTCTACCTTGCCTAGCATCTTTTTAAACGGATGATCAACGTTAGAACTTCGCCTTATGCCTACTTGCTGGAAGCCAAGGAGGGTAATAAGAGGAAAAGAATTATTAGCCCCGTCGATTTTAGTGTATAACTATCTAAGAGCTAAGTATTGATTGGTATAGGTAGTAACTTAGTCAATATCGAATACGATGCTTAATAGAAGGTAACGATAAGGGTTATGAAAGCAACAACACACGTAGCCGGACAAGGTGCGGATTGGATTTCTAGATGCCGGACCAAGGATTTAGAAATACATACACTTATCACTTGCATGCAAGGATACTGGAAAGAATTGTTATAGTTCGCAGTTATCAAGTTATGAACCTGTTGGGAAAAACAAACGTAAACCCTAGTTACTTTGATTCATTGATTAAAACCCAACATTAAAAGCTGTTAAGTGTCTCTTTTCAATTTAAGTTAGTTCTTTTTACTATTGGAAAATATAAACCCCCCTATTTACCTTTTTTGTTTATTTCTAAGGAAGTTTTATCAACCAACATAGTATACCAAGTTAAAGTTCAACTCAACGATTTTCCTCGTGGGAACAATCCCAACCTCACTAGTTTGGTTATTTACTTGACGCGACCGCTTTACTTCTCATTTGAGAAGTAAATTTGAGCGTATCAGTACTTTAGTAATTACCGTAGGTCACTTAATTAATTAAATCAACAACTTAATTAATTAATTTAAAATCCTAGTCAAAGCCGAAACCTTTAAATAATTTTCAGATTTGGCTAAGTAAAATGTTCTCCTAATTTAAGTCAATTTAGGAGGGGCGTTTTGGTAAATTAAGTGGAGGGTCTTTTGAGTAATTCATGGGACGACAATATATGTATATTAGGTCAGTTTTGTATTAAATTTTACACATCTCAAATCATATAAAATAAAAATTCTCTGAATCTCTCAAGAATGCTATCTTTTCCAAACTCAATTGAAGAACAACAAAAGCTTAAGAAAGAAGACGAAGGTTTCAAATTTTCCAGTCAGATTTTAGTGGGTTATTCATGTATAGGCTATGGGTATTTAACTCTTGATATTCCTTTCCCAAAGAGGTACTTTTAAGATAAATTTTCAAGAACTTCAAATACTAGGATTTTTACTCTACAAAACGGATTTTCTTCCTAACCTTAGATTTATGATTTTTAACGAAAAGTAAATGTTTTTTAAATTAAGTTTCACTAGAATTGTTGAGTATTTGATTGATAATTATTGAACGTCTTGTGATACATGATCCTTCTCTAAGTGATGGTTTCGGATGGGATGTTTATAATATTTGATAACATGTAAGCGTTAGGGTTGGAATTTATGGTTTGAATGAACCCTTTTATGACCCGTTTCCCTTCTCCTACACTATGCATTTATCTTTAATATTATTTTATGAGTTTCTTTTGTTTATTTTATTGAATACTAGGTATGATTATGAATAGTGTAAGATGAATAAGGTTTTTTGAAGCAAGAGGTAAGTCTTTTAAAGTTGTGATTACTCTACAATGTTTATGTTAGCCTATGAATCATGATGTTATGTTATGAAAGTATGTATCATGTTTTTATGTGTATATGTTTTATTATTAACATGTTAATGTGATATCATGATAAGAGTACGAAAACACAATCTATGATATTCTCTTGTATGTTGTACACAAGATGACTATGTTATGTTAATATCACATATGAAGGGTTGTGATGAAAGGAAATTCTCACTTATTCCTGAAACATCTCATGATAATGTTTATACAGGGATTTAAAATCCTATGACCAATGAAAAGTTTATAATGAAATAATACATAAAGGTTATTTCAAGAAAAGGGACTTAAGCTACACCGATGGGCTAGATATGAGAAGTGTCCTTTTGTAGTGGAAGGTTGGTTTACTATGATTCTCATGATATTTAGGATGCCATGTAATGTGAATCCTTGTGGTCTCTAAACACATCTTCTAGTTTCTGAAAACTATGTGCCACCATAGTATACTATCTGTTGATCCACCTAGAAAGCTAATGTCTGTAGATTCTACTTAGCCGGTAAGACACCTCTCACTTTCAGTAATGGAAAAACACCGGATTCCATGTTTACCTCACCTGTTCGTCCGTTTAAGAAGAAAATGTTCCCTCGTGTAAAATAAAGTCAAGTAAATGAACGTTGAACTAGGGTGACTTGAGTAATCTACTTAGTATATGAGGTAAGGGGTAATCACAAGTTAACTCTAGGGAATCCTAGTAATTGGGTTCTAATGTAATATGATGAAATGAAATATATATGTTTATAATACATGATGTTAGTCATTATGATACCACTTATTGGGTTATATTGTGATAATAAGTGAAGACTACTTATGTTACAAGTTAACTCAGCCCAGCTTTACTTAATGCGCCTATCTATCTCTTGGTTTGTGTGTGGTTATAGGATTTCCCATGACCATTGGCACTGTAGGTTGGGTATGAGATCATTGGTAAGTGTTTTGTTTGTTACGTTTATATAATTTATTGAATTTGTTAACATGACTCTATGAAAATATGTGTTTGATTATGATCATGTCGTAAGTTGATGGTATCCTTAGTTTGTATAGGTTATATGTTATGTGCATTTAATGTTTTCACATGTCTTAGCATATTTTCTAATGAAACGATAATTGATCCTTTTTCATCCATGTCCTTATGTGTTATGTGCATATACCCATACTCAATACATGTGGCGTACTAAACCCATTATATTATATTACTACAATTGTAGGTTCCGGCCATTGAACTTTAAGGAGGCCGATTCGAAGAAGCTTGGAACTATTTCTCCAAGTCATGGTAGGTCCTCATGTTCGGGACACTATATTTTATTTTTCAACTTACGAACACTTCAGTAGATATTAGGATTATCTATTTCCATCATGTTTTCTTCGAATTCTTTTGTATTAAGGCCTATATGGAATATTGATTGTTTATTGGCTAAGTTCAGATTTGTAATATTACATTACTATATATATATATATATACACACATACATATATGAGACATTTTGTTAGAATATTGTATGGCTTATGAATGTTAAGTATGAAGTATAAGTATACTTAAATAGTATGTTAAAAGTTTTAATTTTTCTTCTAAATTTAAACGTATGATTGTGACGAACTCTAAGTAGCCGTTTGGTCAGTGACCTCTGAGGGGTTAACGATGCCGCTTGTATGTGGGGTGTGTTATCCGGGTGTTACAATTAAGCCCCGTCATTTGAGTATCGTCAATTAGCACCTACAAAAGCTATCCAAAAATCAGCAATGCTTGGGGTGTTTTTTTAAATCAACCCCTAGTCTTTTAGGAACCTTAGATGATATCTTTAGGGTCTTTTAGATATATTAAGTTAGTTTTATGTTCTAGACCTAGACAAGACCCCTCATTTAAAATATTCAAACCCTGTCTCTAAATAAAAAACTCTCTCAAGTCTGCATTGGAACTAAGACTCATGGAAGAGCTAGAAGGGCTGGTTGGGAGCATTTATTCATCAATGTTTTTGGGCTTTTTATCATTGAGGTATGGTATTCATACTTGAACTCTCTTTCATTCAAGGAGACATTTCTAAAAGATTCCAAAAGGGTTTTGAACCTCTATTTCCTTCTATCTTAGACTCTTAGCATGGGTCTTCATATCAAAGTGTTTTAATGATTGAAATATGTTGTTTATGGTATAAGTTGATGATTTTAATATCAATATCCTAATGAACTCATGATTATCCATATTTCTAACTTTTAGATTAAGGAAGTGAGCATGTTTGTGTAGTATTTGAACTTTTTTTCCTCCATGTAGATATTATGATTTATATACTACCATAAGGACGATATTATGATGAAATACTGAGGAATTGATTATAGGTGGTGAAAATTTTTGGTGAATGGTAAGTTAGTTAGATTGTTTATTTCTTATTATTAAATGCTCTTGAGTGGTATGGCTAACATTTGGTGGAGGTGTTTAATTTGAATATATGAATATGAATCTACTTGTGTATTTTGAATAAATCCATGCGCACATCGGCCAACGGTAGACGACATAGGTTATGTCCTTCATGCGATGGTGTAACATGTGCAGATATGGAAAACGCTGTAGGCAGACATTAGGCGACATCAGCCAAGGCCTGCACGCATCGGACGTGGTGTGTGCGTATCAGACCTAGAATGTGCGCTTCTGGCAAACGACATCTATTATTTTCAGGCAACATCGGGCATTGCCTGCACAAATAAAATGTGATGTGTGCACAATCGCAGGTGACATCGGTCCTTGTTTGCATGTATTAAACATTGCATGTGTGAATCAACTGGGCGACATCAGCCGTAGCATGCCTACATAAACCAACGACGGCCAACATCGGTCATGGCCTGTTCACATCAAATGTGTGCATATGGAAAAGGACGTCTACAAATGTCAGGGGACATCATATAAGTGCTTTTATCATCAAATGGGTTGTGTACGCAATCACTTGGCGCCATAGGTTGTGGCCTTTGCATATCAGCCAATGGGCAAATGACATCAATCATTTCTTGCACGCATAAGCATAACATGTGCACATATGGAAAAACACGTGTGAAAATACAAGGCAAAGTTGGACATGTCTTACACGAATCAATCGTTGAGTGTGCGCAACGACAGGTGACATCGGTCATGGCTTGAACACATCACATGTTTCCTATGCAAATCATCTTTGTAACATAAGTCATGGCATGCACGCGTCGACAATGACAGTTTTCATCACTGATGTCTAAGGATGTCTACCAACATCAGGAGACAGAATCCAAGGATTGCAGTCTTCAAACATGGTTTGTGCCAATGGACTAGACGACATCAGTCTTGGCCTGCACGCACTGGCCAATAATAAAAGACATCGGTCAAGTCCTGCACTCATCGAGCGTAGCACGTGAGTATATGGAAAATAACACCTACCAATGCAAGGCTACATCTTCTAAGGCCTACATGCATCTAACGTGGTGTGTGCACATTAGCTAGGTGTCATTAGTCTTTGTCTGGAAACATTAGACGTGGCATGTGCACAAGTGGAAAATGACGTCTTTCATTGGCATTAACATTAACCAAGTCGTACAAGATTCATGCGCGGCGTGTGCACATCGGCTAGGCGACAACATTCATGGCCTTCACGCATCAGCCAATGACATATGACATAAGACAAGGATTGCATGCATCAGTTGTGGCATGTGTATATTGTTTGGGAGAAATTAGTTATGTCCTGTGCACATCATCTAATAGAGGAAGACAACAGTCATGGCCTTCGTGCATCGGGCGTAGCATATGCGTACATGAAAAACAACGTCTGACCACATTAGGCGACATCTGCATAGGCATGCATGCATCAAACGTGGTGTGTACACATCAACTAGATGATATCAGTCATCGTTTGGCACATCATCCAACAATAGAAGACATTGGTCATTGCCTGTATGCATTAGTCGTAGCATGTGCGCATATGGAAAACAACGCTACCAATATGAGGCGACATCTACCAAGGCATGAATGCATCAAACATGGTGTATGTAAATTAGCTAGGCGTCATCGGTTAATTCCTGCAAGCATCAGACGTAGCATGTGCACAATAGGAAAACAACATCTTCAAATGGTGTAAACATCAACTAAGGACTACAAGATTCACGTGTGGCGTCTGCTCATTGGCTGGTAGACATCATTCGTGGACTTCACGCATCATCAAATGTCAGATGACAACGGAAAAGACCTGCACGCATTAGTTATGGCGTGTGCACATCTTATAGGCAACATCAGTAGTGGATTGCATGCATCGGCCAATAGAAGAGGACTGTGGTCATGTCCTGTTTGTATCGGACGTAGCATGTGCGTATATGAAAAATGATGCCTACCAATGTCAAGCCACATGTGCCAAGGCATTCATGCATCAAACGTAGTGTGTGCACATCAGGTAGATGTTATCGGTCATGTCCTTCAAGTATAGGAAGTTGCATGTGTACAAGTGGAAAACGATGTATTCTAATGTAATCAACATTATCCATGGCCAACAGGCTTCACGCGTAGCGTGTGCGCATCCTCTGGGCGATGTCATTCGTGTCCTACACATATTGGCCAACCTCATATGACATCTTCAAAGGCGTGCTAGTATTAGTTATTGCTTGTGCACATCGACTGAGCGACATTAGTTCTGGCCTGATTGCATCAGCCAATGTAAGGAGACTTAGTCCAAGGAATGTGCACATCAAACATTGTGTGTGCACATCGATTGGGAGACATTAGGCATGACTTGCATGCATTGGACAAAGGAAGACCACATCGGTTACCGCATGCATGCATTGGATGTTACATATGCTTGTATTTGCAAACGATGTGTGCCATTGTCAGGAGGCATTGTCCATTGCATGAACAAATCAAATTTGGTGTGTGCGCATCGGCTAATAGACATCGGTCATGGACTGCACGCATTAGACATAGCTTGTGCACATGTGGCGAACAAATGGCATCAGCCACTTTCAAGGATTGCAAGCATCACCCATGGCGTGTGCACATCGGTATGGCCTTTGAAGATTGGGTAATGTCAAATGTAATCGGCCAAGTCCTGCTCGCATTAGACGTTGAGTGTGCGCATTGGCTCGGCGATATCCGTTGTGGCATATACACATCGGCTTGGTGATATTAGTCATGTCCTACACGCATCGGACAAGCGACGTCAGCCAATGGCTGATAGTATCCTCAAAAGCCTGCACATATTAGACGCGGTCTTGCGTGCATCGACACGCTATGTCACTCAATAGCATGTACCATTAGTAAAGGCATACATGTATCGAATGTGGCATGTTCATCGATTGGGAAAAATTTGCATCTTCCATTAGGTATCAACCAATTCTTACAAGCATCTGACATGGAATGTGACCGTCAATTACACGCATGCGTCATCCACTAGGAGAATTTGACCTTGGAATAGCCACACTATTCATGGACTATGCACCTTGGTCATCCAAAATCGACCGTGGACTGCCCGCATTGTTCATGTTACTTAGTCATCTTCTGGCGTGGCCTACAAACATTGTTCAATGATCATTTGGTGTGGCCTGAACCTATATCCGTAACCCTACACACAAATTTCAGCGATGTTGGACATCGCCTGCTCGTATCGATTTTGTCCTGCACATATCTTAAACCAACATTAGACGTGCCCAATAAATGTCGATTTGTCGACGTGGAATATGGGCTAACCTTATTGTATTTCGCATACACAAGTCAACATGTCAACGTCAAATGTTATCTCACTGCATCTTTCGTGGCATGCATATATTAGTTTAGGGTCATTGAACGTTGTGTGACCGAAATTGTTGTAATAAAGGAACTTAAGGTTACTATGTTTATTTGTGTATTTTTGGCTTTACTTTTATATTTTTTCATAATTTTCCTATTTTTTATTTATTAATTACACATTTTTTGGGATTTGCTGAGAAAAACAAAATATTTTTAAAATAGTTTAAATTGTTGAACTTAAGGTTACCATAATTATATGTGAATTTTAGGCGTAAATTTTTATTTTTATCATATTTTTCTTGTTTTAATTAATTAATTAATCGTTTTCATTATTTCGCAAAAAAATATTAAAAAATTGCAGAGATTGTTGAATTTAAGGTATTCGTATTTATTTCTTGAGTTTTGGTATTAAAGTTAGTTCTGGCATTCTTACCTTTTTTTATAATTAAATTACTCATTCTCCAGATTTACTCACAAAATAAGATTTACAAAAAATTGTTGGAATTTTAAGGTTACTTTATATATCTATACTAATCTATATATAATATATCTATCTCTATCTATATATATATATATTCTATATAATATAGATATTTATATATATAAAGTTATTTTTTATAAAAAAGTCAATACATGTTTGTACCTAAGTTGCTAAATATTTGGGTTTTTCATGTTCATTATGATTCAGTGGGAAAACTATGCATATACCTCTAAATCAGAATCAGCGCATAGGAAGGCAAGAGGTTTCCAGTGGGGGGTGGGGGGGGGGTGGCCACACATATTAATGTAGCATATGGTCATCAGACATGCGCATCGGCGAACGACAAACTACATCGGTCATGGCCCGCACGCATCATACATGTGTATATGAAAAAAGACGTCCACTAATAGAAGGTTACATCCTCAAAGTCCCACACGCATCAAACGTGGTGGGTGTTCATTGATGGAGTGACATAAGTCGTGGCTTGCGCGCATCGCCTCACCGCGAACGACATTGGTCATGGGTTGCACAGAACGGCGAAACATGTGCACATATTGCAAACAATGTTTGTAGATTTCAGGTTACATCTGCCAAGACCTGCACGCATCAAAAGTTGTGTGTGTGCGTCGGACGTAGCATGTGCGCTTCTAGAATATTACATCTGCTTGTGTCATGCGACATAGGCCAAGGTCTGAACACATCAAATGTTGTGTGTGCGTAACGGCAAGCGAAATTATTCTTTGTTTGCATAGATCAAATGCATGTGTCAATCATCTGGGAAACATAAGTCGTGGCATGCACACATCGACCAATGAAGGCAGATATCGGTCATAAACTTTTCACATTGGAAGTGCACATATCTCAAACGATGTCTACCAATGTCAGGGGACATCATCCAAGGTCTTTAAGAATCAAACATGTTGTGTGTTCATTGACTGGGCGACAAAGGTTGTGGCCTTCGCATATCAGCCAATGGGAAACAACATCGGTCATTGCCTGCACACATAAGTGTAACATGTGCACACATGCAAAACAATGTGTGCAGATACCAGTCGACTATGGTCAAGCTACACACATAAAATGTGTTGTACCACAACGGCAGGGTATATCGGTCATGGAGTGCACTCATCTAATGTTTCATGTGCCAATCAACATGGATACATCGGTCATGGCATACACACTTCAACAAAGCTAGCTGTCATCGGTCATCGCCTGCTTGAATTAGAAGACATCAGTCATGGCCTCCACATATCACCCAACAACAAAATACATCCTTTACGGCCTGCACTCAACGGCCATAGCATATCCGTACATGAAAAACGATGCCTTTAAATGTCAGGAGACAATTGCCAAGTCATACATGCATCAAACGTGGTCTATGTACATTGTCTAGGCGTAATCAATCATTTTCTACAAGCATCAGACGAAGCATGTGCGAGTGGTAACCGACTTCATCCAATGGAACTAGCATCAGCCAAGGCATGCAAGATTCACGTATATTTTGTATGCATCGACTGGGCGACATAATTCGTGGCCTACACACATCGGCAATGTCTTAGGACATCAGCCAAGGTCTAAAAACTTCATTTTTTGTATGTGTGCCTCGCCTGGGCGATATCAGTCATGGTCAGTCTGCATCAACCAAAAGAAGAAGATAGCGGTCATGGCCTGCACGCATCAGGTATTGCATGCGTGTATATAGAAAATGAAGCTTGCCAATGTTAGGAGACAACTTCCAAGGCATGCATGCATCAAACGTGGTGTGTGCGAATCTATTGGGTGACATTAGACATGGCATGCATGTATCCTCCAATAGCAGAAGACACTGTTTATGGCCTGCACGCATCAGGCGTAGCATGTACGTACATAGAAAATGAATGCCTACCATTGTCACGTGACATACTCCAAGGCATGCACGCATCAAGCGTGGTGTTTTCACATCAGCTAGGCATCATCGATTATTGTTTGGATGAATCACACGTAGCATGTGCGCAAGTGGTAAATGACGTCTTCCAATGGCATCAGCATCAACAAAGGCCTTAAAGCTTCACCCATGGCGCGTGTTCATTGACTGGGAACATCATTAGTGGCCTACACGCATCGGCTAATGTTATATGACATCGGCGAAGATCTGCAAGAATCAGTTATGGCATATGCACATCGGCTGGGCAACATCATTCATGGCCTGCATGGATCGGCCAACAAAAAAAAAGACAACGGACATGGCCTACAGACAACTGGCGTAGAATGTGCGTATATGGGAAACGACGCCTACCAATGTCAGGAGACATCTTCCAAGGCATGCATGTGTCAAAAATAGTGTGTGCACATAATCAAAAAGTCACCGGTCATGGCCTGCAATCAGATGTGGCATGTGCGCCGGTGACAAACGGCATTTTCCAATAGCATCAACATCACCCAAGTCCTGCAAGCTTCACAAGTGGCATTGCGAATCGGCAGGGAGACACCATTCATTTCCTACACTCATCATCCAATTTAATATGATATCGTCCAAGGCTTGCATGCATTAGTTGTGGCGTCTCCGCGTCGACTAGACGACTTCAGTTGTGTCCTGCTTGCAAGGGCCAATGGAAGACCACATCGTCTAGGGCATGCGCGCATTAAAAATTATGTGTGTGCATCGATTGGGCGACATCGATATTGGTCTGGGCGTATTCGCAAAGGCAGACCACATTTTGTATGGCCTGCATGCGTTGAATGTTAAATGTGCTTATGTTAACAAACGATGTCTTCCAATGCCAGGCAGCATCGGCAAAGGAATGCATGCATCAAATGTGGTGTGTGCGCAATGGCTAGGCGACATCGTCATGGCCTACACGCATCAGACATAGTTAGTGCGCATGTGGTGAACGGCGTCTTCCAATGGCATCTGCAAGAGTCATGGCCTGTAAGAATTAACCATGGAGTGTACGCATCAACACGACGACACTGGTTGGTCTGCGTGCATCACACAACATAAGATGACATCGAACAAGGAATGCACGCATCAAATGTGGAGTTTGCGCATCTGTTGGACGACATCAGTCTTGGCATGTGCTCATCGGGTGGGCGTCATCGGTTGTGGCCTACATGCATCAGCTAGGAGACAACGGCCAATGAAAAATAGCATCATCAAAGCTTTGTACGCATTTGATATGTCGTGTGCGCATCGGCAGACTACGTCACTCAACAACAAGTGCTATCAGTAAAGGCATGCATGCATCTAAAGAGGCATGTTCACATCAGCTGGATGAAATTGGCGTCTTTTATTCAACATCTACCAATTTTTACATGCATCAGACGTGGAATGTGCACATTGTCCAGCGGCATGCGTCATCGTCCAATAGACATTGTTCATGGAATACCCAGATCACTCGTGGCCCATGGACCTTGCTCAGTTGACATCGATCATGGAGTGCCCGTATCGTGTAAATTACTTAGTCATATTTGTGTGTGGCCTCCAAACATCGTCCAGCCAACGTTTGGCATCGCCTTCACCCATCAACCTTGTCCTACACACAACTATCAGCGACATCGGACAAGGCCTACTCGCATTGACTTTTTCCTGCACACAACGTTAAACAACATAGGACATGTCCTGTACACATTGATTTACCGACATCAAACATGATTTTACCTTATTGTATTTTGTATACACAAATCGGTCTGTCGACGTCAAACGTCGTCGAGTTGCGTCGTTCCTGGCCTGCATATATTGCTTTATGGACATCGAACGTTGCATGACCGAAATTGTCGAAAAAAGGAATTTAAGGTTACTATATTTATTTTTGAATTTTTGACGTTAATTTCATAGTTTTTCATAATTTTCCTAGTTTTATTAATTAATTATAAAATTTTTGGATTTGTTGGGAGAAATATAATTATTCAATTTTTTTTTAAGTTGTAGAGTTTAAGGTTACTGTAATTATATTTGAATTTTTGGTGTAAATTTTATATTTTTATCATATTATTCCTATTTTTTTTATTAATTAGTTACTCCTTTTAAGTATGTGACATATAAATTAAAAAATCAAAATAATTGTCATAATTGTTTTATTTGAGGTAAGTATATTTATTTTGGGAATTTTTGGCATTAATTTTATAATTTTATCATATTTTTTGTATTTTTTTTTGTAAATTAACTACTCATTCTCGAGATTTGGTAAAAAATGCTTAAATTGTTGAATTTAAGGTTACTCTATTTATTTGTGAATTTTTGGCGTTAAATTCGTATTCTTATGATATTAATTTTTTTTATTAATTAATTACACATTCGTGATTTTCCAAAAAAAATATTGAAAACAATATTTTTATGATAAAAAGCAAATGTGTATTTGTACCTTAGAACGCAAATATTTAGGTTGTACATGTTCATTATGATTCCGTGGAAATACGATGCATACTCCTCTAAGTCAGAATCAAAGAAACTGAATCAAGAGCTCCATGTTGGCCACGCATTGGACGTAGCATGTGGGCATCACACATGCACATCGTCAAATGACAGACGATATTGCTGATGGCCTGCACGTATCGAATGTGCGAATATGGAAATTTATATCCACTAACGTCAGGTTACATCCTCGAAGGCGTGCACAAATCAAACGTGGTGTGTGCACATTGATGCAGCGACATTAGTAGTGGTTTGCGCGTATCGCCCAATGGCATACAACATTGGTCATGACGTGCACACAACGGCGTAACATTTGCCCATATGACAAAAAACATTTGCAGACGTCAGGCGAAATCAGCCAAGGCCTGCACATATCAAATGTTGTGTTTACGCATGTGCGCTTCTAGAAAACGATGTCTATCATTGTAAGGCAACCTTGGCCATGCCAAGGCCTGCACACATCAAATGTGGTGTGTGCGCACCAGCAGGCAACATCGGTCATGGTTTTCACGCATTAAATATTTCATGTTTCATTAGTTAGGTAACATCAGTCGTGGCATGTGCACATTGACCAACAAAAATCGACATTGGACATGGCCTGTACACATCATAAGTGCGCATATGGAAGACGACGTGTACCAATGTCAAGGGATATCATTCAAGGTCTTTATGCATCAAACGGGTTGTGCACACTGACTAGGTAGTAAAGGTTGTTGCTTGTGCATATTGACCAATGGAAAAGAACATTCGTCATGTCCTTCATCCATCAACGTAACATGTGTCACATATTAAACAGTCCTGAAAGTCATCACAAATCACACACCACAACATCACACGTCACGCCATTTTACAATTCCGGTACATGAATTAAACATGGTGTGTGCGCAACAACATGTGACATCGGTTATGGCCTGCATGCATCGGATGTTTCTTATACCAATCAGTTTTGAGACATTGATCGTGGCATGTGGACGTCGATAACGCAAGTCATCATTGTCATGGTCTGCTTGCATCGGATATGCACATATGGCTTACCATGCCTGCCAATATCAGGCGACATCGTCCAAGGAATGCACGCATCAAACATGGTGTGTGCGCATCGACTGGGCGACATGTGTCATGGCTTTGGCGCATCTGTCATATGCTTCATGCATCGGGCGTTGCATGTGCTTATATAGAAAATGATGCCTGCCAATGTAAGGCGACATCTACCAAGACATGCATGCAATAAACGTAGTGTATGCATATCCGCTAGGCGTCATCGGGCATTGTTTGCATTCATCAGACATAGCATGTGCGCACGTGGCAAACGACGTCTTCTTATGGCATCAAGATCAGTCAGCGCTTGAAAGCTTCAAGCGTGGTGAGTGTGCATGGGTTGGGAGACATCATTTGTGGCCTGCACGCTTCAGCCAATATCATATAACATTGTACAAGTACTGCCCACATCACTTGTGGCGTGTGAACATCGGCGCGCGGTATTTATTGTAGCGTGTGCGCATCGGCAAACAGAAGAAGAAAACGGTCATGGCCTTCACACATCGGGCGTAGCATCTAAGTATATGGAAAATGACAGCTGCCAAGGTCAGGTGAAATCTCCCATGTAATGCATGCATAAAATGTGGAGTGTGGCATCAACTGGGTGACATCAATCATGGCCTGCGCGCATCGGCCAACAAAAGAAGACATCGGTCCTTGCCTTCACGAATCGAATGTAGCATGTGTGTAAATGGAAAACGACGCCTGCCAATGATAGGTGACATCATACAAGGAATATATGCATCAAACATGGTGTGTGCATATAAGCTAGACGTCATCGGTCATAGTCTGCAAGCATCGGGCATATGGAAAACTAGTAAATGATGTCTTCCAAAGGCAGCACCATCAGCCAAGGCAAGCAAGATTCACGCGTAGTGTGTGAGAATCTGTTGGAGTGAGAATCTGTTGGACTACAAAATTCGTGGCGTACACGCATAAGCCAATGTCATATGACATCGGCCAAGGCCTGTAAGCATCAATTGTGGCATGTGCACATCACCTAGGCGACATCAGTCATGGCTTGTGTGCATCGACCAACAGAAGATGACAGTGGTGAGGGCCTGAATGCATCGGGCGTAGCACGTTCCTATATGGATAACGACACCTGCCAATATCAATTGACATCTTCCAAGTCATGAATGCAACAAACGTAATGTGTGCACATCATCTAAGCGTCATTGGTCATGGCCTATAAGAATTGGACGTAGCAAGTGGGCAAGTGGTAAACGATTTCTTCATATGTGCAAATGGAAAATGATGTCATCCAATGTCATCAACATCAGCCAATGCATGCAAGATTCATGTGTGGCGTGTGCACATCAACTGGGCGTCATCATTTCTGGCCTATACGCATCGGTCAACGTCATATGACATCGTCCAAGTCCTGCAAGAAGTAGTTGTGGCGTATGCGCATAGAGTGGACGATATCACTTGCGACCTGCTTGCATTATCCAATGTCAGGTGACATCGTACAAGGCATGCACGCATCAAATAATAGGTGTACACATTTATAGGGCAAAATCGGTCGTGACCTATGCGTATTGGCCAAAGGAAGACCACATCGGTCATGGACTTCTAGAATTTGATGTTACATATTCTTGTATTGGCAAACGATGTCTGCCAATGTCAAGCGGCATCGGCCAAGGCAAGAACGCATCAACTGTGGTGTATGCTCAGCGTCTAGGAGACATCGGTCAGGGCCTGCGCCCATCAAACATATCTTGTGCGCTTAGGGAGAACGACGTTATCCAATGGAATCATCAATATCAAAGGCCTACAAGAATCAACCATGGCGAATGCATATCAATAGGGAGACATCTATCATGCCATGCTAGTATCAACCAACGACAAATGACATCGGCCAAGGCCTACACGCATCATGAATTGTGCGCATCGGCTGGGCGAGATTAGTCGTGGCATATATACATCGGCTTGGTATCATTGGTCGTGGTTTGCACGCATAGGTAAAGCTACGTCGGCCAATGACAAATATACAATCATCGAAGGCATGTACAAATTTTACGTATTCAGTACGCATCAGCAGAATACATCACTCAACGGAAAGTATCATCAGTCAAGACATACATTCATCTAATGTTGCATGTGCGCCTTGGCAGGGCGAAATTGTCCTCCCTTATACATTATCAACCAATTTTTACATGCATTTGATGTGGAAAGTGCATGTCAGCCAATGGACACTAGTCATCGGCCAAGAGACATTAACCACGGAATACCCGCATTAGTCGTGGCCTATTCACCTTGCTCAGCCAACGTCAACCATGAACTACCCACATTGTACACATTACTTATTCATCTTTAGGTGTGACCTACAAGCATCGTTCAACCAACGTTTTGCATGGCCTTCCTCAATTACCCTTTGCCTACACACAACTCTCAAGGACGTTGGTCATGGCCTTCTCGCATCGACTTTGTCCTAAATACAATGTTAAACCAGCGTCGGAAATTTCCTGCATACATCATTTTGACGTTGAACTTGGGATGCCCTAATCGTTTTTAGCATACACAAATCAGTCTATCAATGTCAAAAATTGTCTATATGCATCATTCAAGCCCTGCATATAACGTTTTAGGGATGTCATACGTTGCGTGACCGAAAGTATTTAAATAAAGTAACTAAATTTTAATATATTTATTTGTGTATTTTTGGCATTAATTTCATATTTTTTTTCATGATTTCATATTTTTTATTTAATTACGGATTTTTTTGGGAACTGGCAGAAAAATAATTATTCATTAAAATAGTTGAAATTGTTGGCATTATTGAGTTTAAGGTTACTACAATTATATGTAAATTTTTGATGGAAATTTTATTTTTTTGTCATATTGTTACTAGTTTTCAGTAATTAATTACTCATTCTCGAGATTTAATGAAAAAAATAAAAAATACAAAAAAATTATCAAATTTGTTGAATTTAAGGTAACTATGTTTATTTTGAAATCTTTTGAATTAATTTTATAATTTTAGCATATTTTTCCTAATTTTTATAAGTTAATTAATTATTCTCGAAATTTGCTCAAAAACAATTACAAGAAATTGTCAAAATTGTTGAATTTAAGGTAACTGTATTTATATGTGACTTTTTGGCGTTAATTTTATATTTTTATCATATTAATTTTACTTTTATCAATTAATTACTCATATTCGTGTTTGCCGAAAAACATAAAAATTCATCAAAAAGTTAAAAACTATATTTTTCCATATATAGAAGTTATTTATGACTAAAAGAAATTGTGTATTTGTACCTTAGAACATACATATTTGAGTAGTACATGTTCATTATGATTTAGTAGGAAATGAAGCCTACTCCTGTAAGTCATAATCAAAGCAAAGGAATCAAGAGCTCCATGTGGGCCACACATTGGACGTAGCATGTGGGCATAGACATGTACATAGGAAAATGACATACATTATTGGTCATGGACCGTAAGCATTAGATCTGCGCATTTGGAAAATAACGGTCACCAACATCAGGTGACATCATCGAAGGACTACAAGAATAAAACATTGTGTGGCTTATCGATGGAGCGACATCAGTCGTGTCTTGCAAGCATCAAATATGGTTTGTGCACAATGGTAGGCGACATTGGTCATGGTTTGCACACATCAAACGTTTCATGTGTGCATCTGCCTGGATACATCATTCGTGTCATGCGCTCATCGGCAACGACGGCCGACATCGATCATGGCTTGCACACATCAGAAGTGCGTATATGGAAAATGACGTCTACCAATGTCAGGGGACATCGTCCAAGGCTTTTTTTAAGTACTACAAAAGTGTGTTGTCTGAGGAGATTGGAGGGGCGCTCTAAAGGTTTGGGTGCACATATCAGCCAATGGAAAACGATGGGTCATGTCCTGCACACATCAGTTTAACATGTGCGTATATGAAAATCAATGTTTGCGGATGTTAGGCTAAATTTTCCAAGGCCTAAACGCATCAAATGTGGCGTGTACACAATGCCAGGCAATACGGTCATGGCCTGCGTGCAGCAGATGTTGCATGTGCTAATTTTCTTGGCGATATTAGTTTTTGCATGTGACTTCTTGCATTGGACGTGCAGATATGGCTAAAATCTACCTATATTGGGAGACATCGTCCAAGGCATGCACGCATCAAACATGGTGTGTGTGCATCAATTGGGTGATATCAGTCATGACATGCGTTCATCGTTTAAAGGCAGAAGATATCAATCATGGCCTGCACGCATCAGGCGCAACATGTGCATATATGGAGAATGACGCATGCCAATGTAAGAAAACATCTACCAAGGCATGCATGCATCAAATGTGGTGTGGGCATATGAGCTAGGCATCATCGGTCATTGTTGCAAGTATCGGTGTAGCATGTGCGCAAGTGGAAAACGACGTCTTTCAATAGCTTCAAAATAATCCAAGGAAAAAAAGTTTCAAGCATGGTGTGTGCCCAATGGTTGGGCAACGTTATTCTTGGCGTACATACATCAGCCAATGTCATATGACATCGGCCAACGCCTACAAGTATCAGTTGTAGCATGTGCACATCGGAGGGTGGCATCAGTCGTGGGCTGCACATATTGTCCAATAGAAGAAGACAACGATCATGGCCCGCGCACATCAGGCATAGCATGTGAGTATATGGAGAACGACACTAGCCAAGGTCAAATGACATCGGCGAAGGCATGCATTTATCAAACTTGATGTGTGCGCTTCCACTGGGTTACATTAGTCATGGCCTGCACACATCGGCTAAAAGTGAAGACATTAGTCATGGCATGCACGCATCGGGCGGAGCATTTCTATATATGGATAACGAGCCTGCCAGTGAATCATGAAATCTGCAAAGGCATGCATGCATCAAACCTGGTGTGTTCACATTAGCTGGCGTCATCGGTCATTGTCTGCAAGCATCATACATAGTATGTGCGCAAGTGGAAAACAATATCTTTCAATGGAATAAGCATGAGTCATGGCGTGCAATCTTCATGTGTGGCGTGTCCACATCTTCTAGGCGACATCATTTTTTGCCGACACACATTGTCTAAAGTAATATGACATTAGATGATGCAATTATGGAATATGACATCAACCAACATCAAGCGACATCTTCAAAGGCTCGCACGCATCGGCGTAAAATAAGCGTGTATGATAAACAAAGTTTGCCAACGTCAAGAAACATCGACCTAAGCCGGCACACATCAAATAATGTATGTTTGTATCGGGTGGACGATATTGAACATGGCTTGCACGCATCGGACGTAGCATGTGCACTTCTGGTAAACGACGTCTTATAGTGTAGGAGACACTAGCCAAGGCCTTAACACATCAAATGTGGTTTATGTGCAACGGCATGCGACATCTGTCACAGTTTTTACACATCAAACATTGCATATGTGATTCTGCTTGGCGACATCAGTTGTGGACATTGTGCACACGTCAAGGTTACAGATCAAACGAGTGGGTAGTGGCTGCTCTTGGCGGAGACAATACTTTGACCCTACCATATAGTTAATTAATATGACATTGTTCATTGCCTGCACTCATCATGTAACATGTGCACATAGGGAAAACAACATCTGCAGACATCATATGACATTGACCAAGGAATGCACACATCAAACATAGAGTGTGCATATCGGCTGGGAGACATCATTCATGGCATGTGCACATCGACTTGAGGACATTTGTTGAGCCCCATTTTTAGCAGAAAATGGGTTTTGTGCACGACCTAACAACTCTTTTGGGATTTTCAGTTTGGAGTCACCACCTAACAAATTAAGGCGCGTTAGGGCACCTATCTGACCTACTAAGTCTAGCTAAGGTCAACGAGCCAGAGATCAGGGTAAGGGTTCAAATTACCTCGAGGGGAAGGTGTTAGGCATCCGTCGAGGTCCACAAATGTGGGTCCCAGCCGTGTCTCATGCAATCTTATGTGGGGGTTACAAGTAGCAAATAAGGTCACTTTATTTATTAGTTTATTTAAGCTTGCTAAGTGATGACATAATATAAAAAACAAATAAGAATATATTATTATTTTTTATCAAGGCTAGGTGATAGCAATAAATAAACCATCAAATTGTTTTTTAACATACAAGACTATGTTATAAACAAGATTTGCAAATATTAAGCAATTGATATGTGCGAAAGTAAAGTTTTGAAAATTGAGTAAGTTTTGAATAGGAATTTTTATTAAAAAAAAAATTGTTTCTTTATAGGGGTGATGCCACGATATTGTTGATCTCTCTCCTCCACCATTGAAACAATTTTGATTTGAGGTCGGTCTGAAATATAAAAATATTTTATAATTTTTTGAAAATGAGTTAAATGATTTAGTTTGCATATAAGCACATAAATATTGACATATAAATACACTTAATTCCTTTTGAAATTCATGGGTAGATGGTACTTCCGATGACGCGTCGGTTTAATTTAAAAATTGAAACTAGACCTCGTAATTCCTTTGATTTTCCCACTAACGATAGGTTATGAGATAGTGCTTATAAATTTATTTTTAAAAGTAAACAATATCATAATCAATCCAAATTTAAAAGGAGGATTGAACAATGACTTTTACAAAAAAGTTTCAAAACTTTGTAAAAAGAAAAATTAATACAACATTATTGTAGTAAATTTATTAAATACAAAGATTTTACTATGAAATATATTAAAAAGCCAAGTAATTTGTGAAATGCAGCACATGATTTTATTTTAAGAAAATCACATATTGCATCACTAGCGAAATCTCAAGAGGACAAATAAGATTACTAATTAATAATATTAGCTAATTAAAGGGGGGCAAAAGTATGCACAATAATTTTCTGGAGTGTGATGCTAAAAAATTATTACACCACCTATAACATGAATTTCTAGGTGTTCAACAGGAGTAACACATATATGCTGAGTTTGTAAATTGTAATGATATGAACATTCATCCCTTAGGCATGGTTTCAACGTGATAAGAAAAATGAAAATTTATAAACATATTGTAACCACTAACAACCTACTAGATTATTAGGATTTGATTTTAACATTCAAAAATTTAATGGCAATCTAGTTATTTTCAAACTTTAACCAAGCGTTAAGAGTTCAAATGATTAGATTACAACCTACAAAGAATAATTCTAGGTGGTAATGATAAACATATATGCATTGATTTCCTTAAAATTTAGATTATGAGAGATTTAGAGTAGTTAAATGTTGACAACATTCAATAAATAAAAAAAAAAAAAATATAGCTTCAAAAAGAAAAATCTGTCTTCAGGGATAAACTTCAAAATCAACTTGAACATTCAAGTTTCAAAACCGGTCAAAGAAATCAAATCACTACACAAGTAATCACATTTATTAGCAAGGGTGAGACAATATGCAATTGTTTACAACTATACATAACAAAAGGAAAGAACAATGAGCTCACACAAATTAGACGATACAAAAATAATGTTGAAATGCTAATTCCGAATTATAACCGGTTAAGTAGATTACGAATGGTAGAAATGAAAAAACAAGTTGATCCAACCTTTACTCGAACAAAAGCAAAATAGCAAAGTAGCGAAGAAGAACACTTGAATGTTTATCGGAATCTTAATGTATTTTTAGAGTATCAAGAGAGCAATGAGAAAAGAAAGAGTGATGAGAGAACTTGTGATTGAGAATGAATGAGTGTATGAGTGAATGAAATAATGAAGGGAGGGGGTCTTATTTATATAGCAAAGAGGGGGAAACAAATAGGTGACTAAAAATTTACTAATCACGCATAATAAAGATTATTCCAAATTACAAAAGGATGCAGTACTAACAGTCTTTATGGATATATTTTTTTTTAACTCAAACAGGATCAAATAAACATTCTAAACATCCGATTCCTTCTATTTGAAACTAGAGACTTAGGAATGAATGATTCCACAATGACACACTTATAACAATGAACCACACGCAATAGAGGATTATATGAAACATTCACTTTACGCAATAAAAAGAAGCAAATCAACAAACTAAATTTCACGAAATATACATCTTAAGATAACCTACCAAGATTTACAATTTTAAAAACATTTAATTTAAAACTTACTAGAACGGATCTGTTGAGATCCGTCGTCGAACATTGTTGGAGATGGAGACGTGAAGGCTTTGATCGTCGTTGTTGCTGTTGTCCATCAATTCTGGCTTGAGCAGCAGCTGCTGCTTAGTATGGTGGCTACTGATCGGAGAAAGGCGAGAAGAGAGGGGAGTGGCAGCGGTTGCCTTATCGAAGAATGGCAAGAAGAGAGGGGAGTGGCGGCTGTGGTTAGAGATGTTGTCCGCTGCTGCTGGTGTTTTTTGTTGCAGCGGCTGGTGCCTTCAAAAAATAAAAGAAGAGGGGAGGAGGGGAAGAGGCGAAGAGAGGAGAGAAAGAAAAGATGGAGGCGGAGAGAGGGAGAAGGACTGGAAGGGGGAGGAAGCGCAGGAGAGAAGGGGAGAAGAACGGGAAGGGGGGAGGAAGCGGAAGGGATAGGAGAGGGAGGAGGGGAGGAAAAGAATGAGGGAGAAGAGAAGAGAGAGCAAGGGGGAGACGCGATAGAGGAAGCGTGAGGGAGAGAGCTTCCTCCGGCGATTGGTGGCTTTTGCCGGAAAGAATCGGGAGAAAGAGAGAGGAGGGCTGGCGGCTTCCAAGGAGAGGGAGGGAGAAGAGAGTTGGAATTTTAGGTTTTAGGGTTTTTCGATGTTGAGAAAATAAGAGATTTAATCACAACCGTTAGATCTAATTTTAAATGAAGGGCTAGAATTCGATTAAAATAAAAAGGGAATTTTGGGGGGGGGGATGAGATTTGAGGATTAAAAGATGAGATGTATTGAAATCAAAGGATTAAATATTGAATGTCTTACAATGCTTAAAAATAGCTAGAATTAAATGAAGAGGGGCATATGATTGAAATAAAATTTAGTTGGATTAGCTAGAATTGAAAGAAAGATAATAGAATAGGCTAGAATTTAAATCAATTTTAAGGAAAGTGTAGGAACTACTAGTTAACCTAAAATACTACATAAAGGAAAAATATGTTTATATAATTGAAAATAACTGGTAAATTTTAAAAAATTCATTAATAAGGTCAAAAGATTAATAATGAGTTACCATAATTCATCAAGTAAACGATTACTAAAATGATAAGAATGTGAAGAAAAATCGACTACCCGTTAAAAATTCAAAACATTAATAAATTTTAAAATACGATTTATCGAAATATACTCTCAAATGGTTTAAAGGTCGGTCAAAATTGGGGGTCAACCAATGTGCCCCTTGGTTTGATTGAGAATTGAAGAATCAATTGGCAGGCAACAAGTTGAATTAGTAGACAATTTTGTATGACCGACGAGATATGTCAGTTGGATAAATTGTGAAACGATATAGAGTTGAAAAAGGGTACAAACGACCAGACTTGCGTTTAAGTCGCCTATATATCTCTGGTTATCGAGAATCAGTCGTGTGTTATTTACGATTCAAGGCAAATGAAAACTCTTAAAAGTGAAACGAGCGCTAAGGTATTCAGAAGGCACGTATCGGCTTGATGAATAACATTAGGAGTAGGCGAGAAGAGATGAGATGAGAGGGACTAAAAGAGCATGACAGAGCAGGCGAGAAGAGCATGATAGAGTGAATGTTATCAGCATTTGAGCAAGGTTCTGGGAGTAGGCGTAGCAAAGAAGTTGTAGGGTCTTTGTGGGATAGATGATAGCATGATAAATTGTATCAGGGGCGAGCGATCATATCTGCAAATTCTAGATAAAATGTTACCTTACAAGTAGAAGATAAAGTATGACCAATGTAATAAAAATGAGTTCCTAAATAAAGAACAAGAGGGATAAGAAGTGTATCTGTTTGAGACGTAGTGAAAGCCGTGATAGTCGTTGGATTAACTTCTTGAAGGATTGAAACTCATCTCGGAAGAATACCGTCAAACTCAATAGAAAACTCCAATAGATATGATAGTATAGCGATCTAATACTATAGAAAGAAAGCTGTGGTAAGTGGATGGATGTAAGCCCCATCCTATGGTAGGCAAAAGAGTCTAAATGTCATATGTAAGGCAGACTGAGCATAAACATCAGATTTTTAAGGCGGAAAAGATAAAAGATTCGATGTAAGGCGAGGAAGAGACTAAATGTGTATTGTAAGGAAGACGGCCAAACTTCGTATATTGTAAGGCAGAAGAGCCTAAATATCGTATTGTAAGGCAGAAGAGTCTAAATATCCTCTAATAAGGCGGAAGATCCTAAATGTCGTATTGTAAGGAAGACGAGCCTAAATTTCGTATTATAAGGCAGACGAGCCTAAATGTCGTATTGTAAGGCAGACGAGCCTAAATGTCATATTGTAAGGTAGACGAACCTAAATATCTTATTGTAAGGAAGAAGAGCCCAAACATCCTATTGTAAGGCGGAAGAACCTGAATGTTGTATTGTAAGGCAGACGAGCCTAAACATCATATTTTAAGACGAAAAAGTCTAAACATCCTATTGTAAGGCGGAAGAGCCTAAATGTCGTATTATAATAAGGCGTGAGAGTTTAAATATATATTCAATCAGTCGTACAAGAAAGTTTATAATAGCCTCTTCAAAAATAATCTTATGATAGTATAACTTACATAGTAGCTTCTAAGTATGTTAGTTAGCTCATATATAATTTATACCTGCATCCAGAGAAAAATCATAAATTCAAAAAGGCAAGAGATAGTCATACATGTGCTTGGTTTGCCTTTAGAGTTGAATTCTGTTATGATAAAATTTATGAGGATTTCTCAAAAATTTCTGCCCCAGTTTAGAGTATAAGATATATACTCACTTTGTTAGATATCTCTATGAAAATTTTTGAGGTTTCCTCAAAAATTCTGCCCCGGTTTATTAGTGGGGAATTTTTGATCCTGTTTCACTCAAAGAAAAATTGTTAGTCCAAAAAAGGTGATTGTCTTGTATTTGGAATTAATTAAGGCTCGATTCGAATTCAAGTGCCATTAGTTCATTGATGTCATTAGCCTTGATTTGAATTTGGTAAAGGAGTGTTTGCATGACAATGGGAAGAAAGAAATTATTGATAGAGACCGGACACATCAAGGGTTGCCTAGGTATCCAAAAAGGAAATCAGGTCAAACATAAGTTCAGAATTACAAGGAAAAAGGAAGGAATAAGGAGGAATTAGGCATTAAAGTATCAGAACATCAGCCAACTTTGTTCATAAGAGTATTGTCTTAATCAAGTTCTCTGATGTGATGTCGCTTCCTTGTCCCAGTGCCTAACGTAAGTCGTTGTAGAACTCCTTGAACGATAACTGTATTCGCCATAGAAGATTTGCAATTGTTGTTTTATGGTCCTTGTTGCACTATAATTTTTTTCTTTTTAAATTAGATTCTGAATCTTATTTCTCAATGAGGCAATTCTTAGGTTGTTATGACTTGAGATGTTTGAAATGATAGGAATAATTTTGCGGGATAGATCAAGTTTAAAGTAGAGTGCTGGGAATCCATCCATTTATGGTCTTAGAAGCCTTTAGCCCATAATCTCTAGAAACTGTACGGTCAAGTTCCCTTAAGGAGGGTGAAGAAACGAGTTTCCTCACTAAGTGTGAGATACATGCGGGTTGGAACGGTTCAAGAATAGCATGAATTTGCCTCCATCTTATGATTTCTTTGTTTCGGAGGTATAGTAAGACTGATGCACTTCGTTTTTTTAATCTAAGAGTCTTTCAGGACTTGAAAGGAAGTGTGTATCAGCAATTCTTTCAGACTGAATTCCCTATTCTCACTCTTTTTCATTCGAATAGACTGGCGGAAACTGTGAATACCAGCGAAGAATAAGGTTTTTTGTACGTATATAACCCTCAACTTGATGCTGAAGTTTGGACCACCCCACTTCAGCGGTAAGTGAATTATCTTGGAATCTTTCCATATCTCCACCGTTATGCCATTTAGTCCTAGAGATATTCATGACTTAATTTCTTCAATTTGAGGAAATTAAACCATTGTAGGGTCAACCTTCTTATTCAAACTTGTAGGGTTCCACAACGTCTCGAGCCATGTCTTCCCCTGCGAGCATGCTCCACGTCTTCTTTGATGTACCAAGTTGCCGGCTATTCCTGAGAAGCTTTGAGAAAAACCTCATAGGAGAGGTTAAGTATTTTTCTAAGGCAACTAGCCTGCTGCAAAAATTCTTTGAGATGTGATATTGGATGACCACGTTCGGCGAACATGTTGTTTGACTGTTGAATTTTTAAATCTTAACGGCAATTCAACTCCTGGGTGTAGACATAAATTTTTGTACCTTAGGGCATGAGTAGGTATTGAATTTAATCCTCCATCCACCTTTTACTCCAAGTCATGCATTTTTCGCTGCAGTGCATCTAGCTTAGACTTCTCTACTTTGTCACCTATTCCCTCGTATCCTAAAGCATCAATGTTGAGACGTGTTGGAGACCTTTGTTGAGAGAGGATCTGAGTAGGATGAGGAGGGATGGTCCAAAATGTACTTTGTGTTGGAAGAGAAGAGGTGTGATTTTTTCGAAGGTTGAACATATTTGTCTTACTGCAGGTTCTTAGTCGAGCCTAAAATCCAAATAGTAGACAACCTTTAGTCAAAGAAGTAAATCAAACACAAAAACAGTATTATAGAATGTGCACAAAAACTTATATTTCCAAATGCATGACAACCAATAACCAAAGTGTACAATTAACATTAATAGAATAACCGGTCACCATAATTGATCAAGTTTCTACTTATGCCAAATTGATGTTTGAGTCAAAGGAAAGATTTTTTAACTCCATTTTGACATAATTCATTGATTTAAAATATGCTGATCAAGTTGACACATAAGTATGGAATTTTTCTAAAGGCTGTGGGGCCTTTAGGACAATACGGATGGCCTACTAATTATGTGGATTGACCCAAGGGTCAAACCACCTAGGGTTTATGCACTTATGACTTAACCAGGACTTCTAAGAGTTGGCTTGACACGGACTTGAAAGTGATTCTTGCGAGAGGCTCGTGGTTTGTGGTGTAAAAACTATCGTCACGTCCAGCATATGCCAGACTCTTTTAATGGGTATTGAATTAAAAATTGGAGTAAGTAGTGAGTAGGTGTGAAGTGCAAAGCACAACATCACGATATCAAATAAAAAAAGGAAGAGGATCACAATTGGGGGAAGTATGAGCGGAAACTAGTGATTCAAGCACAAAATAAACACTTAGCATTAAATTGGAAACGGTAACATATAGGCGGTTTATAAACAATAAATAGATAAATAGGATGAATAAATTAAAGGATTTTAAACATATAAAATCACGCAAATATTAAAGAGGGGTTATGAGATTAAATTATGTAATTAAGCAAATAAGGGAAAGGGAAGAGGTGAAAGATGGTATAAACAATTAAGGAAAAAGGAAAGGGTAAAACATGGAGAGAAGACAGTAATAAGCAACAAAATAAAACTAACCACATGTTAAAGCCCTAACAATAATTTGAAAATGACCAAAATTAAGTAAACCCCACATAAATAAGCATGGAACACGTAATGGTAAGAATCTAATATCCCCAGCAGAGTATCCATTTTGTCGCGCCCCATTTTTTGCAGAAAACGGGTTTTGTGCACGACATACAAACTCTTTTGAGATTTTAAGTTTGGAGTCGCCACCTAACGAATTAAGGCGCGTTAGGGTGCCTATCTAACCTACTAAGTCTAGCTAAGGTCAACGAGCAAGAGATCGGGGTTTAAGGAGTTTTAAAATTACCTAGAGGAAAGGTGTTAGGATCCCTCGGGACAAAATGTGGGTCCGGCCGTGTTCATGCCCTATATGTGGGGGTTACAATCGCAAAAAGGTTCACTTTCTTTTATTAGTGATTTAAGCTTCTAAGTGATGACATAATATAAAAACAATTTAAGGACATTTTATTCTTTTGTGATCAAGGCTGGTGATAGCAATAAAATTAAACCATAAAATTATTTTTATTATTTGAAACTCCGAGGGGACAATGTATGAAACAAAATTTGCAAATATTAAGCAATTAAATGTGCGAAAGTATGTTTAATGGAGAAGTTTGATCGGGAATTTTTATTAACAACAATGTTTGTTTCTTTATAAGGGTGAAGCCACGATGTGTGATCAAGATCCTCACCATAGAAACAATTATTCATTTGAGGTCGGGTGTTAAGAAAAGTACCACTAGTTATATTTTGCAAATGGTTTAAAAAGATTTTAGTTTGCATATAGGCACATAAATATTTACAAATATAATACACATAATTGCCTTTTGAAATCATGGGTAGGATGGTACTTCGGGGGACGCGTCAGTTAATTTAAAAATTGGGAAATAGACCTAGTATACCTTTGACATTCCAATAACGATAGGTTATGAGAGAGTGCTTCTAATTTATTTTAACAGTAAACATTATTATATCAATCCGAAATTTAAAAAGACGGATTGAACAATGCACTTTTTAAAAAAGTTGTAAACCTTGTAAAAAGAAAAATTAATAGCACATATTGTACTAAATTATTAAATACAAAGAGTTACTATGAAATTATCAAAAGACCAAGTAATTTGTGAAATGGCACACATTGATTTATTTAAGGAAAAACACTATTGCATCACAAGGTGCGAAATCTCAAGAGTACAAATAAGATTACTAATAAATAAGTATTAGCTAATTAAAGGGTCGGCAAAAGTATGCCACAATAAATTTTATTCGGAGTGGGTATGTAAAAATTTATTTACAAACCTATAAAATGATTCTCGGTTTTTAAAAACGCAGTAACACCCATATATACATGATTTTGTAATCTAACTGATTATGACCATTTAATCCTTAGCATGGTTCTAGTATAAGACAAATGAAAAGTTATAACATTATTTTAACATCTAACAACCTACTAGATTAGTAGGATTTGAGTTTTAACCATTCAAAAAATTAATGGAATCTAGTATTTTTTAAACTTATAAAACCAAAGCTGTTAAGCATGTTGAAATGAAAATTGATTCGATTACAACTATCCTACAAAGAATAATCTGGTGGTTAATGATTAAAACCTATAGCTAGATTTCAATTTTTAAAAAATTACAATGAACAAGTAGAATGGGTAAATCCCTTTCCATTAGACGATTTCCCAAAAATTCAAGTTAATATACGGAAGAGTTTGTAGAGTATACAAATGGTTACACACCCTTCCAAAAATACAATAAGAAAAAAAATATAGCTTAAAAAAAAAAACTTTCTTCATGGCTAGATCTTCAACTAACTTCAAGTTTAAAAACCGTAAAGACATAAAATAACTACAATAAGTAATCACATTTATTTAGTCAAGTTGAGGACAAAAGCAATGTGTAACAAAGTATACATGACAAAGGATTAGAACAATGCGCTCACCACCAAAATGTAAGAATCCCAAAATAATGTAAATGCTCTAATTCCGAATACTAACCGTTAATAGATTAGATGGGAGGCAATGAAAAAAACAAGTTGATTCAACCTTTACTCGAACAAAAGCAAAATTAGCAAAGTAGCGAAGAAGAAAATTGAAAGTTTACCGGAATCTTATTAATTATCTTTAGAGTAGCAAGAGATCAATGAGAGAAGGAATAGTGATGAGAGAACTTGGATTGAGAATGACTGAGTGTATGAGTTGAGGAATGAAAGTAATGGAAAAGATGGGGTCCTATTTATATAGAAAAGATGGGGAAAAAAATCGGTGACTAAAAATTTCTCATACAAGCTTAATAAGATTATTCCAAAATTTGAAGAAGGATGCCGCCATTAAACAGTCTTATGGATATATTTTTTTTTAGGTAAAAAAACAGGATCAAATCAAAATATAAACATCAGATTTTTTTCCTTTCTATTGAAAATAGAGACTTAGGAATGAATGATTTCCATAATGACGACACTGTTAACAATGCACCACACCGCCAATCGAGGATAATGACGATTCATTTAAGCAAAGCAAAAAGAAGCAAAATCGAACCAAACGTAAATTAATGAAATATTCATCTCTAGATAAACTAACGATTAACTCTTAAAAATATTTAACTTAAAACTTACTGGGATGGATCTGTTTGGATCGGTCGTCGAACATTGTCGGAGATTGAGATGAGAAGGCTTTGATGGTCATTGTTGTTGTTGTCCATCAATTCTTGCTGGAGCAGCAGCTGCTGCTTAGCATGGAGGGTGCTGGTCGGAGAAAGGCGAGAAGAGAGGGGAGTGGCGGCAGCTGCCTGATCGAACAATGGCAAGAAGAGAGGGGACTGGCGGCTGTGGTTGGATATGATGTCCGCTACTGCTGGTGTTGTTTGTTGCAGCTGCTGGTGCCTGCAAAAAATAAAAGAAGAGGGCGGAGGGGAAGAGGCGAAGAGAGGAGAGAAAGAAGAGATTGAGGTTGAGAGAGGGAGAAGGAAGGGAAGGGGGAGGAAGCGCAGGAGAGAAGGGGAGAAGAACAACAAGGGGGGAGGAAGCAGAAGGGAGAGGAGAGGGAGGACGGGAGGAAAAGAATGAGGGAGAAGAGAAGAGAAAGCAAGGGGGAGACGCGACAGAGGAAGCGCGAGGGAGAGAGCTTCCACCGGTGATTGGTGTCTTTTGCCAGAAAGAATGGGGAGAAAGATAGAGGAGGGCTGGCGGCGCCAATGAAGGGAGGGAGAAGAGTTGGAACTCTTGGTTTAGGGTTTTTTGGTGATGAGGAAAAATAAAGAGATTTAATCACAACCGTTAGTTATTTTGAATGACGGGCGTGATCGCTTAAAAAAAAAATTGGGGGGATTTTTTTTTTTTGGAGATTAAAAGATGCGATGATTGAAATTAGATGACAGTGAATATGGAATGACTACAAAGTGAATTAAAATGGATATAGAATAGAAATGAAAGAGGGCTATGAGTAAAATAAAATTTAAATTGGAGTGCTCGAATTGGATGAAATTGATAGTAGGAATTGGCTAGAATTTAAAATATTTTGAAGGAAGTATAGGAATTACTATTTATTCAAAACTAATAGATTAAAATATGTTTATATAATTGAAAATCATTTTAAATTTAAAAAAAATCATTAATACTTTAAAAATATTAAGATTATTACAATAATTTAATAAAATAAACGATACTAAAATATATAATTTTGAGAAAAATCGACTAAAACTTCAAAACTTTAAGTAAATCTTAAAATACGTATTTAATTGAATATAATCCTAAAAATGGTTAAAGGTCGGTCAAAATTGGGTGTCAACAACATTGTCATGGCCTGCACACATCAGTCAAGCGACTTCCGCCAAGAACAAACAATATCATCAAAAACTTGCATACATCTAACGTGGCCTGCACGCAGCGGTAAGATACGTCACTCAATGGTATGTACTATCAGTCAAGGAATGTATGCATCTAACGTGGTATGTATGCACCAACTATGAAAATAAGCATCTTCCACTAAACATTAATCAATTTTTAAATGCATCTGAGGTAGAATGTGCACCTCGTCCAACGACACGTATCATTAGCCAGAAGACGTTGTCCATGGAGCACCCGCATCAATCGTGGCCTATGAAGCTTTCTCAGCCATCGTCGACCGTGGACTTTCCGCATTGTGCACATATCTTACTCGTCTTGGGGCGTGTCCTACAAACAACATTCAACTAACATTTTGTGTGGCCTGACCCATTCGCCCTTTTCCTACACATAACTCTTTACGACTTATGACATGGCCTGCCGGCATCGACTTTAGCCTCCACACAATGTTTAAACCAACATCAAACGTGGTCTGCATACATCAATTTTCTGACATTGAACCCGGGCTTCCCTTATTGTTTTTAGGATACACACATCGGTTTGCTCACATCAAACGTTGTCTGGCTACATTGTTGGTGGCCTACATACATAGTTTTGGGGACGTCCAACATTGCTTAACCTCATTGTTGAAATAAAGGTACATAAGATTACCATATTTATTTGTGAATTTTTGGAGTTTAATTTCACATAATTTTTTCATTATTTTTCACTTTTTTATAAATTAATACGCATTTTTGGGATTTGATACGAGAAAAATAATTGTTCAAAAAAAATTGTTAAATTTTTTGAATTTAACGTTACTATATATATGATAATATGGGCGTAATTTTATATTTTTATCATATTTCCTCTCTTTTATTAATTAATTAATCATTTTTAGGATTTGATGGAAAAACTTAAAATTCAAAATAGTTGTTGAAATTGTTGAATTTAAGGGAACTATATTTATTTGTGAATTTTTAGCGTTAATTTTATATTTTTATCATATTTTTCCATTTTTTTATAAAAGAATTCTCGTTCTCGAGATTTGCACAAAAAAAAGTATAAAAAATTGTTGAAATTATTGAATCTGAGATTACTCTATTTATTTGTGAATTTTTGGCCTTTGTTTTAATATTTTTATAATATTAATTCTATTTTTATTAATTAATTACTCATATTCGTGATTTGCCAAAATGAATAAATATTTTTTAAAAATGATGAAAACTATATTTTATATAAATAAAAGTTATTTATGATAAAAAGCAAATGCGTGTTTGTACATTAGAATGTTCATATTTGGGTTCTACATTTTCATTATGATTCATTCGATAAACTATGCCTACTCCTCTAAGTCAGAACCGGTGCAACAGAATTAAGACTTTCATGTGGGCCATGCATAGTACATAATATGTGGTCCAAGATTAGGACATAACATTTGGGTTTCAACAGACGTGTGCAATTGGACCATTACATACACCAACATCAGGAGATATCCTCGAAGGCCCGCACGCATCAAACGTGGTGTTGGTGTCGACTAGGCTACATTAGTGGTGGCTTGTGCATATCAGAAAATTAAAGATGCCATTAGTCATGGCCTGCGCGCAACGGCGTAACATATGTGCATATGGCAAACAATGTGCACAGACGTCAGGCGACACGGCCATGGCCTGCACGGATCAAACGTTGTTGTTTGTGCATTGTATGGGTGACATGGGTCATGTCCTGAACGTAATGAATGTAGTATTTGCATTTCTAGCAAACGACGTTTGCCAGTGTCAAGCGACATTGGCCATGTCCTGCACACATCAAATGTGGTGTTTTCATAATAGCAAGAGACATCGTTCATGGTTTGCATACATTGAATGTTGCATGTGCACATCAGTTGGGTGAATTAGACGTGGCATGCTCATATTTGCCTACTACGACCGACATCGGTCATGGCCCGCACACATCTGAAGTGCATATGGAAAACGACATCTACCAATATCAGGGGACATCTTCCAAGGGCTTTATACATCAAATGAGCTGTGTGCGCAATGATGTATGACAAAGATTCTGATGCGCATATAAGACAATGGAAACGACATCAGTCATGGCCTCCACATTTTAGAGTATCATATGCGCATATGGAAAATAACGTTTGCAGATGTCAAGCGGCTATGGTAAATGACTAAATGCATGAAAGGTGGTGTTTGCCCAACGGTAGGTGGCATCGGTCATTGTCTACATGCATCAAATGCTGCATGAGCTATTTAGTTTGGTTACATTGGTCGTCGCATACGCATGTCAACAATGTGATCCATCATCGTTCATTGTCCCCTTGCATTGGACGTGCACATATGACTAACGACGTCTACCAACATCAGGCGACATCGTCCAAGGCATACACTCATCAAACATGGTGTGCGTGCATTGACTGGCGACTTCACTCATGGCCTGCGCACATTGAAAAAGAGCATAAGACATCGGTCATAGCCTGTACTAATCGGGCATAACATGTGCGTATATAAAAACGCCTCCCAATGTTAGATTCCATATTCCAAGGCATGCATGCATCAAACACAGTGTGTTCACATTATCTAGGCTTCACTAGTCATTGTCTAAAAGCATCAGATGTACCATGTGCGGAAGTGGTAAACTACGTCATCCAATGGTATCAACATCAACCAGGGTTTACAATCTTCACCAGTCGCATGTGTGCATTATCTAGGCGACCTTATTCAAAGCCTACACGCATCGGCCAATGTCATATGACATCAGTCAAGGCATGCAAGTATCAGTTGTGGTGTCGGCATATCGGTTGGGAGACATCTGTCGTGGCCTACGAGCATCAACCAACAAAAAAAATGTTCATGGCGTGAACGCATCGGGCATAAAATGTACTAGATGCAAAACTACGTCTGCCAATGTCAGGTGACATGTGCGAAGGCATGTATGCATCAAAGGTGGTGTGTGCACATTGACTGGTGACATCAATCGTTTCCTACACGCATCGGCCAATAATAAAAGGCAACGATCATGGCCTACACGCATCGGGCGTAGCATTTGCGTATATGGAAAACGACGCCTGCCTTTGTGAGACAACATCTCCAAAGGCATTCATGCATCAAACGTGATTTGTTCACATCAACTAGGCATCATAGGTCATTATCTTCAAGCATCAAATATAGCATATGCTTAAGTGGCAAACGACATCTTCCAATAGCATCAACATTAACCAAGTCCTACACACTTCATGCGTGGCGTGTGGCGACATCATACGTGGCCTACATGCATCGACCAAGGCCTGCAAACATCAATTGTGGTGTTTGCACATTGGCTGGGTGTTATTAGTCGTGGCCCGCCCGCATCGACCAAGAGAAGAAGACATCGGTCATGGCATGCATGCATTGGGCGTAGTATGTGCGGATATGGACAACGACACCTACCAATGTGAAGAGACATCTGCCAAGGCATTAATGCATCAATTGTGGTGTGTGCACATATACAAGAAGAAAGTGTTCATGGCCTGCACGCATCAGCTGTAACATGTGTGCATATGGAAAACAACTCCTGCCAATGTTCGGATACATCTGCCAAGTCATGTATGCATCAAACCTGGTGTGTGCACAGGTCATGCCGTGCAAGCATCGAATGTAGCATGTGCGCAAGTGGAAAGAGACGTCTTCTAATGACACCAGCATCAGCCAAGGCCTATAATTTTCACACGTGGCGTGTACGCATTTGCTGGACGACATCATTCATGGCCTACACGCATCAGTCAATGACATATGACATCATCAAAGGAATGAAAACATTAGCTTAGGTAAGTGCGCTTCGACTGGGAGATATCACATGTGTCTTTCTTTCATTGGCCAACGTCAGGCGATATCGTCCAAGGCATGTACGCATCATACATCGTGTGTGCGCATCAATTGGCCACATAAGTCGTGGCCTCTGCGCATTGTCAAACGGCAGACGACATCAATCATGGCATGCACACATCGGATGTTTCAAGTTCTTGTATTGGAAAATTTCTTTTTTTAATATCAGGCAACATCGTCCAAGGCATACAAGAATCAAATGTGGTATGTGCGCATCAGTTAGGGGACATCGGTCATGGCCTGCACATATAAAACATAGCTTGTGCGCATGTGGCGAACGGCGATGGCCAATGGCATCAACAACAACCAAGGCCTACAAGAAACACCAATGGCGTGTTTGCATCGGTAGAGCGACATCGGACATGTCCTATGCGTACCAGCCAACATTAGATGACATCGGCCAAGTACTGTACGCATCAAATGTGGAGTGTGCACAACGGCTTGGTGAATCATTCGTGGCATGTGCACATCCTCTTGGCGACATCGGTCATAGAATGTACACATCGGTCAAGTGACGTCCGTAAACGACAGATAGAATCATCAAAGGACTTCATGCATCTGACATGTCCTGTGTGCATCAGCAGGCTACATCACACAAAGGAAGGTACCATCGGTAAAGTATTGGATGCTTCTAACGTGGCATGTTCGCAGCAGCTGGGAGAAATTGGCATCTTCCATTAAGCATCAAATGATTTTTACATTGCATCTTACGTGGAATGTGCACTTCAGCCAACGTCATGCTTCATCTCCAAGAGAAATTTTTCGTGGAGTACCTACATCAATCATTGCCTATGCACCTTTCGCAATCGACGTCGATCGTGGACTGGCCGCATTGTGCACATTACATAGTCATCTACGGGTATAGCCTACAAAACATTGTTAAGCCAACGTTTGGCGTGTCCTGCCCCCAACGCCTTGGCCTACATACAATTTTTAGCGATGTTTGACATTGCCAATCCGCATTATATTTACCATACACACATTGGTCTACCGACGTCAAACATCGTCTGGCAGCATCATTCGTGCCCTTAATATATCAATTAGGAGATGTCGGACATTGTACGATCGTATTGTTGAAATAAAGGAACTTAAGGTTACTATATTTATTTGTGAATTTTTGACGTTAATTTCCTATTTTGTTCATATTTTCCCTTTTTTAAAAACATCACTACGTATTTTTTGGATATGCCAGGAGAAAAATAATTATTCAAAAAAATAGTTGAAATTGTGAAAAATTTTGAATTTAAGGTTACTATAATTATATGTGAATTTTTTGCGAAAAAATTATATTTTTATCATATTTTTCGTATTATTTATTAATTAATTACTCATTTTCTCTATTTGATGAAAAAAATAAAAAAATCAAAACAAAATGTTCAATTGTTTAATTTGAGGTAACAATATTTATATATTAAATTTTGTGTTAATTTTATATTTTTATCTTATTTTTCATATTTTTGTGTTAATTTTATATTTTCATCATATTTTTCATAATTTTTTATCAATTATTTACTTAATTCTCGAGATTTGCTGAAAAAAATAAAAATTAGAAAATTATTTTTATATTGTTGAATTTAAGGTTAAACTATTTATTTGTGAATTTTTGGCATTAATTTTATATTTTTATAATAGAAATTATATTTTTATTAAATTCGTGATTTTGCAAAAAAATAAAAATTCAAAAATAATTATTGAAAATATTTTTATATATAAAAAAAGGTTTTTATGATAAAAAGCAAATGTGTAATTATACCTTAGAACGTACATATTTGGGTTGTACATGTTCATTATGATTCATTGGAAAAACGACGCCTACTCCTCTAAGTCAGAATCGCTGCAACGGAATCAAGAGCTACATGTGGGCCACACATACGACGTATCATGTGGGCATCAGACATGTGCATCGGTAAATGACAAACGACATCGTTCATGGCCTTCAAGCATCGAATGTGAACATATGAAAAAAAACCAACATCAAGCGACATCCTCGAAGGCTCGGACTCATCATAGGCGGTGTGTGCGCATCGATAGGGCGACATCAGTCGTGGCCTTCGGTCATCGAACAACGGCGGGCGACATTGGTCATGTCCTGTATTAAACTGCTTGATATGTGTATATATGGCAACGACATTTGTAGACGTCATGGTACAACAGCCAAGGCCAGCACGCATCAAACGTTGTGTGTGTGCATGTGCTAGGACACATTGGTCAAGGCCTGCACGAATAAGTCGTGGCCTATGAACCTTGCTCAGCGCAAGCCTATTGTGGATTGCCTGAATTGTGCACATAAATTAGTCATCTTTGGGCTTCGCCAACATACATTATTCAACTAAGTGCCCCCGTCTCCCTTGTCCTACACACAAATGTCAGCGACGTCGAACATGGCTAGCCCACATCCACTTTGGACTGCACACAACATCAAACCAACATTGGACGTGGCCTGCATACAATGATTTTTTGACATCAAATTTGGGATACCCTTATTGTATTTAGCTTACACACATCAGTCTATCGACGTCAAACGTGATCTGGCTGCATCGTTCGCGTACTTAAAGGAACTTAAGCTTACTATATTTATTTTTGAATGTTTGGAATTAATTTCATATTTTTTTTCATAATTTTCCTTTTTTTATTAATTAATTACGGCTTATTTGGGACTTGCTCGAAGAAAAATAATGTAACACTACTGAAATGCCATGCCTTAGACTCGAGCATGATACATTTAATAATCTTTAAAATTATTTTTCCAGACCTATATTGATGTAATAAGTTCATTTAGAAAATGTTATATCCAAAACGACAAAAAAAGACCTTGACGTCCGGAAACTAGCTAATTTGAACTAGTTCATTTCCCTATGTTTGATGAAGATTTCAAGGTGTCAAATGAAGACCAAAACTTGTAAAGAGACCTTGGATACGTATTATGTAGTATAGAGTGTTCAAATGTGCAGTAACAACACCAGAAGGACCGACCGAAGGGTCATTGGGAAGGACCCAAACATGGGTGGGCAAGCTTTCCTGGCTGTATACAAACAGGCAAAAATGGAGGAACAGGTGGGCGACGCGCATTCCTCAAGTGGTATTCTGGATCAATATGTGAGGGAGGCTAACACGCACCTCACTGCCTCATCCCAAAATTTCAGAAAAATGACAGGATTTTTCCCCGCGACGCGCAGCCACTTCCCAGAATCGTTAGTTGTATTTTTAGTAATTTAACTTCATAAAAGACTCATTTAAGTGGAGGATATGTTTTTTTACTCATAAGACGACTATATATGGATATTAGGTCAGTTTTAGACAACTTTTACACGTTGCAAATCAGATCAAACAACTGTTCTCTCATCTCTCTCAAGAACGCTCACTTTTCCTACATCCATTGAAGAACAAGAACAGCTAAAGGAAGAAGACGAAAACTTCAAGGTTTTAATCCAAAATTTCATGGATTTTTCATATATAAGGTATGGATTTTTTAGTATTAATATTCCTTTCTCCAAGAGGTCCTTTAAAAGATAAGTTTTCAAGACATTCAATTCTAGGGTTTTTACTCTACAAAGAAAATTTTCTTCCTAACTCTATATTCATGATTTTCAATGAAAAGCAATTGTTTTCGATGGTTTATTTCAGATTAATTGTTGAGTATTGGGTTATTAATTTTTGAATCTATTGATGCATGTTCTTCTTTAGATGATGGTTACGTATGGTTGTCGCTACTACTAGATGACATGTAAACTTAGGGATGGGAACTGAGAGTTGAATGAACTCTTAAATGACCCTTTCCCTTATCCTACATTAATCATTGATGTTGTATATGATTTCAAGATTTGTTCTTGATTATTCTATTGATTATTTCACTATATTATGGCTATGAATGTTGTAAGTTTAATATAAGTTGAATAAGGATCTTGGAAGCAAAAGTTAGTCTTCTAAAGTTGTGATTACTCTGCAATGATTATGTTAGCCTAAAAATCATGATGTTGTGTTATGAAAGTATGTATGATATTTCTATGAGTATAAGTTGGGATATGAACATGTTACTTGTGAGATTATGATAAGAACATGAAAATTGCAAGTTACGATATTCTCTTGTATGTTTTACAGAAGATGACTGTGTTATGTTAATCTCACACACGAAGGGTTATGACGAATGGAAATGCTTATCTAATCCTAAAGAGTTCATGATCATGTTTATATAAGCATATATGTCCCACTACCTATGATAAGTGTATGATAAAAGACAACTTAAAGGTTATTCAACATAGGGACTTAATCTAAACACCGATGAACTAGATATGAGAGGTGTCCCTTCCCTAATTGGAAAGTAGGTCACAATGACTCTTATGTGATTGAAACTCCCATATAATGTTGAAGAATGAGTTTCTAATAAATCTCCTAGTTATTTAACTATGTTGCCACCATAGGATACTAGCTGGTTGATCCACCTAGAAAGCTATATTATGTTTGGTTCTAGTTTGGCCGGTAGACCACCTTCTTTCAGTGTGTGGTTTTATGTCATCGGATTCCATGTTTAGCTCACCTGGTTTATGTCGGTTAAGGCGAATTTTCCCTCATGTAAAATAAAATACAAGTGAATGAACGTTGACTAGGGTGACTTGAGGAGTCTACATTGTATAAGTATGGGACTCTACCTAGACATTGAACAAGTTTACTCTAAGGGAAGTCCTGGGAGATGGTTCTTATGTAATATGATAATATGAAAGGTATGATGCTTATGATACATGATGTTACTCTTATATGATGTTGATCATTAGGATTAAAATGTAATTGTTTTAAATTGCTATATAAAATGATGACTACTTATGTTACAAGTTATATGAAGTAAAGATTTACTCATGGTCTCTTATCTTATCTACTTTGTTGTGTGGGGTTATGGGTCTTCTCATGACCATTGCACTTGTTTGTTGGGGATGGGATCATTGGTAAGTGTTTTGTATATTATGTTCTATGATCTTTTGAAAATTAAATGTTAACATGACTCTATGATAATATGTTTTTGCTTATTATCGTGTCTTAAGTTGATGGAATCCTTAACTTGAATATATTCTATGATATGTGCATTGAAAACATTCACATGAATTAGCATATTTTCTAAAAAGATGATAAATGATCCTTTTTCATGCATGTACTTATATGTTATGTGCATATACCTATACTTAGTACATGTGGTGTAGTAACCCTATTAATTTATATTACTACAAGTGTAGGTTATGACTATTGACTTTGTAAGGAGGTTGATTTAAAGAAGTTTGGAACTCTTCCTCCATGTCTTGGTAGGTCATGATGTTAAGGGATGTTATCTATTGTATTATAGCTTATGAAGACTTTAGCAGTTTTAAGAATATTCTATTTCCATTTATGTTCATTGGATTCTTTTGTATTAAGGCCTATATGGCACATTGACTATTTATTGGCTAAGTTTAGATTCGTACTGTTTCGATGGTTTTACATATGTGAGACAAGTTTTTAGAATATCGTATGTCATTATGAATGTTAAGTATGAAGTCTAATATACTTCAATTAGAATGTAAAATTTTTAATTTTTCCGCAATTTTACTAATCATATGTTCTGACGAATGCTAAGGGCTTGTCTGAGTCCACTGATGGGAAGAAGACGTCGGTCGCATCTGGCATTGCTCAGCCAACGTCGACCATTGAATGCCGACATTGTGAAAATTACTAAGTCCTCTTTGGGCTGGCCTATAAAAATCATTGAGCCAACGTTTGGTGTGGCTTGTCCCCATCGTCCTTGTCTACACACAATTGCAAGCGACGTTTGACATCGCCTGCCCACATCGACTTTGGCCTGCACACAACGTTAAACCAACATAGTACGTGGCCTACATATATCAAATTACCGACATCGAAAAAGGGATACCCTTATCGTATTTAGCATATTTTTTAATTAATTACTCATATTCATTATTTGCCGGAAAAAAAATTCAAAAAAATTGTTGAAAACTATATCTTTATATCTATAAACTTTATTTATGATAAAAAAAAAGTGCATATTTGTACATTAGAAAACACATATTTGGGTTGTACATGTTCATTATGATTCATTAGAAAAATGATGCTAAGTTAGAATAGGATCAACGGAAGAAGGAGCTCCATGTTGCCCACACATGGGACATAGCATGTGGGCACCAAACATGTGCACTGGAAAATGATAGACGACATTTATCATGCCTGAATGCATCGTACGTGCCCATATAAAAAATGACATCCACCAACATCAGGCGACATCCTAAAAGGCTCACACGCATCAAAGGAGCGATAACAGTCGTGGCTTTCTTACTTTGGCCAACGATAGAAGATATTGGTCATGGACAGCACGCAACAACATGATATGTGCGCATATGGAAAAGGATGTTTAATGACGTTAGGCGACATTGACCAATTCATGCACACACAAAACATTGTGTGTGCGCATCGACTAGGCTACATTGGACATGGCCTACATGCATTGGACGTAGCATGTGCGCTACTTGCAAATGACGTCGGCCACTGTCCAGCGGCATTAGCCAAGGACTGCACACATCAAATCTGGTGTGTGCGCAATGGCAGGCGACATGTGTCAGAGTTTCCACGCATAAAATTTTATGTGTCTACATCAACTTGGCAACATCACTCAGGGAATGGGAAGATTCGACCAATGACATACAACATCGTTCATTGCCTACACATAGCAGAAATGTATGGAAAATAACGTCGACTAATGTTAGGAAAAATCATCCAAAGGATTTATGCACCAAACGGGTTGTGTGCTCATGGAGTGGGCGACAAATGTTGTGGCCTGCACATACAGTCCATTGACAAACAACATCGCTCATGGACTACACACATCAAACATAGTATGTGCGCAATAGTAGGCGACATCGAATATGGCCTGAACGAATCAGATGTTACATGTGCTAATCAGCTTGGCGATATCTCTCATGGCTTGCATGCGTCGACCATAGACTGCTTGCATCGGACATGCGCATATGGTTAACGACGTCTACCAACATTAGGTTACATCATACAACGCATGCACACATCAAACTGTGTGTGTGCGAATCGACCAGACCACATCATTCATGGCCTGCATGTATCGGAAAATAGAAGAAGACATCGGTCATGGCCTGCACACATTTGGCATAGCATGAGTGTATATTAAAATTGACGACTTCCAATGATAGGTGACATCTACCAAGGCATGTATGCATCAAACGTGGTGTGTCAATATCAACTAGGTTACATTGGTCATTGTCTGCAAGCATCGGATGTATCATGTGCTCAAGTGGAAAATGAAGTCTTCTAATGGTATTTGTCACGAACAACTACAGTGATAACCTCAACGTCCACCTGAGCCTGCACCTAAAATAGTAATATTGTATGGATTTTCTACACACTAGTACTAAATATGGGTACATGCAACGACACATAAGGGTAATGCATGAACAAGAATTGCTCTTCCTAATAAACATGGTTCCTTAGAAGGCCATGTCCATTTTATAATAGAAAGATCATACCACGAATATGTCACATATCATACACACATATATTCGCATAATTTACATTTCATATTTCATTTAGTATACATTTCATATCCATGAGTCCTTGATATCATGGACGTAGAATTAAGACATCTCAAGTGAGGGCTCAACATATAAAATCTCAACCCCAGGGTCTCCATTAGCAAATACAGATCCTGCTTAAATCATTCATCTGTACTTCACATTATTCATTCCATTCATTCAAAGGCCGATGAAAACACCAGCTATACCTAGGATGAAGTTTAAGACCCTCATCAGGATCATGAAGTGTAATTACGAAGAATGAACTAATGTCATTACTTGAATTAGGTTTCACCTCTTGATTGTCTTTAACAAACACCTTCGATATTTTTTATTTCATTATCTTTTTATAATTTGAGTAATTTCAACCTTAACCGATATAGATGATGTGAGAATCATCAAATTCGGTGTCTCCCCCACACCGAAAAGAGGTGAAGCCATTGGCGAAAGTGAAACCAAAAACATTCTAGATTTAGGGGTTTAAACCAAGCTAGTTCCCTATGTTGGCATCATAGTTCAAAGACTAAGAGATTTAGGGAGACCCATACCCACCTTGGTGGACAGTCTCATGTCATGAGATTTATGTAAACCTCCGCCTTTCCCGAAATAATGCATTAGCACTCATAGCAAGACTACCTATGCTTAGTTTAAAGTTCCCATTTACATTCAAGTCATATTTCATCGAAGCTTGCTTCTTAGCATGAGGTAGTCATAGATAATAAGATGATTTTTCATCTCTTTTTTACTTGTTAAGTGTAAGTTGTCCTTACAGTTACATATAGAATGTGATTGAGACTTGTCTCTTTATATTCAACACTCTCTTCGGTACTTTTATTGAACTTTACTTAGGCTTCGCTGCGACTTGTCTAATCAATAATCTTATCCTCTTATCATGTTGTCACCATTTTCATTAACATCAAAGTTTAACATAATTACTCACCTCATTACGTGAATGTTCACCTCATTACGTGAAAGTTTACCATTTTCATTAACATCATAGTTTAACATAACACCATTTTTCTCTATAATTATTTAGAGTACTAGGTGACTTCACTTATTTCGGCCAAGAGGATCTCGGATCGAATCCCAGTGGCCTCAACTTTGTTGTTTTATTTTTGTGTGAGATTTATGTATCTCACACCCTTTTCCTAGGAGACGAGTTCGAATCCCCCCTCCCTCACTATTTTCTTTTTCTTTTAATTTACAGCTTCTTTCAACCTGCCCAAGTTTGAAACCCCTCTCTCACCCTATTTTCTTTTCGTTTATTTTAAGGATTAATCACTTAGTATTAGGACCTCAAGGATTTCGAGATTCACTCTAAAAGGCAGAAACTATGCCTCTTCATTTATATTAGTGACTAGCCGAAACCATGATTATTAAACATTAAGTTATAATTCACTATCTTACATTTAGCCTAGCCTTTTAACTCATAGCTTTACATATACTTTTGAAAAATTTATTAAGGAATTTAGTTTCACTTTCTTATTCATGAACATCACGATTTCTTTTGCATGTTAAACACACAACACTGCATAACGCATGATTCACCATTTTCTTCAAGTTAACAGTAATAATACAATTACGAAAAATAACATGTTTTGTGCATATTTGAAATTCAACATTCGGACGTACATATCCATTTATAAACAGCCCGTAACATAGATTACATACAACCACAATCATTCTTAAATAATCTACCTGAAGTCATACCAACGCATCCATCAATTCGTTCATGGGATCTAATGATAGGGGCATGGAACGGGGAACAACCTTAGTTTTCGATTGGATTTAAACTGAACCTTAGGGGACTCTTGGGAAATGGACCAAGAGAGAAGAAAGACCATACCTTTTAGCCTATATAACCAGCCACAACCACACATTTCCACCCACACACAAACATTTCTTTAAATATTTGATACTTGTTCAAAAGTGAAGTTATTTACTTAAAAGACTTAGGCGTACAAATTCTTCCCTTTGTAAGTATACGTTTATTTTCTGTTTTGAGTTGTGAGGTAAAGCTGAAAAAATGTTTTTAGGGTTAATATAAAGAATTAAGAGTGGGAATGAAGCACACTCCTAGTAAGAGTCATGCACCACTTTTGTGGGAATAATTGTTGACTTATTCAACACAACTAAAATGGTAAAAATCAGATTATAAAATATATATTAAGTTATTATAATGTCCCTCTTTAATCTCTCTAATTTTTTTATCTACTATTCGCCCCTTACTGCCTCTAACTCGGCTCGAACTCGAGTGCGGAGGTAGGGTCAATCTTGTGTTTGACCACCGTGATTTGACTTTTTTTGACTAATTAAAAATATTATTTAATTAATTAAATATCAGCCTAGGATAATTTCTATACTACACCTAGCCCCAAAATTACCTTTATACCCCTTGAACCCTTAAAACCTAGGACTAACCCTCTAAGTCTTGTTAAGACTCATCCGGGTGAATCCCAGTTTTTGGGTACACTACATGTCTTGAACCAACCCTGCCTATATCAACTAACTCACCAAGTTGGTTGGCTTGGCTGGTGAATAGGTTTAGAGCTTTAGTTCCACGCGCATCAATCCTTGTGTACCCGGTCTAACCTATGCATTCTATGTACATTTAGTTCTTTCTTAGCATTGTCATTTTCGTATTGTTACATTATCCCCCCCAGTAACATTTATCACGAAATGACACTACATATCATTGAAACAAAGAGGGTGAATTTCAAAATTTACATCATCATACTTAAAAGTTTCTCTTTTGGGAGCATTCGATCCGCATTAATTTGGGTGGTGCATATCATGCAAGCTTATCTAAGGCTTCATTCTTGAGATTTAGGAATTTCCTTCTCAATCACACTTAACTTAGTGCACAACACGATTCATGCAACACAGAAAACATGCCTACGCTACACAAAAACAGAAAAATAGATTGCAAACATAACTTTGTTTTAACTCACATAGTGTTATTTCAAAACATATGATTAGTGACCTATTACACAAAGTTGACTACAACACTTAAAAACATAGAGTTTCTTAAACATAAATCAGATATCTAACCTTACGAACTGAACAAATGAAGATAGCGAGATCGCATATCGTCCTCGCCTTCCCACGCTGCTCCCTCAACAAGGTGATTCCTCCATAGAACTTTCACGGTGGCAATCTCCTTGTTCTTCACTCTCTTCACTTGATGATGTAAAGTTTCGATTGGAACCTCTTCATAAGAAAGGCTCTCGTCAACTCCTAACCCCTATACATGAAGGATGGATGTTGGATCGCCTAGACACTTCTTAAGCATTGAAACGTGAAACACCGGATGAACAAAAGACAAATCTTGAGTTAACTTCAATTCGTAGGCATCATTGCCTACACGCTGCAAGACCTCATAAGCGCCTATATACTTCGGCCTCAACTTACCTTTTTTACCAATCTTCATCAAACCTTTCATGGGTGATATCTTCAAGTAGACCTAATCACCTACCTCAAACTCTAGAGCTCTCTTTCTGTAGTCTGCATAGGATTCTTGATCAGTGTATGCAGTAGCAAACCTATCTCTATTCATCTTCACCTTCTCGATATATTCATGTACATTGTCAGGACAAAGGATGGAAAATTCTCCTACCTCAAACCACCTTACCGGAGGCCTACATCTTCGACTATATAGTGATTCTAATGGTATCATCCCAATACTGGAATGGTAGTTTTTATTGTAAGAGAACTCTATCGGCGGAAAATGATCATCCTAACTCCCCTTAAAGTCAATAACACATTCTCTCAACATGTCTTTAAGGGTCTTGATGGTTCGCTCTACTTTTCCATCCGTATGTGGATGAAAAATAGTACTGAGCTTTACGTGTGTGCCCAATACCTTTTGGAAATATCTCCAAAAATGAGAAGTAAATTGGGCTCCCATATCCGAGATTATAGAAAAAGAAACCCCGTGTCATCTCACTATCACATCAATATAAAGATTGGAATATTCTTCTACCTTGTAAACAGACTTCACTGGTATGAAGTGAGCGGACTTCGTCATTCTTTCAAACATAACCCAAATAAAATCATGTTGTTTTCTAGTCATTGGAAGACCAACAACAAAATCCATATTAATAGCCTCACACTTCCATGTTGGAATCTCAATCTTCTGAGTGAGACCCCCAAGCTTAAGGTGTTCAGCTTAACCTTTTGGAAATTTGGAGATTCCTCCATGAATTTTGAGATGTCTCTCTTCATTCCTTCCCACCAATAAACCTCTTTAAGGTCATGGTACATCTTGGTGTCCCCTGGATGAATGGAATACCTGGAATCATGATATTCTACCAAAATAGTAGTCCTCAAATTATCAACATTAGGAACACATAACCTGTTTTGGTACATTAGTACACCATCCCCTCCGAGGGAAAATGATTTATTAAACTTACTCAATACTGAGTCCTTCTACTCCATGAGCACTCGGTCGAGATACTGATTGGCTTTTACATCTTCAACAAATGAGTATTCAGAACATGATGATTTGAAACACCCCCACTTGGTGCATCCGTCAGCCGTACACCAAATCTAACCAATTGGTGTAGCTCCTTAACCTGCTCCTTGTTCTCTTCATCAATATGAGAAATGTTACCCATGCTTAATCCAATCAATGAATCAATCACTTTATTGGCCTTACCCGGGTGATAATAAACACTCATATCATAATCTTGAGCAGCTCTAGCAATATCATCTAATGAAGGTTCAACACCCTCTGTGTAAAAACATATTGAAGATTTTTATGTACAGTATATACATCAACATGTACACCATATAAATAAGGTCTCCACAATTTTAATGCAATCATCATAACAGCTAACTCAAGATCATGAGTAGGATAGTTCTTCTTATGGATTTTCAACTGTCTCGATGCATATGCAATCACCCGACCATTCTTCATAAGAACACATCCCAAACCTACTCGGGAAGCATCATAGTACACCACATATCCTGCACCACTCCTTTGCAAGGTGAGACCCGTGATGAAGTGAGTCGGTCTTTGAGCTCTTGCAACCTCTTCTCACCTTTCTCAGAAAACTCAAACTTTGACTTCTTCTTTGTCAAGGTTGTCAGTAGAGCCGCAATAGAGGAAAAGAGTTACACAAACCTACGATAATAATTGGTTAAGACTTGATAAATCATAATGTCTGCAGGAGTAATGGGTCTTAGTGAATTCTTCACCTCCTCAACGTTCTTATGATCAACTTCAACACCTTGGTCGGTCATAACATGACAAGGAAAGGTCTCTAATCTCAACAAAAATTCACATGTGCTGAACTTTGCATTCAACTGATGTTCTCTTAGTACCTAGAATGTCTTTCTTAAGTGTACCTCATGCTCTTATCTAGACTTAGAATATATGAGAATGTTATCTATGGATACCATGATGAAGGAATCAAGTTACTCACGAAAAACTCTATTCACAAGGTCCACAAACACGGCTGGTGCATTTGTGAGACCGAATAACATGACCAGAAAATCATAATGCCCATATCCACTTTGGAAAGTCGTCTTTAGAACGTTTTCTCGCCTCACTCTAAGCTGATGATAGCCTCACCAAAGGTCTATATTAGAAAAAAACTTGAACCTTGGAGTTGGTCAAATAAATCATCAATTTTGGGAAGGGAGTACTTATTTTTAGTATTGACTTTGTTGAGTTGCCGATAATCGATGCACATTCTAAGTGTTCCATTTTTTTTCTTAACAAACAACACTAGAGTACCCCATAGGTATATGCTTGGCTGGTTGAATCCCTTATCAAGTAATTCTTTTAACTGCTACTTCAACTCTTTTAGTTCAGCTGGTGCCATCCTATATGGAGGAATAGAAATTGGCTTGGTTTTGGGATATAAATAAACACTAAAGTAAATTTCACGTTCAGGAGGGATTTTTGGTAAATCCTCTGAAAAGACATCTGGGAACTCATTCACTATTGATACTAAGTCTAAGGGAGGAACTTCTTGATCTAAGTCATTGACTCTAACTAAGTGGTACAAATACCCCTTAGCTATCATCTTTTTAGCCTCTAAGTGTGTAAAAATTTTGTTGACTGGACTTGAGCCATGTCCTTCCCATTCCTGCTCTAACTCATTTGGAAACTGAAACATAACTACCCTTTTTATTTAATCTATAGTGGTATATCACTTATGGAACCAATCCATATCTAAGATTGTATCAAAATCAAGCATGGCTAATTCCACATGATCAGCATAAGTGACTCTATTAAGGATTTTAAATGGGCAATTTTCATACATTCTTTATGCTCTAATGTCATCTCCTATTGGGTTCTTACTAGAATCGGCTCATGCAGGACGTGAAGAAGTACATCAAATCTACTAGTTATGAAAGGAGTAACAAATGATAGAGTAGATATTGGATCTAACAATGCATACACTATGAAAGTAAAGACTTGGCAACGTACTCGTGATAACATCAGTTAACTTCTCTGTATCTTCTCTACCTTTTACTGCATAAAATCGGTTCCTCTTAGGAGGTTCAGCTGCAGCATTAGCATTCGGTCGAGGCTGAGCATCTACCTTGGACTTATCCAATGTTTGAGGACAATCCCGGACCATATGTCCAGTCTTGCCACACCCGAAGCATATTTAAGTACCTACTAAACACTCACCTCCGTGGGGACATCCACATTTACCACAAAGCTTGAATTTTTGCTGGATTTTCCAATCATTGCCCTTCTGGCGGCCAAACTCGTTCACAATTGCATTGGTATTTCTTGAAGAAGTAGAATTACCGGAATGTCTATTGAACTTAGTATTTTCAGGACTCCAAATGAGCCCCTGCCTAAGCTAGGACCATCATGATCCACATTCCTAGGCTTCTTGCTTTCATGATCTATCCTCTTACAGTGTCTCTCCTCCACTTGTAGAGCATGCACCATCAACCTACCCAGATCCATGCTATCAGGAATCATGGCTGCCCTACAATCTACCAGTAGATCCTCCGACACGCCAGTCACAAATCTGCTCATTTCTTCCCTGCTATTTGCCACCTGAGAAGAAGCATACTTTGAGAGTGTAACTAATTTCAAGGAATACACCTTCACTGACATACCTCCATGTATTAGGTACCTTAGCTTATCGTTGTTCTCTAGGGAAGAATCTCTCCAGAAAGTTAGTCTTGAGAACATCCCAAGGGATGGGAACATCTCCACATGCTCAGCAACTGCCTTACCTACCCTCCTGCCTACATTTCTCCTCGTATTCATTATATACACATAGATACAAGAAGAGAAGTAGATCCTCAATGACACAGTTATGTCACAATTCTACATAGCATGATAAAGAGTAGAACAGGGGAAAATTTCCTAAGCATTATGCAGTCTCTAATTCATGATAGTGGTGCACTTCAATACAATAACTTAGAAACTACTTTGCGTTGTTGATATGAGTATAATGTCTTTGATATTAAGCCAAATACTCTGATAACAGGTTTTTCATGACCTGGATTCTAGAATCCAAGCTTCAACAAGCGTCGTTGACCTCTCAGAGGTCGCATACAAGCCTCTTCTTTAATCCATCACATTCATACGATTAATTTTAGCGGATAATTTAAAACTTTATTTTATAGTTGAAGTACACATAGACTTCGTATAAATGCATATTTGTAAGGAAATTCATATCTCATACATCAACCATCTAATTATAAGATCATGCAACTTAAGAGAAATAGAATCTCATGTCGTAAGTAATACATGCACAAACAGCATTATTACAAGAGGCTGAAAAAAATAGGAAAGAAACACTAGTGGAACCTACCCCACTAGTTCAAACCTACTACTTAACAATTTATATAAAGGCACGGATCCTCGAATGCATGAGGACCTACCAAATCTGGACGAAATCTCTGAGTCTGAACAACTACAATGAAACCCCTAACGTCCACGTTAGCCTGCACCTAAATATAGTAATATTGTATGGAATTAGTACACACTTTTACTATGTATTGCTACATGCAACAAAACATAACTATAATGCATGAACAAGAATGGATCTTCCTAATAAACAAGTTTTCTTAGAAGGTCAAGTCTCTTAACTTTGACCATTTCATAATAGGAAGATCATACCATGAATATGTAAAACATCATACTTACATAGATTCACATCATATACATTACATGTTCATATAGTATACATTTCATATCCATGAGACCTTGGAATCATGGACGTAGCACTAAGACATCTCAAGTGAGGTCCCAACATATGGGATCTCAACCCGAGGGTCTCCATTAGAAAACAGAGAGCCTGCTTCAGTCGTTTATTTGTACTTCACATTATTAATTTGTTTTATTCATAGGATCATGTAAACATTAGCTATATCTATAATGAAGTTTAAGACTCTCATCGGGATCATAAATTGCAATAACAAAGAATGACCTAATATCATTACATGAATCAAGTTTCAACTCTTGATTGTCTGGCACAAAAACCTTAAGTATTGTTCATATTATTATCTTCAGTACTTTGAGGAACTTCAACCTTAACCGACATAGATTATGTGATCATCATGAAATACAGTGTCTCCTCCACACTGAAAAGAGGTGGAGTCACTGGCAAAGCTCAAACCAAACACATGCTATATTTAGGGGTTCGAACCAAGCTAGTTTCCTATGTTGGAAAATTAGTTCCAAGACTAGGAGATTTAGGGAGACCCATACCCACCATGGTGGATTTTCTCATCTCATGAGATTTATGTGAACCTCCGCCCTTACCAAAAGAAGGCATCACTACTTATAGCAAGCCTATCGGAGCTTAGTTTCAAGTTCCCATTTACATTCAACTCATTATTTGAAGCTTGCTTCTTAGCATAAGGTAGTCATAGCTTATTAGATTATTTCTCATCTCTTATTTACGTATTAAGTGTGAATTGTTATTACACTTACATATAGAATGTGATTGAGACTTGTCTCTTAATATTCAACACTATCTTAGGTGAGTACTTTTATTGACCTTTACTTAGGCTTGGTTGAGACTTGTCTCATCATTCATCTTATCCTATTATCATATTGTCACCATTTTCATTAACGTCATAATTTAACATAATTACTCAACTCATTACGTGAATGTTAATTTATTAATCTTACGATCAACTCATGGTATTACTTATTTCGGGTTACTCATAATTGATTAAGTGTTTCATGATAATATAAGTATATGTTGTGTAAGAATTATGCATTTTACACATTCACCCAAGGGACCCAAGTTTTATCCCTAGTGGCTTAATTCCATTTCATTTTAATGTGTTTCAAAATTTAAGTCAAGGGACCCATGTTCAAATCCCTTGGGCAGCCCTTGAGTTTTCTTTTTAAATATTTAGAGTTCTAGGTGACTTCCCTTATTTCGGCCAAGAGGATCTTGTATCGAATAGCAGTGGCCTCAATTTTATTGTTTTATTTTTGTGTGAGATTTCTGTATCTCACACCCTTGGTAAAGGAGCCGAGTTCGATTCCCCCCTCCCTCACTATTTTCTTTTTCTTTTAATTTAACTCTTCTTTCAACCTGCCCAAGTTCGAATCCTCTCCCTCACCCTATTTTCTTTTCTTTTATTTTAAGGATTAATCTCTTAGTATTAGGACCTTAAGCATTTTGAGATTCACTCTAAAAGGCAGAAAATATTCTTTCATAGATATTAGTGACTAGCCAAAACCATGTTCATTTAACATAAAGTTTCAATTCACTTTCTTACGTTTAGCCTAGCTTGTAAACTCATAGGTTTACATATACTTTTGACCATTTCATTAAGGACTTTTCTTTAAATTTCTTATTCATGAACATTACGATTTCTTTTGCATGTTAAACCCATAACATTGCATAAGAATGATTCACCATTTTCTTCAACTTAACAGTAATAATACAATTACGGAAAATAACATGTTTTATGCACATATGACTTTCAACATTCGGATGTACATAACACATCATAAACAGCCCGTAACATACATTACAAACAACCACAATCATTACTAAATCATCTAACTGAAGTCATACCAACACATGCATCAATTCGTTCATAGGATCTAATGACAGGGGCATGCAATGGGGAACAACCTTAGATTTCGATTGGATTTAAACTGAACATTAGGGGACTCTTGGGAAAGGGACAAAGAGAGAAGAAAACCCATACCTAGTCATCCTCTAAAACCAGCCACAACAACACGTTTCCACCCACACACAAACATTTCTTCCAAGCTTTGATTCTTGTTCCAATGTGAAGTTCTTTACTTGAAAGACTTAGGCGTACGAATTCTTCCTTTTGTGAGTATACATTTATTTTTAGTTACGAATTGTAAGATAAAGCTGAATATATTTTTAGTATTAGTATAAAAAATTAAGAGTGAGCATGAAGCACACTCCTTGTAAGAGTCATGCACCCCTTTTGTGGGAATTGTTGTTGACTTATCCAACACATCTAAAATGGTAAAAATCAGATTATAAAATATAAATTAAGTTATTATAATGTCCCTGATTAATTTCTCTAATTTTTTAATCTACTATTCGCCCTTTGCTGCCTCCAATTCTGCTCGAACTCGAGTGTGGATTTAGGGTCAATCTCGTGTTAGACCACCGAAATTTGATTTTTTTTTACTAATTAAAAACATTATTTAATTAATTAAATATCATCCTAGGGTAATTTCTATACTCCCCCTAGGCCCAAAATTACCTTTATACATCTAGAACCATAAAACCTAGGACTAACCCTCTAAGTCATGTCCAGACTCATCCGGGTGAATCCTAGTTTTCGGGTACACTACATGGCTGGAACCAACCCTACCTATCTCAACTAACTCACGAAGGTTGTTGTTTTGGTTGGTGCATAGCTTTAGAGGTCTAGTTCCACGCACATCAATCAGTGTGTACCCGGTCTAACCTATGCATTCTATGTACATTTAGATCTTTCATAGCATAGTCTTTTTCGGGTTGTCACAATATCCCCCCCCCCCAGGAACATTTATCTCCAAATGAGACTACATATTATTTAAACAAAGAGGGTGAATTTAAAATTTTACTTCATCATACTTAAAAGTTTCTCTTTTCGGAGCATTTGATCCGCATTTATTTGGGTGGTTCATATCATGCAAGCTTATCTAAGCTTCATTCTTGAGATTTCGGAATTTTCTTCTCAATCACACTTTAATTAATGCACAACACCATTCATGCAACAAAGAAAACATGCCTATGATACAGAAAAATAGCAAAATAGATTGCAAACATAACTTCGTTTTAACTCATATAGTGTTATTTCAAAACATATGATTTATGAACTAATACACAAAGTTGACTACAACACTTAAAAACATAGAGTTTCTTATACAAGAATCAGACTTTAGGAAAAGAATATCTAACTTTCATAACTGAATAAATGAGGATAGAGAGATCGAATGTCATCCTCGGCCTCCTTTGTTGTTCCCTTTACAAGGTTCTTCCGCCATAAAACTTTCACGGTGGCAATCTCCTTGTTCCTCAGTCGCTTCACTTGATGATCTAAAATTTTGATTGGAACCTCTTCATAAGAAAGGATCTCATCAACTCCTAATCCCTCAACAGGATGGATGGATGTTGGATCGCCTAGACACTTCTTACGCATTGAAACGTGAAACACTTTATGAACAGAAGACATATCTTGAGGTAACTTCAATCGATAGGCAACATTGCCTACTCGTTGCAAGACCTCATAAAGAACAATATACCTCGATCTTAACTTACCTTTCTAACCAAACTTCATCGCCCTTTCATCGATGATATCTTCACGTAGACGTGATCACCTACCTCAAACTCTATAACTCTCTTTCTCTTGTATGGATAGGATTTTGATGTCTTTAAGCAGTAGCTAACCTATCTCTGATCATCTTCACCATCTCCATAGCCTCATGAACGATCTCAGGACTAAGAATGGCAGATTCTCCTACCTCAAACCATCCAACCGGAGACCTACATTTTCGGACATATAGTGCTTCAAAAGGTTCCACTACAATACTAGAATGGTAGTTGTTATTGAAAGAGAACTCTATCAACGACAAATGATCATCCCAACTCCCCTTGAAGTCAATAACACATGCTCTTAGCATGTCTTCAAGAGTTTGGAGGGTACGCTCGTCTTGTCCATTCGTCTGTGGATGAAAAGCAATACTAAGCTTCACCTGTGTGCCCAAGACTTTTTGAAAAGATATCTAAATATGAGAAGTAAATTGGGCTCCTCTATCCGAGATGATAGACAGAGTAATCGTGTGCCATCTCACTATTTCATCAATATAAAGTTTGGCATAATCTTCAGCTTTGTAATAGAGTTCACTTGTACTAAGTGAGCGGACTTAGTCATTCTGTCAACAATAACATGAATAGAATCATGTAGTTTTCTAGTCTTTGGCAGACCAACCACATAATCAATATTAATGGCCTCTCATTTCCATGTTTGAATCTCAATTGTCTGATGGAGTCCCCCAGGCTTAAGGTGTTCGGCCTTAACCTTTTTGCAATTCGGACACTACTCCAAGAATTTAGAGATATCTCCCTTCATGCCTTACCACAAATAGACCTCTTTAAGGGCATGGTACATCTTGGTTGAAACTAGATGAATGGAATACCTAGAACCATGAGCTTCTGCCAAACTATTAGTCCTCAAATTATCAATATTAGGCACACATAACCTATTTTGGTACCTGAGTACACCATCCCCTCCTAAGGAATATGAGTCATTCAACTTAATCAATACTGAGTCCTTCAACTCCATGAGCACTGGTCAAGATGCTTGTTGGCTTTTACATCTACAACAAATGAGGATTCGGGACTTGAGTAAACCGAAACACCCTCACTTGGTGCATCCGGTAGACGTACACCCAATCTAGCCAATTGGTGTACCACCTTAACCACCTCCTTCTTCTCTTCATCAATATGAGACATGCTGCCCATGCTCAATCAACTTAATGCATCAGCCACTACATAGGCTTTACCCGGGTGATAATAAACACTTATATCATAATCTTGAGCAGTTCTATCCATCTCCTCTGGTGAAGGTTCAACTCCCTCTGCGTAAAAACATACTGAAGACTTTTATGGTCAGTATATACATCAACATGTACATCATATAAATAATGTCTCTAGAGTTTTAATACAAACGCAACAGCAGCCAACTCAAGATCATGAGTATGATAGTTCTTCTCGTGGATTTTTAACTCTCTTGATGCATATGCAATCACCTTGCCATCTTGCATAAGAACACATCTCAAACCTACTCAAGAAGCATCACAGTACACCACATATCTTGCACCACTCTACAACAATATGAGAACCATGGGATGAAGTGAGTCTGTCTTTGAGCTCTTAGAAACTCTTCTCGCATTTCTTAGACCACTTAAACTTTGCCTTCTTCTTTGTCAACGCTGTTAGTGTAGCCGCAGTACTGGAAAATCCTTCCGCAAACTTGCAATAGTAATTGGCTAAGCCTAGAAAACTCTGAATGTTTGTAGGAGTTAGTGGTTTCGGTCAATTTTTCACCCCCTCAACCTGTTTAGAATAAATTTCAACCCCTTGGTCTGTTACAACATGATAAATAAAGGTCATTGATCTAAACAAGAATTCACAATTGTTGAACTTTGCATACATGTGATGTTCTCTAAGTACCTACAATGTCTTTCTCAAGTGTACATCATGCTCTTCTCTAGACTTAGAGTATATGAGAATGTCATCTGCGAATGATATTAAGAAGGAATCAAGTTACTCTCGGAAAACTATATTCATAAGGTCCATAAACGCGGCTGGTGCGTTAGTGAGACCGAATGACATGACCATATATTCATAGTTCCCATATCTAGTATGAAAAGCCATCTTAAGAACGTCTTCTTGCCTAACTCTAAGCTGATGATTGCCTGACCGAAGGTCTATCTTGGAAAAGAAACTTGAACATTAGAGTTTGTCAAATAAATCATCAATTTTGGGAAGAGGGTACTTATATTTTATAGTGACTTTGTTTAATTACTGATTATCGATACACATTCTAAGGGTTACATCCTTTTTCTTTACGAAAAACACTGCAGCACCCCATAGGTATATGCTCAGCTGGATGAAGGCCTTATCAAGTACATCTTTTAACTGCAACTTCAAGTCTTTGAGTTTACCTGGTGCCATCCTATACGAGGGAATATATATTTGCTTGGTTTGGATGTAAATCAACACCAATGTCAATCTCATGCAAGAGGGATTCTTGTTAAATCCTCCGGAAAGATATTTAGGAACTCATTCACTGTTGATACCGAGTCTATTGAAGGAATTTCTTGATCTAAGTCATTGACTCTAACTAAGTGGTACAAATATCCCTTAGCAATCATCTTATTGGCCTCTAAGTGTGAAACAATTTGGCTGAGTGGACTTGAACCATGCCCTTCCCATTATAGAACAGTAAGTGTATGTTAATTTTCTATTTTTGAATTGTGAGGTAAAGCTAAAACATTTTTAGGATTAATATAAAGAATTAAGAGTGCGGATGAAGCACACTCCTAGTGGGAGGCATGCGCCCCTTTTGTCGTAATTGTTGTTGACTTATTCAACACAATTAAAATGGTAAAAGTCAAATAATAAAATGTATATATTAAGTTATTATAATTCCCCTCCTTAATTTCTCTAATTTTTTAATCTACTAATTTACCCCTTACTGCCTCCAACTCGGCTCGAACCCGAGTTTGTCGGTAGGGTCAATCTTAGGTTTGACCATCGAGATTTTAGTTATTTTTACTAATTAAAAATTTTATTTAATTAATTATATATCAGCCTAGGGTAATTACTATACTAAACCTAGACCCAAAATTACTTTTATACCCTTAAAAACCTTAAAACCTAGGACTAACCCTCTAAGTTCGGTTAGGACTCATCCGGGTGAATCCTATTTTTTGGGTACAATACTTGGTTGGAACCAAGCCTGCCCAACTCAACAAACTAATCAAGTTGGTTGGATTTGCTGGTGCATAGGTTTAGAGGTCTGGTTCCATGATCATCAATCCGTGTGAGCTCGGTCTAACCTAGGCAATCTATTTACGTTTAGGCCTTACTTAGCATAGACGTTTTCATTTTGTCACAGTATTAACATTATCCAAGGCCTATAAGCTTCATGCGTGGGGTGTTCGCATCGGCTAGCCGACATCATTTGTGGCCTACATGCATCGGCCAAGTCATATGACATAGGACAAGGACTGCAAGCATAAATTGTGGGATGTGCACATCGGCATGACGACATCAGTCGTGGACTGGGTACATCGGCCAGTAAAAGAAGATAGTGGTCATGTCCAGCACGCACTGAGCGTAGAATATGTGTATATGGAAAAGGATGTCTGCCAATGTCAGGTGACATTTTCCAAGGCATGTATGCATCAAATGTTGTGGGCGCGCATCGATCGGGCCAAATAGGTCATGGCCATCAGCATTGGCCAACATTAGAAAACATAATTCATGGACTGCACGCATCGGGCATTACATGTGTGTATATCTAAAATGAAGCATGTCAATGTCAGGCAACATATGCAGAGGCATTCATGCATGAAATGTGGTGTGTGATCATAATCTAGGCGTTATCAATCATTGTCTTAAAGAATCAAACGTAGCATTTGTGCAAGAGGCCAAAGATGTCTTCTAATGACATCTGCATCAACATGGTCCTGCAACCTTCATAGGTGGCGTGTGCACATCGGTAGGGAAACATCATTTGTGGCCTACACACATCCTCCAAGGCCTGCAAACATTAGTTGTGGTGTGTGTGCATCGACTAGGCGACTTGAGATATGTTCTGTCAGGCGACACCATCCAAGGCAAGCATGCATGAAACATAGGTGTGTGCATCGGTTTGGTGACATTAGTCATGGCTTGCGCGCATCGTCAAACAGTAAAAGACATCGGCTAGGGCTTGCACATATTGGGCGTAGCATCTGCGTATATGGAAAACGACGCTTGACAATGTAAGGTTACATCTACGAAGGCATGCATGCATCAACTGTAGTGTGTGGACATAAGCTAGGTGTCATCGGTCATTATCTTCAAGAATAGGGCGTAGCATGTGCGAATGTGGCAAACGATGTCTTCCAATTGCATCAAATTCAGCAAAGGCATTCAAGCCGCATGCATGGCCTGTGCACATCGGCTGGGTAACATCATTCATGGCCTACACACATCGTCCAATGTCATATGACATCATCCATGTCCTGCAAGCATTAGTTGGGATGTGTACGCATCAGCTGGGAGACAGTAGTCCTGGCCTGCTTGCATCAGCCAATTTCAGGCGACATAGTCCAATGCATGCACACATAAAACTTTGTGTGTGCGCATCGATTGGGTAACATCAGTCATGGCCTACGCGTATTGGCTAAAGGGAGACGAAATCAGTCATGGACTGCACACATCGAATGTTGCATGTGCTTGTAATGTCAAAGAATGTCTGTCAATTTTAGTCAACATCGGCCAAGGCATGCACGCATCAAATGTGGTGTGCGCGCATCTAATAGGTGACATCAGTCATGGCATGCACACATCAGACATAGCTTTTGATCATGTAGAAAACCACATCTACCAATGGCATAAGTATCAGCCATGGCGTGTGCGCATAGCTTGGGAAACATCGGTCATGGCATACGAGCATCGACCAATGTCAGATGACCAAGGCCTGCTCTCATCAAACGTTATGTGTGTGCATCAGTTGGGCGACATCAATCATGGAATGTGAACGTCATCTTGGCGACATCGGTCAGGCGTCATCGGCCAACGACAAATAACTTCTTCAAAGGCCTACATGCATTTGACGTGTCCTACGTGCATCAGTAGGCTACGTCAATCAATTGCAGGTACCATCGATTACGACATGCATGCATCGAACGAGGCATGTGTGCATCATCTAGGCGAAATTAGCATCTTCCATTCAGCATCAACCGATTTTACATGCCTCTGACGTGGAGTGTGTACATCGGCCAATGGCACGCATTATCATATAGGAGATGTTGGCCGTGGAGTACAATCATTAGTCGTGGCTTATGCTCCTTGCTCAGTCCACATCAATCGTGGACTGCTCGCATTATGCACATTACTAAGTCATCTTCGCGCGTGGCCGACAAATATCGTTCACCAATGTTTGGCGCCTACCCTTATCGCTCTTGGCCTACACACAATTGTACTTGAATTTGGACATGGCCCGCCCGCATCTACCAAGGAATGCATACATTTAATGTGGTTTGTGCACATATGCTAGGTGTCATCGGTTATGGCCCTAAATCATCAAACGTATCATGTACAAAAATGGAAAACGACGTCTTCCATTGGCATCAACATCAGCCAAGGACTACAAGTTTCACACATGGAGTGTGCACATCAGCTGGGGGCGACATCATTTATGGCGTACATGGATCGGCCATCGTCATATGACATTGTCTAAGGCATGCATGCATTATCTTAGGCATGTGCGCATCAACTAGGAGACATTAGTTATGACCTTCTTACATCGTACAATGTCAGGCGACATCGTCCAAGGCATGCATGTATCAAACATTGTGTGTGCGCATCGGTTGGGCGACATTAGTCGTGGCCTATGTGCATTGGCAAATGGTAAACAACATCGTTCATGGTATGCACGAATTTGATGTTTCAAGTTTTTTAATTGGAAATGATGTTTTACAATGTCAGGAGGCCTCTGCAAAGGCATGCAAGCATCACTGTGGTGTGTGCGCACATGCTAATCTATCATGTCTTGCACGCATTAGACATATCTTTTGCGCATGTTGCAAACAATAATTGCCAATGACATCAGCAACAAAAAAGGCCTGAAAGAATCACCTGTGGTTTGTGCACATCGTTCATGTCCTGCGAGTATCTTCCAACGTCAGATGATATAGGCCAAGTCCTGCACACATCAAATTTAGAGTGTGCGCATCGATTGGATGACACATTCGTAGAAGGTGCACATCCGCTTGGCGACATCGATCATAGCCTACAAGCATCGGTCAGGCGACTTCCGCAAAAAATAGACAACATCATTAATGGACTGCACATATCGCACTTGTCCTGCGTGCATCGTCAAGCTACACCACTCAATGGCACGTACGATTAGTCAAGGCATGCATACATCTAACATGGCATGTGAGCATCGTTTAGTGAAATTGGCGTTGTCCATTCAGCATCAACCAATTTTGAAATGCATCGTCATCGACCAGGAGACATGTGTTGTGGAGTACCCTCATCACTCTTTTCCTATGCATCTTTCTTAGCTGACGTCAACCGTTGAATTCCCGCATTGTGCACATAACTTATTTGTTTGCGCGCATGGTCTACATACATCGTTTAGACAATGTTTGGCGTGGCCTGCCCTTATCACCCTTGGACTATACTCAACTGTCATTGATGTCTGACATAACCTGCAACATCAACTTTGACGTGCACACAATGTTTAACCAACATCGAACGTGGCCTACAAACATCGATTTGCTAACGTCAAACGTGGGTTGCCCAAATGTATTTAGCATACACACATTGGTCTTCCAACGTCAAATGTCGTCTGGCTGTATCATTCATGGCCTTAATACTTCAGTTTGGGGATGTCGGATGTTGCGTGACTACACTGTTGAAATAAAGGAACTTAGCGTTACTATATTTACTTATGAATATTTGGCATTAATTTTATATCTTTCATAGTTTTCCTATTTTTTATTAAATTCATAACGCATGTTTTGGGATTTGCCGGGAGAAAAATAATTATTCAAAAAAATAGTTGAAAATCTGGAAATTGTTGAATTTAAGGTTACTATAATTATATGTGAATTTGTGGCCTAAATATTATATTTTTATCATATTTTCCTAATTTTTTATTAATTAATTACTCATTTTTGAGATTTGATGAAAAAATAAAATTTAAAAAAAAAGTTGAATTGTTGAATTTGAGGTAACTACATTTATTTGTGAATTTTTGACGTTATTTTTATATTTTTTTACAGTTTTCCTATTTTTTATAAATTATTTACTTATTCTCAAGATTTTCTTAAAAATAAATTTTTTTTAAAAAATGTTTATATTGTTGAATTTCATGTTTCTTTATTTATTTGTGCATTTCTGGAATTATTTATATTTTCTTAATCTAAATTCTATTTTTATTAATGAATAACTCATTTGTGATTTGCGGAAAAAAATTTAAATTAAAAAAAATTGTTGAAAACTATATTTTTAAATATATATAAAAGTTACTTAAGATAAACAAGCAAATGTGTAATTATACCTTAGAACATACATATTTGGGTTTTACATGTTCATTATGATTTATTGGAAAAATGATGCCTACTCCTCTAAGTCATAATAGATGCAATGAATCAAGAGCTCTATGTGGGCCACACATAAGACATAGCATGTTGGCATCAAACATGTGCAATGTCGAACGACAGCCAACATCGTTTATGGCCCGCATGCATCGAACATGAGCATATGGAAAATAATACACCAACATCTAAAGAGACATCCTCGAAGGCCCACACACATCCAACATGGTGTGTGCGCATCGACGGAGCAACATATATTGTGGCTTGCGCTCATCGACCAATAATAGACGACATTGGTCATTGCCTGCATGGAACGGCGTAACATATACGTATATGGAAAATGACTTTTGTAGATGTGAGGCGATGTCAGGAAACATCAAACCAAAATCAAATGTGTAATTATACTTTAAAACATTCATTATTATGATTCATTATAAAAACGATACCTACTCTTCTGAGTCATAATATGCGCAACAGGAACAAGAGCTACATGTGGGTCACACAAAAGACGTAGCATGTGGGCATCAGACATGCACATTGTCGAAAAACAGCCAACATCGTTCATGTCCAGCACGCATCGGACATGAGCAAATGGAAAATTATCCACCAAAATCAGGTGACATGCTTGAAGGCTCGCACGCATCCTACATGTAGTGTGCGCATCGACAGAGCGACATCGATTGTGGCTTGCGCGTATTGATCAACGACAGACGACATTGGTCATTGCCTACATACAACGGCGTAATATGTACGTATATTGAAAACAACTTTTGTAGACATCAAGCGATGTCAGGAGACATCAACAAAGGCTTGTACGAATCAATCGTGGTGTGTGCACATCTGCGTGAAGACATTGGTCATGGCTTGCACGCATCGGTCGTAGCATGTGTGCAACTTTCAAACTACGTCTACTAGTGTCAAGCGATATCGAGTAAAGCCTGCACACATCAAATGTGGTGTGTGTGCAATGGCAGGCAACATCTGTCAGGGTTTGCATGCATCAAACGTTGCATGTGTATCAGCTGTACGACATCAGTCGTGGCATGCGAGCATCGTACAACGACGGACGAAATCATCATTGCCTGCACACTTCATAAGTTTTCATATGGAAAACGAGGTCTAGCAATGACAATGGACATCGTCCAATAGCGTTACTCATCAAACGTGATGTTTGTGTATTAACTAGGCGACAAAGGTTATGACCTGCGTATATCAGCAAATGAAAAATGACATCGGTCATGGCCTGCATAAATTAACATAACATGTGCACATATGGAAAACAATGTCTGCAAACATCAGGACACATTGTCCAAGGCGTGCACATATCAAAAGTGGTGTGTGCGCAATGGTAGGAAACATAGGTCATGGCCTGCATGCATCAGATGTTGCATATGCTAATCAGCTGTGGGATATCGATCGTGGAATGCACGTATCGACAACGAAAAATGTCATTGGTCATTGCCTGCATGCATGCATCGAATGTAGTATGGGCACATCTATCAAGGCATACATGTATCGAATGTAGTATGTGCACATCAGCTAGGCGTCATCGGTCATTATCTGCAAGCATCAGACATAGAATGTGTGCAAGTGGCAATCGACATCTTCGAATAGAATCGGCATCAGCCAAGGCCTGCAAGCTTCACATGTGGCGTGTGTGCATCGGTAGGAGACATTGGTCATGGGAAACATGCAACGACATAACATGTGCGCATATGGAAAATGACGTTTGCAGACATCATGCGACATCGGCCAAGGTCTAAATAGATTAAAATGTTATGTGTACGCAATGATAGGTGACATCGATCATGGTTTGCACGCATCAAACATAGCATTTGGGCATCATCTAGGAGACATTAGTCGTGGCGTGCAAACATTGGCGAATGACGGCCAAGAACGGTCATTGCCTGTACACATCAAAAGTTTACATCTGGCAAACAACGTCTACCAATGTTACAGGATATCGTCCAAAGGATTTATGAATCAAATGGGTTGTGTGTACAATTACTGGGCGACAAAGGTTGTGGCCTGCACATATTAGCCAATGGAAAACAACATCGGTCATGGCCTGCATATATTAGCGTGACATGTGCGCATATGGAAAACAACTTCTGCGAATGTGAGGTAGCATTGACCAAGTCCTATAATTATCAAATGTGTTTTGTGATTAACGGTAGGCGACATCAGTCTTGGTCTACGCGAATAAGATAACGCATGTGCTAATCATCTTGGCGACATTGGTCGTGGCATGCGCGTGTCGACACCAACATCTGTCATTGGTCATGGCCTGCTTGCAGCAGACTTGCACGTATGGCTAACGACGTCTACTAACATCAAGTAACATCATCCAAGGCATGAACACATCAAACATGGTGTGTGCACATCGAATGGGAGACATCAATCATGGCATGCGTGCATCAGCCAACAGTAGAAGACATCGATCATGGCTTTCACGAATCGGGCGTAGCATGTGCTTATATGGAAACGATGCCTACCAATGTCAGGCGACATCTAAGAAGGTATGCTTGCGTTAAACGTGGTGTGTTCACATAAATTAAGAGTCACCGGTCATCCTCCTCATGCACTGGACGTAGCATGTGCTCAAGTGAAAAACAACGTCTTCCAATGGCATCAGCATCAGCCAAGGCCTCCAAGCTTCAAGTGTGGCGTATGCGCATTGTCGAGGCGACAACATTCATGGCCTACATGCATCGTACAATGTAATATGACATGGACCAAGGCCTTCAGGCATCAGGTTTGGCGTTTGCACATCGGCTGGGACATATTAATTGTTGCTTGCGCACATCGTCCAATAAAAGAAACAACGGTCATGTACTGCACACATTGGGCGTAGCATGTGCGTATATGGAAAACAACACCTTTCTCCAAGGAATTCATGCATCAAACGTGGTTTGTGCAAATCAGCTAGGCTTCATCGGTATTGTCTAGAAAGCATGGAGATAGATTGTGCGCAAGTTGCGAACGACGCCTTTTAATTGCATGAGCATCAGCCACGGCTTGCAAGCTTCACGCATGGCGTATGCGCATCAGCTGGGCGACATCATTTGTGTCCTACACGCGTCAACCAATGTCATATAACAACGTGAGGTGACATCGGCCAAGTCTTGGACACTTTAAATGTGGAGTGTGCACATCGGCTGGGTGACATCAGTCGTGGCATGTACTCATTATTTTGACTAAATCTATCATGGCCTTGAAGCATCATTCAGGCGACGTCGTCCAACGACAAACAATATCATAAAAGTCCTGCACACATCTGACATGTCATGTGCGCATTGGAAGGCTACATCACTCAACGACATGTACCATCAGTCAAAACATGCATGCATCTAACGTGGTATGTGTGCATTGTCTGGGTGAAATTGGTGTCTTCAATTTAGCATCAACTAATATTTACATGCATTAGGTGTGGAATATGAACGTCGGCCCACAGCACACGTCATCGGCCAAAAGACATTGTCCATGGAGTTCTCGCATCAGTTATGGCCTTTGCGCCTTTCTCACTAGATGTCGATCGAAGATATCCCGCATTCGGCACATTACATAGTCGTACTTAGGCATGGCATACAAAAATCATTCATCCAACGTTTGGCATGGCCTGCCAATATCGCCCTTGGCCTACATACAACTATTAGTGACATCGGATATGGCCTACCAACATCGACTTTGGCCTGCACACAACGTTAAACAAACATCAGATGTGACCTGCATACATTGATTTAGCGACGTCGAACGTGGGATGCACTTATCGTATTTAGCATACACACATCGGTTTGCTACCGTCAAATGTCTTCTAGCTCCATCTTTTGTAGCCTACATACATCTGTTTGGGGAAGTAGGCTTTTACATGACCGCATTATTCAATTAAAGGAATTAAACGTGACTATATTTATTTCTGATTTTTTGGCGGTAATTTTTATTGTTTTCATAATTTTCCTATTTTTTGTTAATAATTATGCATTTTTGAGATTTACCGGAAGAAAAATAATTATCCAAAATATTATTTGAAATTGTTGAATTTAAGGTTACTATAATTATATGTGAATATTTGGCATACATTTTATATTTTTATCATATTTTTCAATATTTTTTATATACTCATTTTTGGGATTTGACGAAAAAATAAAAATTCAAACAAATTGTAGAAATTTTTTAATTTAATGTAACGATATTTAATTGTGAATTTTTGGCGTTAATTTAATATTTATATCATATTTTCCCAATTTTTTTATAATTCAATTACTCATTCTTGAGATTTTCTCACAAAAAATTGTTGAAATGGTTAGATTTAAGGTTACTCTTTTAATTTGTGAATTTTTGGCATGAGTTTTCTATTTTTATAATATTAATTCTAATTTTATTTTTCAATTAATCATATTCGTGATTTCTCAACAAAATAAAAAAAAAAAAATTTGTTGAAACTATAGTTATATGTAAAAGTTATTTATGATAAAAAGTAAATGCAACTTTGTACCTTAGAAGGTACATACTTGATTTGTACATGTTCTTTATGATACATTGGAAAAGCGATGTCTACATCCTCTAAATTAGAATCGGCAGAACGGAATCAAGTGCTTCATGTGGGTCACACATAGGACATAGCACGTGGGCATCAGACATGTGCATCGGTGAACTACATACAACTTCGATTATGGACCTCACGCATCAGACGTGCGCAGATGGAAAATAACATACTCCAACATTAGGAGACATCCTCAAAGGCCCACAAGCATCAAAAGTGATGTGTGCTTATCGACAGAGCGACATCAAATGTGGCTTGCGCGCATAAGCAAATAGTAAAAGTCATTGGTTTTGGACTGCATACAACGGTATAAAATGTGCGCATATGGGAAATGACATTTGCAAACGTATGCAACATCTGCTAAGGCCTACACGGATCAAACTTAGTGTGTGTGCATCGGCTGGGAGACATTGGTCATGGCCTTCACTCATCGGACATACCATGTGCTCTTCTGGCAAATTATGTCTTCCATTGTCATGCAACATCGACCAAGGGCCACACGCATCAAATATGGTGTGTGCCTATCAGCTGGGCGACACTAGTCGTGGGGAATCAGCACATCGGTCGTGGCGTATACATATTGAATGTTCACATATGAAAAACGACATCTACTAATGTCAGGGTAAATCGTCCAAGGGATTTGTGCGTCGACAACGGTAGTCGTCATCGCTCATAACCTGCTTGCATCGGACCTGCGCATATGGCTAACGACGTCTACCAACATCAGGCAGCATCATCCAAGGCATGCACACATTAATTATGGTATGTGCCATCGACCGGGCGACATCAATGATTGCATGCGCGCATCGGCCAACAGCAGAAGACATCGGTCATGTCTTGCATGCATCAGGCGCATCATATGCGTTTATGGAAAACAATGCATACCAATGTCAGGCAACATCTACCAAGGCAATGGATTGCCCCCCTTGTACATATTATGTAGTCGTCTTGTGGTGTGGACTACAAACACCGTTAAGACAATGTTGGGTCTGGCCTTCCCTCATCGCCCTTGGCCTACACACAATTGTCAATGACGTCGAACATGGCTTCCTCGGATCGACTTTGGCTTGCACACAATGTTAAGCCAACATCAGATGTGGCGTACATACATCGATTTTCCAAAATTTGAAAATCGGCTGCCCTTATCGTATTTAGCATACACACATCGGTTTGCTGACGTCAAACTTCATTTGGCTGCATTGCTCTGGACTTGCACACATCGGTTTGGGGACATCGGACGTTGTGCAACCGCATTATTCAAATAAAGGAACTTAAGATTACTATTTTGATTCTTGATTTTTTTGTGTTAATTTCATATTTCTTTTCATAATTTTTATATTTTTTTTTAACTAATTATGCATTTTGAGAGTTTTTAGGGAGAAAAATAATTATTCAAAAAAATAGTTGAAATTTTTAAAATTGTTGAATTTAAGGTTATTATAATTATTTGTGAATTTTTTGCGTAAAATTTTTATTTTTATCATATTTTTCAAAAATTTTATTTATTAATTACTCATTTTCGGTATTTCACGACAATATAAAATTCAAATAAAATGTTGAAATTGTTGAATTTTAGGGAACTATATTTGTTTGAATTTTTGGCATTAATTTTATATTTTTATCATATTTTTCCTATTTTTTATAAATAATTACTCATTCTCGATATTTGCTCAAAAACATTAAAATAAAAAAAAATTGTTGAAATTGTTAGTTTTTGGTTATTGACTGCATGCAACAACGATACATGTGCGCATAATGAAAATGATGTTTGCAAACGTGTGCGAAATCGGTCTCGGCGTGCACACATCAAACGTGGTGTGTGCGCATTGGCTGGGAGACATTGGTCATGGCCTACACGCATTTGACATATGATGTGCGCTTATGGCAAATGATGTCTGCCAGTGTCAGGCGACATCGGCCAATGCCTGTACGCATCAAATGTGGTGTGTGCGCAACGGCTCGCTACATCGGTCATGGTTTGCATGCATGAAACATTGCATATGTACATTACCTTGGCGACATCAGTAGTGGAACGCGCAAATCGGTCAAAGCATGTACACATCGTAAGTGCGCATATGAAAAACGACGTCAACCAATGTTAGGGGACACTGTCCAAGGGTTTTACGCAACAAACAGGTTGTTTGTGAATTGACTACGCGATAATGGTTGTGGCTTGCGCATATCGACCAATGACAAACGACATCGATCATGAAATGCACGCATCAGCGTAACATATGCGCATAAGGAAAAAAACGTCTGATGACGTTAGGTGACATTGACCAACGCCTACACGCATCAAATGTGGCGTGTGCGCAACGACAAGTGACATATGTCCTGGCCTGCAAGGATCAGATATTACATGTGTTAATTGTTGACACTCAATTTTGACATATCTTTAACCATTTTTAGGATTGCTATTCTATTAGAGACATATTTTAAAGTTTATTTTAAGTTTAAAATTTTAGTCAATTTCATATAAATATTATATTTACGATGTGTTAGAAAATGATTGCGAATATTAATAAAATATATTAAAAGTTCTTAATAAAGGTGGGATATATTTGTTATATTTCAATTTTTAAAATTGTAAGTATTTTGGCATGACATGAAAAATACGTTATATAGATAGAGAGAATATATAGAGATAGATATATATAGATATATATAGAGAGCGAGATATATAATAGTCAATTAGATATCAATTCTTAAAAGTGTTTGTCAGCAAAATTATTTACCCCTTATCCTATTTATTTACAATTTATATCAATTCTAACCATTCCAATTCAAGTCTTATTTCAATTGTAACCACCATTCAATTTCAATTTTAACCAATTGTTTGTCTCAATTTTTTACTATTCCAGATCTGATTTAAATTTTATCTTTCAATCTCGATCGTCCGTCTTGAGAAAATCAATCTTAGCCACTCATCTCATTTGAACTCAAGGGCCAAGATCAAATATCTTTTTCTCCAATTTTATTCCACCAAAATACCAATCCGATTTTCATCCATTCTTCTGCTCTCAAAATCACAGAGCCGCGGCCCCTCCCCCCCCTCCCCCCCTCTCTCTCTGTGCTTCGGTGAAGACGCCACCATTAGAGGCGGTGACGCCCCGCTCTCCTCCCCCTTTGCCTCACCCACCGCTCTCTCTCTCTCCTCGTTTTCCCCTTCTCCTACCGTCTCTTATCTTCCCCTACTTCTCGTTTATCTTCTTCTTTTGCAGGACACCAGCAGCAACAAGAAGAACTCAGCGAGCAGCGAATCTTAGCAACAACTCCATGCAGCAGCAGACGAGAACGCCAGCAAACCTCCGGCGAGCAGCGATAGCGAGCGAGAAGTGGCGCCAGGCGATGTTTCTCTTTTCCAGCATATTTTCGAGGCCACCAGCAGCTCCATACAGCGACCGGCAGCCCCTGCGCAGCAGCGAGAAAAGCCGGACAGCACCACGCGCGAAGACAGAGCACGTTCGGATAATGTGCGAGCTTCCGTTAATCTTATGAAAAATCTTTACATATCCGTTCAGGTTCGTTCTTTTTTTTCATATATTACTTAAAATTTATTTTCATATTGGAACATACGATTTTCTGCAACATGTTATTATTAAATTTAATGTCATATATACTTCATACTAAGCATGTGTTATTATTTATGATTCTCTACATTTGTTGATGTAATCTTTATGTTTTGATTTAGGGACGTTTGGATGAATTAATTAAAAGCAATTAAAAAGGTTTTTGAAAAGTGTGAAACTTATTTTTAAATAAGCAGTTATGGTTTGGATAAAAGTGTTGAAGTTAAAAAAAAAAACTGTTGATGTGTTGGCAAATTAAGTGCGATAAACAGTTTTTAAAATCAACATGTTCTTAAATACACTAAAGTTGTTAACATAATAAAAGCTTAATTAATTTATATTTTACAGTCATAAATAATATATTTTGCTATCATTCACATATTTCTTTGTCATCACAAATTATTTAAACAGTAGTCTAAACTTATATTAATTTTAAAGATAGAATTTAGAATAGATTCAAAGAACGTTTACGATTTTATTTTGTTTCATTCATATGTAATAAATCATTATCTATTCATTCACATATTTCTGTATTTCACAAATTATTTATAAGATTATAAAATATAAATTTCTAGTCAGTTATATGTGCAACTTATTTTACATTTTAAAGAATATATAATTGAATAAATCACTTGAAAGATTTAAGATTTTTCTTTATTTTCATTTATTAGTAATAGTAATTGTCTATTATATATACGTGAAAAGGGGAAAAATGGAAGAAAGAGAGTTAGGATTACGTGGGTAATTAAGATGGTATAAAAAATTAAGGGAAAAAAGGCAAAAATGTGGTCAACTTAAAACAGATATAAGCTAACAAAAAAAAAAAAACACCCATACCACAGCTTTTAACTTTTGGCTAAAAGAGTTTTTTAACTTAAATAAGTTATTTTAAGAGTATTGTCAAACTACTAACTAAGTCAAAAACCAGCTTTTAAGTCAGTTTGACCAGCTTTTAAGCTGAGCCAAACAGGCTCTTAGTCATTTGAAATTTTAAAGATAGTTGTATGCTTTTGGTTAGTACTGTTGAATACTTAGGACTCATGCTAATGTGATCCTCTGTTCCTTACTCGATTCTTTCTGTGTACTTGATCGCGTCTAATTTTAGCCTACCATTAACTTTCGATCTGTCATTAGCTAACTTTGCTTAATGATGAAGCATAGCTTTTTTGGTAAGTGTTTTATTTTGAGTAAATTTTTATTCCCTTAATGAAGGAAATATGGCTGATTATTTTAAAAGTGATTTCCAAATTGACAAATTTTGTCTCTTGTTTATATTAGGTAAAAATAATTTCAAATAATGCTAATTTTGACTCTTCTTTATTCAATGGAAAATATATTACTCTTTCCAATTTTAATGTTACTAGTTATTTTGGTAATAAAATATTTTAAAATTTTCTGATTTTGACTCCTTTGAAAAAGGAAAATAATATTAATTTATCGTTTTTTCCTTGTTTTTAAATTGACGGATTTTCTTACTTATTTTCATATGGTAAAAATAATTTTAAATCTTTAAAAAAATATATTACACTTCTTTTTATTTTATTTTATTTGTTACTTGCTTATATTTGACAAAAATAATTAAAATACTTTCCGATTCTTGGTTCTCCTAGAAAATAAGGAAGTAGTAATATAATGGACTCCTTAATTTATTTATTTTACTTATGTGTTCTCCCCCATCTTTGCTAAGTAAACTCAACTCATTCACACTTTTATCACAACTTCTCTCAATTAGAAGTCTCATCACCCCTCACTTTCTTGTTGCTCACTCTCTTGAAATACTAAATATTACTCACTATTCTTAAAATGAAGTAAGAACTCTAGTAAAAACTTTGCATCATTCTTGGGGGTATTGTTGTATTGCGGTTGTGGATTGGAAACCTCGCTAGATACATCAATGATGATAAATTCTTTTGCATAATCGGTTATCCTTCTTCATTAGTTTAAATTTTGGTTTGCATAATTATATTGTATGGTTTAAGTGAAACAACAAGGAAACATCCGAGTTAGTTTCACTATTCTTTCCCTGTATGTGTGATAATGATTATTCTTTGTCCATGTTGATGTGTTGTTTATATGCATGAAAGTAATGGTCAATACTTCATGCTATGTTTTTTTCTCATTATATGCATTACATTATTCCTTCTAGCAGGTTTTGAACTTAGAGTTCAAGATATTGAAGAATCGCCTAGAAGATAATTGTTGATGGAGTTATTGTTATTCATTTGTTCGTTATTTGTTTTGTAACAAGTTGTAAACTCTCTAACTTTAATATACATGAAATAAATTATGGGGATCGTCTAAGGGGAGGGGGAATTATATGCAAATTTGTAATTTTATTTCGTATTATAAAGAATGCTTATAGGATTAAGATGTTTTTGCATCATCTATATATGTTGTTTTGATTTTCCAATCGCCTAGAAATCATGTTCATAGGAATCACAAGCTAATCTATAGTATGCTAACTATTTTGAAAGGAATAAAAAACTTAAATGTCAATCTGCTCCCTTATTTGTTAATATGAATTTTTATTGAAAATTTTCAACATGTTCACTTAGAAACCATGCCTATAGTATTTAATTAAATAAGATTGTGTATTAAAGTCACTTACTAATAATTTTTTAATATGTTTTAAAACTAGATAATTTTTCGATATTTTAAACTCTATACAAAAGAACAAATTTCTGTATACATTATTATTTTGTGCTTCTTTCATAAAAAATTGACATACTAATTTTCCAAGAAAAATCTTCAAAAATATAATAGTTAATATTTTTCTTCATCATAATTAAATTTTTTTGCATCTAAAATGTGCTATTAATTAGTCTCGGCATTGTAATAAATTTCTGTCTAATAATATATTTTTTTTAACATTAATAACCAATCTTCAAATCCATCAATCTTCTAAAAAAATATTTCTGCATTAATAATAAATTTGCCACTTATTAAAAAGTATTTTTCTATTTTAGTAATAAATCTATTGTTTTCGTTAAAATAATTTTCTCCATTAAAGAAATGAAGTCATTTTTTCAAATAATATTTTCTTCCTAATAATTAATCTTACTACTTTTTGAAATATATCTGCATGTGTAATCACAGCTTTCCTATACTTGGAAATAAAATAAAATATTTTACGTCACTAATTAATGCTCACTGTAAAATCAGTTCAACACTAATAATCGAATCCATGTCATAATTTCTATAAATTTTTCTATTTGTATATTCACACACATTAGCATGATAACATTTCACAATTATATGTTGTTTGCAAAGCATGTTTAATTAAATTTTAGAGGTCCAATTGAAACCTATCGTGCTAAAAGGACCGTCGTGTTTATCTTTGTTTGTTTGCTTGGTGTCTAGGAGAGTCTTATATTTTATTTTGTCTAAACACACCCTTTAGGATTCAAATGCCTCTTGGACAATAAATTTGGGATGATTAGGCACCTTTTAGGTACGAAATGCATGTGTTGGTGGGGTAGGGGTAGTTGGCCCTACGTAGATGATGACATCGACCCAAGCTTGAAAGACAAACCTTTGATTTATTTGTTCCTATACGGAAGCCTATTGGAAAATAAAAGAAAATTCGAGTACTGATCCAAAAAGTAACTTGAGTCTCTCTTCCCTTTATCCATTTATTTGTTTGTTTAATTGTATTTATTTGGGGTAGATTAAAAATAAAAATAAAATTTTGTTTTCTTATTTATTTGTCTCCTTTCTTTACTATCGCTTATCTTTTTAAAAATGATTTATATAGGCATACCACTTAGTCTCCCATGCCTAATTCATAATTAAAATAAGAATGTTATCTTAATTGACTAATATAATATTATCACATAGCCTTATTTGCTTAGATAATTAAAATATAAAGTAGCTTTAATTGTTCAATATTCTTATCCTTTAGTCTTGCATACTTAAATATTTAATTAATTAAAATAGTCTTAATTTTTTAAATATTGTCTTATCACCTAGACATGCATGTTTAGATTAATAAATAAAAAAATAGTTTCAATCGTCCAATATTATGTTTATCACCTAGAAAGCATGTTAATTTATTTGATTAATTAAAAAATGAACTTCCCTTAATTGCTACTTGTAACTGCCACATCAAATGCATCTGATACGGCCTGGATCTACATATGTGGACCTCAGGGGATGCCTAACACATTCCCCTCGAGTTAATTTAAACCCTTACATTGTTCTATGGCTCGTTGACCTTAATTAGACTTAGATAGATTAGAGGTACCCTAACGCACCTTAATTTGTTAGGTGACGACTTTTCAAAATTTAAAATCCCAAAAGATTTGTTAGGTCGTTCACAAAACCTATTTTCGCGACAAAATGGGGTGCAACAAAATGGCAACTCAGGTGGGGAATATTAGGTTCTTACCATTACATATTTATGAGGGGTTTGTTTTATTTTGGTTATTTCATTATTTGTTAGGTGATTACCATATTTAGTTTATTTTGTTGTCTTATTTATTGTTTTTTTCATGTTTCACCCCTTCTCTCTTCCTTTTTTGTTTATTATTACGTGTTACCTTTTCTCTTTCCCCTTATTTGTTTCCTTGATTGTTTTACCTTATTTCCTTATTTGCGTGATTTTTTAACATGGTTATATTTTCACTTTACTTTATTTATTTATGCTTATTTAGTCATTTATCTATTACATTATTAAATGTCTATATGTTACTGCTTTTCAATCTAAATTCTAAGTGTTTACCGCTTTGATAACTGACATTCATTCATACTTCCCCCAATTGGGACCCTCTTCCTTTTTTATTTTGTTCTCCTGATGTTGTGCCTTTGCACCTCTCACTACTCCAATTCACTTCAAACACCCATTATAGAGTGTCAACATATGCGTGGACATAATGGATAGTTTTACTATCGCGAAACCACGAGCCTCTCTTATAGAATCCCTTTCAAGTCTATGTCAAGCAAACTCTTAGAAGTTCTAGTTAGGTCATACATGCTGCATAATCCCTAGGTGGTTTAATATTTGGTGTCAATCAACATAATTAGCTTCCACCCTATCGTCTAAAGAACCCAACACCCTTAAGACAAACTGCATATACATGTGTAAACGTGATCATAATAATTAAATCAAGTCGATATTGTCAAAATAGAGTTTAGAAATCGTTTGTATTTTGTTTGCAGAGTCATGGCTTACCCTCATTTCCTTAAAAAAAAATGGTGGTCAAATTGAAACCCACCTTGAAGATTTGGTGGGAAGATATAAAAAAAACAAAAGCTAGAAGCAAGTGAACTTCTAGGTGGCCTTACCATCTTGATCTCTGAAGATTTAAATTGTCATTTAATCAAAGCCTTGTTGAAATTCTGGGATATTGAGAGGTTAGTCTTAAAATTCAAGGACTTTTAGCGAACTCCAACAATTGAAGAGATTGGAGGACTCCTAGGTCTCTCATACAAAGAGCGTGAAATGATTGTTCCACACAAGCAAAGTTCAAGATCCTTTCTGAAGCAAATGGGCATGCGTCATGCTCCAAGTTTACTTTGTCTGAAAGAGGGTTGGATTTTGTTTAGAGTTCTTTTACTCACGCTTTAGAGATGAGGAAGGTCATCAAAACTTTCACAAATAATTTGCTTTCTCTTCTGCAAAATGGGAAAGATAGTGTCTTAATGCATTCACTGTCGCACTATTAGGCTTATTGGTTTTCCCTTAAGAAAGGGGAAAGGTCAACTCTAACTTTTTTTAAATGGTTCGTATGTTGGCTCGAGGTGGGAAGACTATGGTCCCCATGATTCTTGCAGAAATCCTATGAGCCTTGTCTGTTTGCACCAAGGGCAAGAGATACTTCAAGGGGTGTAACTTTGTGCTGCAACTCTGGGCCATTGAACATTTCTACCAAAGGGATAATAAAGTAAACATTGTTAGAGGGGCGAACAAATTTATCAATCATACCTTAAAGTTGAAATATTTTAGTCCCCCTATAGGAACAGAGGACTCGTTCACATACCTAAGGGAGCGCTAAGTCATTGAAATCCAATGGAAGTATTATTGGTTGAAGCCGCGGCGTGCCATTATAAGGGAGAATGAACTTCACTTTATCGAGCTTATTGGTATGAACGGTGTGCCACCATACGCACCACTTCGAGTCCTTCAACAATTCGGATAAATAAAAATGATACCTCTGCAATCCCATATCGGCCACCACGGATATGACTTTTGGCAGGAAATACTACAAGTGAACACTATACTGTGAAGATGGGAAAATGTTGTAACCATCGATGTTCAAGAACATCGACTCTTCTACACACCTGAATATTACGTATGGCTTTTAGAAGATACATAGCATACATATTTGAACGAAGGAGGTCTTCCGCATTTCGGCGATGAAAGGGAAAGAAGATGGGACCATAACCTTTTCAACAAAAATAATGATATCACCATAGAATTGAGGCAACAAATGAAGTTGTTTTATTATTTATCTAACTCAAAACTCCATTTGACAAACAAGGCTTGAATTAATTATTATGCATAACTTATATGTCGCCTTAGGCCTACCTCTAGCTCAATGAGGTCCCGTGCATTTAGGGCATTTATTTTAAAAAAACAGGTTGTTATTATGTTAATTATCCCAATCCCCTAACATCTTTTTCTATTGATTCTATTGTTTTCCCCATCCCCAAGTATGATTTTCCTTCATCCTGGCACATACATGATCAAAATGGACCCCTATTCTAATCCATCTAAAAAACCAAGCTTAAAAAGATAAGGGTAAAATGGTTGAGTACAACAACACCATCACAAGGTTAGAAACTTCTTGAGGGAGGACAAGTGCCAAGCGATCTTGTCCTGAGACTTGAACGCAAGATTCTAGAGTTGGAAGAATAAGTAGCCTATATGCGCGATCTGGCCAAGCTTTCTACCTCTCTTGGAACCCAATTTGGAGAAAACATGGACAATATTCCTTACACTAAGCAAATAACCATGCCAAGCAATCCTCACAATAAATAAATCCCGACCTGAACCCACTCATCCAAATATCTTTCCACCACCCTATGCCCAAAATACCCAAGTTCCTTTCCACCATTATTACCAGCAAACTAAGCCAACCCTCCCAAAAACAACCCCAAATCCTCTATATACTCTTGGAAATAACAACCTCAATCCAATATATGTGGAAACTACTCCTGTTACTTATGACCTCCATGAATCAGAGTCTCACCAAAAAAGAACATTCTCATAAAAAAAACCTGACTGAGAGATTACACAGCTTGACCAACAAGATGCAGCATGCTGAAGAAAGCAAGAGGTTAGGAGGATTGAGCTACGAGGATCTGTGCATGCACCCTGATGAAGAGCTGCGTGAAGGATACAAGATTCCAAAATTCTAGATGTTCAATGGCATTGAGGATCCCAAAGCCCACCTACAAATGTACTATATCCCATAGCTTCCAAAATTCGACATCGACCAGTGATTGCACACATAAAATTTGATGTGTCCACAACAGCAGGCGACATCTGTCATGGTTTGCGCGCATCTAACGTTGCATGTGTGTATTAGCTGGGAGACATCAGTCGTGTCATGCGAACATCGACATATAACGGCCGACATCGGTAATGTCCTGCAAACATCGGAAGTTCACATATGGAAAACGATGTCTACCAATGTAAAGGGACATCATCCAAGGGCTTTACGCATAAAACGTGTTATGTGCGCATTAACTGGGCGACAAAGGTTCTGGCCTTTGCATATCATCCAATTAAAAACGACATCGGTGATAGCGTTCACGCCAAATCGTAACATGTGAGCATATGGAAAACAATGTCTACAAACATCTGGCGATATTGGTAGTATACATGCATCAAAAGTGGAGTATGGGCAACAGCAGGCAACATCAGTCATGGCCTACACACATTAGATGTTGCATGTGCTAATCAACTTGGCGTTATCGATCATGGCATGCACATGTTGACAACCTGTCTTCGTTGGTCATGGATTTATTGTATCGTACTTGCACATATGGATAACAACGTCTACATACATTAGGCGACATCGTCTAAGGCATGCACACTTCAAACATGGTGTGTGTGCATCGACTGGGTGACATCAGTCATGACCTGCACACGGCTAACATCAGAAGACATCGGTCATGGACTGCATGCATTAGGCGTAGCATGTGTGTATATGGAAAACAACGTCTGCCAATGTCAGGTGACATCAACCAAGGCATGGATGCATCAAACATGGTGTTTAAACATATGGTAGGTGTCATCGGTGAAAGCATCAGACGTAGTATGTGCGCAAGTGGTAAACGACGTCTTCCAATACCATCAGCATCAGCTAAGGTTTGCTAGTTTAACTCTCTGCATTTGGTTATCGGCTGGGCGACATGATTCGTGGCCTACACGGATCAGCCCACATCATATGACATCGTCCAAGGCCTGCAAGCGTTAGTTTTGGCGTGTGCGCATCGAATGGGCGACATGAGTTGTGTCCTGCTTGCATCAGTCAAGATCAGGCGACATCGTCCAAGGTTTTAACATATCAAACCTTGTGTGTGCGCATTGATTTGGAGACATCGATCGTGGTCAGCTCACATTGGCCAAAGGTAGACGACATTGGTCATGGGTTGCATGCATCGGATGTTGTATGTGCTTGTATTAGCAAATGATATTTTCTAATGTCATGCGGCATTGGCCAAGGCATGCACACATTGAATATGGTGTGTGTGAATCGTCTAGGCGACATTGGTCATAGCCTGCACGCAGCCATAGTTTGTGCGCATATGGCGGACGACGTCTTCCAATGGAATCAACATCAGCTAAGACTTACAAACTTCTACGTGTAGCATGTGTGTATCGTCTGGGCGACATTATTTGTAACCTACACGTATCTGCAAAGGTGATATGATATCTTGCAAGGCCTGCAAGCATTAGTTGTGGCGTGTGAGCATCGGCTGGGCGAAATTAGTTGTGACGTTCTTGCATCGGCCAATGTTAGGCGACAATGTCATACACATGAACGCATCAAGCATTCTGTGTGCGCATTTATTGAGTGATATTGCTCGTGGACTGTGATGACATCGGTCATGGCCTGCACGCATCGCCTATTGCATGTGCTTGTATTGGAAAACGATGTCTGTCAATGTCAAGTGGCATAGGCCATGGCATGCACACATCGATTGTGTTGTGCACGCATCGACTAGGTAACATCGGTCATGGCATGTACGCATCATACATAGCTTATGCGCATCTGGCGAACGACGTCTGTCAATGGAATCAACAACAAACAAGTCCTTCAATCATCACCCATGGTGCGTGCACATCGGTAGGGAGACATCAATCATGGCATGCGAGCATCAACTAATGTCGGATTACATCGGCCAAGGCCTGCACGCATCAAACGTAGAGTGTGCGCATTGGATGGGCGACATCAGTCGTGGCATGTGAATATCGACTTGGCAACATCAGACATGACCTGCACATGTCATTTAGGTGACGTCAACCAGCTTCAGACAGCATAGTAAAGGCCATAGACACATCAGACGTGTCTTGCGTACATCGACATGGTACGTCACTAAATAAAATGTACCATCAGTCAAGGCATGCATGTATCAAACGTAGTATGTGTGCATTGGCAGGGAGAAATTGTAATCTTTCAGTAGGCATCAACCGATTTTTATATGCATCTGACGTGGAATATACATGTCGACCAATGACGCGCGTCATCGACTTGAAGCAATTTGCAGGGCATGACCCGCTTAAGTCGTGGCCTATGCTCCTTGCTCAGCTCACGTAGAATGTGACTTCGCACATTATTCACATTACTAAGTCATCTTTGCGCGTGGCCTACAAACATCGTTCAACTAACGTTTGGCGTGGCCTTCCTCCATCGCCCTTGGTCTAGTCAAAACTTTTAGTGACGTCGGACATGACTTGCTCTCATCGACTTTGGCGTGCAGAAAATGTTAAACCAACTTTGGACATCGCCTACATACCTCAATTTGTCGACATCCAACGTGGGCTTCCCTTATCCTATTTAGCACATCGGTTTGTCGAAGTCAGACGTTGTCTGGCTGCATCATTTCTGGCCTGCATACATCTGTTTGGGGACGTCGAACGTTGGTGACCGGATTTTTAAATTAAAGGAACTTAAAATTACTTTATTTTTTTGTGGATTTTTGGCGTTAGTTTCATATTTTATTTTCATATTTTTCCTATTTTTATTAATTACTAACCCATTTTTGGGGGAGAAAATAATTATTCAAAAAAATTGTTGAAATAGTAGAATTTAAAGATACTATAACTATATGTGAATGTTTGCCGTAAATTTAATATTTTTATTAATATTTGTCCTACTTTTTACTAATTAAATATTCATTTTCAAAATTTCACAAAATAAAAATATTCAACAAAATTGTTGAATTTAACGAAACTATATTTATTTGTGAATTATTGGCATTAATTTTATATTTTTGTAATATTTTCCCCATTTATTATAAACTGATTAATCATTCTCGAGATATGCTCAAACAAACAAAAATTACCAAAAAATGTTGAAATTGTTGAATTTAAGGTCATTTTATTTAGTGAATTTTTGGCGTTAATTTTTTATTTTTATAACATTGATTCCATTTTGACTAATTATTTACTCATTGATAATTTGCCAAAAAAATTAAAACTCAAAAAAAAATATTGTTGAAAATTATGTTTTTATATATAAAAAAGTTATTTATGATAAAAAGAAAATGTGTGTTTGTACGTTAGTACGTACATATTTCTGTTGTACCTGTTCATTATGATTCATTTGAAAAACAATGTCTACCGCTCTAAGTCAGAATCGACGCAACAGAATTAAGAACTCCATGTGGGCTACAGATAGGACATAAGATGTGGGCATCAAACATGTGCATCGGTAAATGACAGACGACATCGCTTATGGCCCGCACGTATAGGACGTGTGCATATAGAAAATTATGTACGCCAACATCAGGCGACATCCTCTAAGTCCCGCAAAATCAAACATGATGCATGCGCATGAACGGGGCTACATCAGTCGTGGCTTTCGCGCATCGGCCAATGACAGACGACATAGGTCATAACCAGCACACAACGGCGTAACATGTGCGCGTATGGAAAAGGACATTTGCAGACATCAGGCGACATCGACCAAGACCTAAACACATATAATGTGGTGTGTGCGCATCAACTGAGCAAAATTTGTCATGATTTAAATACATCGGACGTATCATGGGTGCTTCTGGCAAACGACGTATGCCAGTTTCAGGCGACATCGGCCAAGGATTGCACGCATCAAATTTGGTGTGTGTGCAATGGCAGGCGATATTGTTCACGGTCTGCACTGACAAACGTTTTATGTGTGCATCTTTTGGGAGAAATCAGTAGAGGCATGTGCAAATCGACTAACGAAGGCTGACATTGGTCATAGCCAACACACATCGGAAGTGCGCGTATAAAAAATGATGCCTACCAATGTCAAAGGACATCGTCCAAGGGATTTACGCATAAAACATTTTGTGTGCACATTGACTATGCGACAAAGGTTGCGGCCTTTACATATAGGCCAATGGAAAACGACATTGGTCATGGACTGCACGTATCAGCGTAACATGTGCTCATATGGAAAAAATGTCTGAACACGTCGGGAGACATTGACCAAGGCCTACACACATCAAACGTGGTGTGTGCTGAACGGTAGGCGACATTGCTCATAGTTTGCATGCATCATATATTGCATGTTCTAATAATCTTGGTGACATCGGTTGTGGCATGCACGCTTTGACAATAGCAGCCTTCATTAGTCATGGCTTGCTTGCATTGGATGTGCGCATCGGCGAACGACAGATGACATCGCTCATGGACCACATACATAAGACGTGTGCATTTGGAAATTGACATCCACCAATATTTTGTGACATCCTGAAAGTCCCTCATGCTTCAAACATGGTATGTGCCCATCGACTGACAGACATCAGTTTTGGATTGCGCACATCGGTCAATGATAGAAGATATTGGTTATTGACTGCATGGAACATCGTAATTGTACGCATATGGAAAACGACCTATTTAGAGGTCAGGCGACATAAACCAAGGCTTGCATGCATCAAATGTGGTGTGTGCACATCAGCTAGGTGAAATTGGTCATGGCCTGCATGTATCAAACGTAGAATATGTTCTACTATTAGACAACGTGCGCAAGTGAGATGCGACATCGGCAAGGTATGCATACATCAATTGTGATGCGTGCGCAATGATAGGCGACATCGATCATTCTTTACACGCATCAAACATTGCATGTGGGCATCAACTGGGATACATCACTCGTGGCATGCAAACATAAGCCAATGACGGCAAAGATCGGTCATTGCCTGCACACATCGAAAGTTTACATATGGAAAAAGGTGTCTACCAATGTCAGGGGATATCGTCCAAAGTCTTTATGCATCAAATGAGTTGTGTGCGCATTGACTGGGCGATAACGGTTGTGGCCTGCGAATATTGGCCAATGCCAAACAACATCGGTCATGGACTGCACATATTATCGTAACATGTGCGCATATGGAAAACACATCTGCAAACGTCAAGCTCTCACAACCGGAGTCTAGATCCCAGACGAGACCTGCGTCATTGATCTCTCAAAGGTTGCAGACAATCCTACATACATCATTATTACTTCATCTAGATTAATTTTAGCGGAAAATATGAAACTTTTTAATTCTTAACATGCTTATTAAAAATTCTACTACATACTTAATTATTCACCATCAACCATCTAACATTAATATCATCAAATGAATGAAACTGTTTATTATAATGATAAAGATATACTTGCCAAAATGGCAACAATACAATGTTTGAACAAAAAGGGGAAAGAAACTCTGGTGGAACATACTCCACTAGCTGAATCCTATAACTAATATAGAATGTAAATGGGAACGCATCCTCGAAAGAATGAGGGCCTACCAAGTCCAGATGATGCTCGACGTCTGGATAACTGTATCGTTGATCCTGTAGCTCTAGCGTCCACCTATGCCTGCACCTAAAAGTTTAGAGTTGTATAGGGTTAGTACACACTTTTACTAAGTATGGGTATATGCAAGCACACACCAAGCATGCATCAGTAGGATTAGCTCTTTTCTAACAACATGATTATAGAAGTTCAAGTCAGTGGACTTGCCAAATTGAGATTAGGAAAGTGAGTGAGCTTTCCAAATTTGAATTAGAAATGTTTATGAGCTTTCCAAATTTGGATTAGCAAATTTATGCCATGAGACCTTGGAATAATGGACATGACATTAACACTTACAAAAAATGAGGGCTCAACATATGGGAACTCAACTAGGAAGTCTACTTTATCAAACACAGAGTCTGCTTCATTTATTTATACGTACTTCTTATCATTTCATTCATGAGCCAGTGTAAACACTAGCTATACCTAATATGTAGTTTATGACTTTCATCGGGTTCGTTGTGCAATGTCCAAGAATGACTTAATGTAATTACTTGAATCTAACTCACCTCTTAATTATCCTATTCTTACACCTTTGGTATCATCCGTTTCATTATGTGCATCATTTGAGGCTTTCCTCGTTCATTCATTGGTAACTTTAAGTTAAACCAACATAGATCATGTGAGCTTCATTAAATCTAGTGTCATAAAACCCCACACCGAAAAGAGGTGGAATCACCGTCCAAAATGACCTAATACATGCTAGGGTACATGGAAATTGAACCCCGCCAAATCCCTATGTTGGCAGTATAGGTTTGAAGACTAGGAGATGTAAGGAGACCCATACCAGGCATACCAGACAGTCTTATCTCATAAGAGTTACGTGAACCTCCACCCTTCCTGAAAGAACGCACCACCGCTCATAGCTAGTCTATCGGTCCTTAGTATAATGTTCCATTACATTCAACTCATACGCCATGGTAGATGGCTTCTACTATGTGGAAATCATAGTTTACTAGATGATTTCTCATCTCATCATTAGTATTAAGGGTGTTAATTCCAATACTTTCATTACAGTGTTCGTAGAGACTGGTCTCTTTAGTAACTTTACACACTCATAGGTGAGTACGTTTGTTAACATTTATTTAGGCTCATTTGATATTGCTCTCATCTTTTTCATTAGTCTCATATAATGTTTTCACCATATTCATCAACATTAGCACATTTTTCTCTTCATAATTACTAACCCCTTTTTGCGTGAATGTTCATTTCATCATATGCCAATGCACTTGGACATTTTATGTGTTACACACTCTTAATTAGCCCTTCTAGGGTTTCATTATTTCGTTGTTCATTTTATCATTTCACTTTTCATTTCATCATTTCATACATATATCATAGGTTCACTTATTTTTAAACGTATGCTACACTTATGGGTCTATCCATACAAGCCATGAGGCTTCATTCATAGTTCGTTTAAGTTATTCATATCTTTCTAAGATGATGTGGTACAAGACTTATACATATTGTATGTATGCCAAGATCTCGATTTCGATCTAAGTAGGCAGCATTATTGTTGAATATTTGATTCACATATGATTTATTTATCATACGGAATTTGGTGAAGGGAACCCAGTTTCGAATCCCTTTGACAACCCATACATTTTATTATTCATTTTTATTTGATCCATACGGCTTGGGGACCCAAGTTCGTGTCCCAATGCACTCATTTTATTTTCCCCTTAATTTCTCTCTTAATTTTTCGCTTAATGGAACTAAGAGGATGTGGGATCGAACCCCCACAACCTCATTTACTTTTTAGTTTCATTGCCTTTAAATCTCTCTCCTTTTGCTGAGGGGTTATGGGTTCGGACCCCCACATCCCCTCTTTAATTTCTTTTAATTTTTCTCATTAAATCTTCCTAGGAGTTTGTGGGTTCAATTCCCACGCCTAACATATCTTTTCTATCATTTCCTTTACTCTCCTTCACTACCTAGAGGTCGTGGGTTCGATTCCCACGCCTCACATTTTTTTTTCTTTTACTCTTCCTTAAATCAGATTAAGAGGTGGTGAGTTCGAATCCCACTCGTCCCATTTCTTATTTATTCTTTTAAGTTACATTTTCCAGCCAATACCATGGTTCAAATCCCATTCACCACATTTCTTTCTACTTCTTTGTTTTTATGGTTTTTACAATGGCAAGGTCACGGGTTCAATACTCTATGACCTCACTTGTTTTGATTCATATTTCAACATTTTGAACCCTCTTTGCTGAGCAAAATTCTTCACTAGAAGTTGGAAGTTTTCTTTTAATTTTTCAGCATCGTTTCATCAAGTTACACCTTAGTTCTTAGGGGAATTTCGTAGTGCATTTAGAACGTTTTAGGTGCGTTTTCATGGATTCATTTAGACAAGACATTATCCCTAAAATCAGCTGCATTTCAAATCATATGAGCACAACATTTACATCAACATGTGTACCTTAAATATAAAGAACTATCATGTCATTTCAAGTCCTAAACCATGAACAATAGCCACGGCAACACACACATACACACGTAGTTACATTTTATGAAATATCAACATAAGTGACATAATTCCAAACATATATATAAACACATAATCATCACGAAAACATGTTTCATCCCTAGTTTTCTACCAGAAAACATAACAAAACTATCATTCAATGGGAGCTAGTGAAAGGGACATGCAACGGGGAACAATCTTAATTTTAGGAATGAATATTCCAAACCTTAAGGAGACTCTTGGGAAAGAGACCAAGAGATAAGCAAACCCATTCCTTTTTAACGTTTAAACCTCGACTTGCTTCACAAAGAAACCCTCAAAACACACGCCCAAAACCAAGAGCTTCAACACCAACTTGACGTAAAAACCCTCTATTTGCCTAATGTGTTTTATTAGTTGTTTGTTTATAATTTTTGTTGTGAGTTCTTTAAGTGTGAAGAACTTTGGTTTAACTACTATTTTTGTACGTTATTTGGCAGAGGAAAACGTGAGTGAGAGTGATAGATATGTGAGAGAGAGAGATGAGTGTGGGAGAGAAGAGTTTTCTTAGGCTTAGGGGTCTAGTGGACTTAGTCATATTAGGTTTTGTTTAATTATTAAAAATCTTATTTCCCTTTTATTTTAAATCAGCTAAAAAAATAATTCATATAAAATTAATTACATTAATTTACCAACTTAAATTAAAAACAGTTTAATTCATTGCTTTCACTTAAGTTCGAACCCGGGTGGAGCAAGACTTCACTTCAAGAGCCCAATTTCGGCCCTCTCTCCCCAAAATTCCCCTCCACCTTATTAATTAAATAACTAATTATATATTTAGGGTAATTATGATACTACTCTTAGCCTTTAAAAAGACCATATTACCCCTAGATCCTCCAAACCTAAGATTTCCTCTTTTTAAGTCTGGTAATGACTCTTTCGAGTAAATCTTCGTATTTGAGGGACCTACATTGTTTGACCCAACCTTTCCTAGCTCAAATAACTCCCCAATTTATTTGGATTGGATTTATCAAGGGTTGCGAGGTCTGTTCCTAGGCGCATCAATCCGTGTGAACCCGGTCTAATTATTGGCATTCTAGACACATTAAGCATTACTTAGCATATCCATTTTTAGGATTGTTAAATTATCCCCCCCCCCTTTAGGAACATTCGTCCCCGAATGACACTACTCTTTACTAACAATAAGTAAGTCATCTATAGAATGTAAGCATACATAGGTAATTCAATACTTTCCATTGGTGAATATATGATTCACATATTTACATGATGGTGCACATCCTTGAAACCTATAAGTAGCTTCACATTAATAGAGTAAAAAACTTTTTCCTAGACTAGTCTCATCAAAGCATACAACATACGTAAACATGTAATTCATACAGAACAGGAACCAACATGATGACTCAAGCATATTTACTTCATACTAGTGCATAAACACCATACACAATCAAATACATGAAAGACTAATTAATGATACGCACCCGAGGGTGCCTTCCCGTGCACCCCTAGACTTGAGTGCGGAGAATTGTTGCCTCCTTGGAGCATCTTCACTTGGACCATTAGGTTAAACTCTCTCCTTCGCATATTCTTTACTTCTCCTATTCGGACAATCCTTCATCATGTGACCCGGTTTGACACAACTGTAACAACCGTTAGAGTCCATCATACATTCTCCCCTATGTAGTATGCCACACTTCCTACAAGGTGGTCTCTCCTAGGATGTGAAGTCTTACGAACATCAGGGAGTAATCCCTAACTAACATCGATCCTTGTTTAAGGTTGATGAATTCCTCAACCTTAGACTCCTTCATTTATCTGGGAAAGAACCGCCCTAGAACAACCATCTTGAAAAGATCCCAAGTAATAAGACCCTCTCCTAAGGCTCTGATATCCTGCCACAACTTATATCAGGATTGAGATACATTCTTTAGCTGGTAGAATGCAACCTCAGACTTCTCCACATCAATCAAACCCAATAGCCTGAGCTTGTAAAGTTTTAGCTGGTCATCTTTATCAAAGTTGTCCTTACTTCTCAATATTCTCTTAACACCAAGAAATACGACATTAGATAAGGCACGATAAGATTAGAAAAAGAGAAATTTTCCTACACATCATGCAGTCTCTAATCCAGGATAGTGGTGCACTTAACTACAATGAATTAGAAACTACTCGATGTGGTTTATGTGAACTAATTATTATCATAATTTAACCTAGCGCTCTGATGCCAACTTTGTCACGATTGGAGTATAGATCCCAGACGAGACCGGCGTCGTTGACCTCTTAGAGATCGCAGACAAGCCTACATACATCATTCTTACTTTATCTAGCTTAATTTTAGCAGAAAATTTGAAACTTTTTGTTTCTTAAGATGCTTACTAAACTTTCTACTACATACGTAATTGTTCACCATCAACCATCTAAAATTAAGTTCATCAAATTAAAGAAAAAGTTTGTTATAACGATAAAAATGTACTTGCTAAATGCACCAATACAATGACTAAACAAAAACGAGAAACAAACACTAGTGGACCATACTCTACTAGCTCAATCCTACAACTAAGATAGAATGAAAATGGGAAAGCATCATAAAAAGCATGATAGCCTACCAAGTCTGCATTAATGCTCGACGTCCGGATAACTACAATGTTGATGTTGTAGCTCTAGTATCAACCTGTGCCTGCACTTAAAAGTTTAGAGTTGTATAGAGTTAGTACACGCTTGTACAAAGTATGGGATATGCAAGAACACACCAAGGACATGCATGAGTAAGATTAGCTCTTTCCTAACAACATGATTATATAAGGTCAAGTCATTGAACTTGCCAAATTGCGATTACGAAAGTGAGTGAACTTTCCAAATTTGAATCATTAAAATTTATGAACTTTGCAAATTTGGATTAGGAAGGTTATGCCATGAGAGTAACATGCATCATCATACTTAACATTTTGCACACATCGCACAACAACGTACACATAGCACATATCATAATTCCTATAACACATAACATTGTTCATATCATTCATTCGTATGCCATGAGACCTTGGAATTATAGACTTGACATTAAGACTTCCAAAAAAAGAGGGCTCAACATATGGGACCTCATCTAGGGAGTCTGCTTTAACAAACACAGAGACTGCTTCATTTATTCATACGTACTTCATTTAATTTCATTAATGGGCCATTGTAAACACCAACTATGGCTAGGATGCAGTTTAAGACTTTCATCGAATTTGTTGTGCAATGACCAAGAATGAACTAATTTCATTACTTGAATCTAACTCACCTTTTGATTATCCTATCCTAATAGCTTTGGTATCATTTGTTTTATTATGTGTCTCATTTGAGGCTGGCCTCATTCATTCATTGGGAGCTTTAACTTTAACCGCATATATCATGTAATAATCATGAAATCCAGTGTCATGAAACCCACCCCAAACAAGATTGGAATACCGGGGCCAAACTGACCCAAACATGCTAGAATACTGGTAATTGAAAACACGCCGATCTCATATATTGGCAGTATAGGTTCAAGTCTAGTAGATATAAAGATGACCGATACATGAAATGATGCCGAAAAGTCTACTCTGGAGCGTTAGGTGAACCTCTGCCCTTTTTTTAGTGAAGAAGGGCAATCCCACTCATAGATAGTCTAATCAGTGTTATATGATAAATTCAATACATTAAAAGTCATACGTCATGGAAATTGCTTCTATATGACAACATAAATAGATCAATAGTGATTCTCATCTCACCATAGTATTAAGGGAGTGTTAATCTCATTAATTCACTAGAGTGTCATAGAGACTGGTCTCTTCATTAAACTTACAGTCTAACACTTAAATAGATCATTTGAGATTGCGGTGTCAATCTTTGTACATTAGTTCTCATATCATGTTGTCACCCATTGATCAAATAAGCACATTTGCTATTGCTAATTACTCACCCTTTTATGTCAATGATAATTTCATTCATATGCCAATGACTTGAGAATTAGTATGTTTAACATATTAATTAACAAAAAACCTTCTAGGGTTTTTTTCATTTCAGGGTTCATTTCATCATTTCATTAAATACATCTGAGTTCACTTATTTTTAACGTAGCTACACTTAAGGTCTCTACATAAAGCCCTGAGGTTCATTATAGTTTGTTAAGGATTCACTTCTTAAGATTGATATGTACAAGACTTTATACACTTGTATGTAAGCCAAGCTCTCGATTTTGATATAAGTAGCAACATTATCTTGGAAATTAATTCACATATGGTTATGATCAATATGATTTGGGGAAGGGAACCCTGTTTTGAATCCCTTAGACAAGTTTCACATTTTATTTTTCTTTTTTATTTGATCCATGCGGCTTGGGGACCCGAATTCGAGCCCCAATGCCATCATTTAATTTTTCCCTTTATTTCTCTCTACATTTTTCGCTTAATGGAACTAAGAGGATGTGGGATCGAAACCCCACAACCTAATATACTTTTTATTTTCATTGACGTTAAATTTCTCTCCTTTGGATGAGGGAATATGGGTTTGAACCCCCACAACCACCATTTAATTTATTTTAATTTTTCTCCTTAGATCTCCCTAAGAGTTCGTGGGTTCGATTCCCACGCCTCACATCTTTTTCTATCATTTCCTTTAACTCTCCTTCACTTCCTCGAGGTCGTGGGTTCTATTCCCACGCCTCACATTTTATTTATTTTTCTTTTACTCTTTCTTAAATCTGATTGAGAGGTGGTGGGTTCGAATCCCACTACTCTCATTTCATATTTTTTCTTTTAAGTTACATTTTCCAGCCAATACCATGGTTCGAATCCCCTTCACCACATTTCTTTTTACTTATATATTTTCATGGACTTTACCATGGTGACGTCACAATTTCAATCCTCCATGATCTCAGTTGTTTTAATTCATTTTTTTCTACATTTTGAACCCTATTTTCTGACTGAAATTCCTCACTAGAAGCTGGAGATTTTCTTTGAATTTTATAGCATCCTTTCATCAAAATACACCTTAGTGATAAAGGGGAATTTCGACGCATTTTAGAACATTTAGGTGCGTTCTTCATGGGATGCGTTCAGACAGATATTATCCCTCAAACAGACCCATTTAAATTCATATGAAACATAACTTTACCTGAACATGTTGTACATTAAAAATAAAGAAACTATCATGTCATTTCCAAGTCCTTAAAACATGAACAATAGCCCGGTGCACCACCCACATATACAAAATGTAGACATTTATGAAACCTCAACATAAGTCACATAATTACCAAAATAGCGATATACACTACATCATGCACAAAAAAACGTTTAATCCCTGTTTGGTACCAGCAAACATAACCCAATACTATGATTCAATAGGAGCAAGTGACAGGGGATAGCCGGGGGGAAACAATCCTAGTTTTCGGAATGAAAATTCTGAACTTTGAAGGGTTTATCTTGGGAACGGGATCAAAGATAGAAGAGAACCCATACCTTGTTCGACATTTCAACGTCGTCTTTCAGCCAAAAACCTCGTCCAAAAAACACACGTCAAATCTAAGAGCTTCTACACAAACTTGACGGCAAACCCTCTATTTGCCTAAAATGTTGATTAGTGTTTGTTTATAATTTGATTCTGAGTTCTTCCAAACTCTTAAGAAAAAAAAAAAAAAAAAAAATTTGGATTTACCTACATTTTTTTATATTGGTAGAGCAAAAATGTGAGTGAGAGTGAAAGACACGTTAGAGAGAGAGCTAGCGTGGGAGAGAAGAGAGTTTTTTCGTTAGGCTTAGGGGTCTAGTTATAGGACTTAGTCAAATAGATTATTTATTTATTAAAATCTGATTTTCCTTTTATTTAAATCAGATAATACTAATAAATATAATTAAATACATTAATTCACCACCTTAATTAAACACAATTTAATCACTTGCTTCAACCTAGGTTCGAAACGATGGGGGGAGCAAGGACATCATTTCAAGACCAATTTCAGCCCCTCTCTCCCCCAAAATGCCCCTCCAATTAAATTATAAATAATTAATTATATATTAGGGTAATGTACATTAACTACCCTTATCCTGGAAAAAGACCTGTTACCCCTAGACCCTCCAAACCTAAATTTCCTCTTTTTAAGTCCGGCTAAAGACTACACAAGTAAATCTCGATCAAGTGACCCAACTGGCTGGAACCCAACCTTTTATAGTCAACTAATCTAACCAAGGTAGTTTTTCTTAGATTAGCAAGGGTCCGAGGGCCTGGTCCTACGCGCATCAATCCGTGTGAACACGGTCTAAACTTTGGCATTTTAGACATATTAAGCATTGTTACGCAGGTAACATTGGCCAAGTCCTAAACTCATAAAATGGGTTTTTTGAATAACGGAAGGCGACATCTGTGTTGGGCTTCACGAATCAGACGTTCCATGTGCCAATCAGCTTAGTGACATTGGTCGTGGCATGCACGTGTCGACACCCGCCATCTGTTATTGGTCATGGTCTGCTTGCATCAAATGTGCACATATGGCTAACGACGTCTACCAACATCAGGTAACATCGTCTAAGGCATGCACACATCAAACATGGTGTGTGCGCATAGAATGGGAGACATCAGTCATGGTATGCATGCATCGACCAACAATAGAAGATATCGGTCATGGCCTGCACGCATCGGGCGTAGCATGTGCGTATATGGAAATGACGCCTGCCAATGTCAGGAGATATCTGCCAAGGTATGCATTCATAAACGTGTTGTGTGCAGATTAGTTAGGAGTCATCCGTCATTGTCTGCATGCATCGGAAGTAGCATGTGCGTATGTACAAAATGACGTCTTCCAATGGCATAACCATCAGCCAAGGCCTGCAAGCTTCAAGTGTGGAGTGTGCGCATCGGCGGGGCAACATTTGTGGCCTACACTCATCAGCTTATGTCATATGACATCAACCAAGGCGTGCAAGCATCAGTTCTTGTGTGTGCACATCGGCTGGGAGATATCAGTCGTGGCTTGCACGCATCATCCAATAGAATAAAAAATTGTAATGTAATGCACGCATTGGGCGTAACATGTGCATAGATGGAAAACACGACTGCTCCAAGGCATGTATGCTTCAAATGTGGTGTGTGCACATCAGCTAGGATTCATCGTTAATGGACTAAAAGCATCACAAATAGAATGTGCCCAAGTTGTAAATGTCTTCTTTCAATGGTATCAGCATTAGCCAAGGCTTGTAAGCTTCACGCATTGCGTGTGCACATCGGTTGGGTGACATCATTCGTGGACTACACGCGTCGGCTAACGTCATATAATATCGTCCAATGCGTGCAAGCATTGGCCTTAGCATGTGCGCATCGACTAGGAGACATCACTTATGGCCTAATTGTATCGGTCAATGTATGAACAAATCAAAAAGTATATGTGTGCATCGACTACGCGACATCAGTTATGGCCTAATTGCATCGGTCAATGTATACACGGATTAAAAAGTATATGTGTGCATCAATTTGGAGACATCGTTCGTGGCATGCGTACATTGCCCAAAGGAAGACGACATCGGACATGGCCAGCACGAATAAGCTGGTCGAAGAGGGAATGGAAGATGACGTGAGACTTTATTATTGCAAGAAAAACGTATCTTCAATGTCAGGCGACATCAGTCAAGGCATGCACACATCAAATGTGGTGTGTGCGCCTCGGCTATGATACATCGATTATCGCCTGCACGCATAAGACATAGGTTGTGTGCATACGGTGAAAAACGTCTGCCAATGGTATCAACAAAAACCAAGGCCTGCAAGCATCACTCATGGCTTGTGCACATTAGTAGGGCGACATCGCCTGGGCAACATCCGTCGTCGCATGTGCTCATCTCTTTGGCTAAATCAATCAAGTCCTGCATGCATCGTTCAAGCGACGTCGACCAATGACAAACAACATCACCACCGTTGTGCATGGATTTGACATTTCCTCCGCACATTAGAAGGCTACGTCACTAAAAACATGTGCCATCAGTTAAAACATGCATGCATGTAACGTGGCATGTGCTCATCCGCGGGGAAAAATTGGCGTTTTCAATTAAGTATCAATAATTTTTACATGCATCTGGCTTGGAATGTGCATGTAGGCCCACGGCACGCGTCATCGGCCAGGAGACATTGGCCATGGAGTACCCGCATCAGTTGTTGCCTATGAACCTTGCTCAATCGATCTCGATCGTGGAATACCCACATTGTGCACATTACATAGTCCTCTTTGGGCATGGCCTACAGACATCGTTCAGCCAACGTGTGGCGTGTCCTGCCCCTACCACCCTTGGCCTACAGACAACTATTAGTTACATCGAAGATGGTGTGCCAACATCGACTTTGGCATTTAGATAACGTTAAACCAACATCGGACGGAACCGGCATACATCGATTTACCGACATCCAACATGGGTGGTCCTAATCATATTTAGCATAGGCACATCGGTTTGCCGACGTCAAACAACTTTTGGTTGCATCATTCGTGGCCTACATACATCTGTTTCGGGACGTAGGATTAGGATTAGGATGTTGCCATGAATGCGTTATTCAGTAATAGAACAAGGTACTATATTGTATGTGAATTTTTGCGGTTAATTCATATTTTTTCTGTAATTTTCCCATTTTTTCTTAATTTAGAAATTATGCAATTTTTGGATTGGTCAGAGAAAAATAATTATTCAAAAAATCATTAGTTTTAAAATTGTTGAATTAAGGTTACTATTAATTATCAGGGAGTTTGGAAAATAAATTGATATTTCATCAATTTTCTAATTTTTTCATTAATTACTTTTTTTCGAGATTTGATGAAAAAATAAAAATTCTAACAAAATGTTGAAATTGTTGAATTTAAGGTAACTATATTTATTTGTAAATATTTGGCGTTAATTTTAAAATTTTATCATATTTCCCAAATTTTTTTTTTAATTAATTACTTATTCTCGAAATTTGCTCACAAAAATTTAAATTACAAAAAATTGTTGAATTAGATTTAAGGTTACTCTATTTATTTGTGAACTTTTGGGGTTAGTTTTATATTTTTATAGATAATTATTTTTATACTCAATTATCATATTCGTGATTTGCCAACACTAAAAAAGTCAAAAAAAAGTGTTGAAAAACTATAATGTTAGGATGAATAAAAGTTATTTATGATAAAAAAAAACAAATGCAAGTTTGTACCTTAGAACGTACACATTTGGTTGGTACGTGTTCTTTATTAGAATCGGCGCAACAGAATCCAGAGCTCCATGTGGGCCACGCATAGGAGGTAGCACGTGGTCATCAAACATGCGCATCGGCGAACTACATATGACAACAATCATGGCTTGCACACATAGGACGTGTGAATATGGAAAATAACATCCACCAACATCAGGGGACATCCTCGAAGGGCCACAAGAATAAAATGTGGTGTGTGCTTATCGACGGAGTCACATCAGTCGTTGCTTGCACGTATCAGCCAACGACAAACGACATTGGTTATGGACTTCATCCAACGGCAAAACATGTGTGCATATGGAAAATGATGTTTGCCGAAGTATGCGACATAGGCAAAGGCCTGCACGTATGAAATGTGGTAAGAGCGAATCGGTTTGCCGACATTGACCATGTCCTACATGCATCAGACATAGCATGTGCGCTTCTTGCAAATGTCGTCTGCCAGTGTCAGGCGACATCAGCCAATGAATGCACTCATCAAATGTGGTGTGTGCGCAATGGCACGCTACATCGGTCATCGTTTGCACGCATGAAATGTTGCATGTGTGCATCAACTGGGTGACATCAGTCGTCGAATGTGCATATCAGTCATGGCCTGTACACATCAGAATTTCAAAAATGGCAAACAATGTCTACCAATATTTGGGGACATTGTTCAAGGGTTTTACGTAACAAACGGGTTGTGTGCGCATTGATTACACGACAAAAGTTGTGGCCTACGCATATCGGCCAGTGAGAAACGTCATCGATTATGAGCTGCAGACATAAGTGTAACATGTGCGCATAAGGAAAAAAATGTTTGCAGACGTCAGGCGACATTGACGAAGGCCTACATGCATCAAACATGGTGTGTGCGCAACGGCAAGCCATATCAGTCATGTCCTGCACGGATCCAATATTACATTTGTTAATCAGTTTGGTCACATCGGTTGTTGCATGCGTGTGTCGACAACGACAACCGTCATTAGTCTTGGCCATGTTGCATCGGATGTGCACATATGACTAACGACGTCTATCAACATCAGGCGACATCATCCAAGGAATGCACACATCGAACATGGTATGTGCGCATCCACACGGCGACATCAGTCATTGCATGCGAGCATCGGCCAAAAGTAGAAGACATCGGTCATGGCCTGCACGCATCGATTTCATCATATGAGTATATGGAAAACAACGCCTGCCAATGTCAGGCGACAACTACCTAGGCATGCATGCATCAAACATAGTGTTTTCACATCAACTAAACACCATAGGTCATTGTCTGCATTTATTGGATGAAGCATGTGAGCAAGTGGCAAACGACGTAATCCAATGGCATCAGCATCAGCCAAGGCTGCCAGTCGCATGGGTTATATGTGGAGCATCGTTGGCACATCATTCGAGCTCATGAACCTTCGCAGACACGACGTTGGATTCGTTGGATGCGGCATTGTAAAAATTACTTGTTCTTCTTCAGGCGTGACCTACAAACATTGTTAAGTTAATGTAGGGTGTGGCCTTCCCCCAGTGGTCTTGGTCTAACACAATTGCAGCGATAGTAAGATATTATTATAAATATTATAGATCTATATATCTGATACATAGTAGTATATATATATATATAGATATAATATGATATGTATATATATATTCTATATGATTAAAGCAATTGTGTTTTTTTACCTTAAAATGTACATATTTGGTAGTACATGTTCATTACGATTCATTGGAAAAATGATGCCTACTTCTTTAAGTCAGAATCAGCGCAACTGAATTAAGAGCTCTATATAGGCCATGCATAGGACATAGCATGTGGGCATCACACATGCGCACACACGAACGACATACGACATTGGTCATGAACCACACGCATCAAACATGCATATGTGGAAAATGACATCCACCAACATTAGGCATTATCCTCGAAGGCCCAGACACATCAAACGTGGTTTGTGCGCATCGACGGAGAGACAACAGTCGTGACATGTGCACATCGTCATTAACAAACGATATTAGTCTTGGCTTGCATGCAACAGCCTAACATATGTAGATATGGCAAATGAAGTTTGTAGAGGTAGAGCGACATCTACCAAGGCCTGCATGCATCAAATGTGGTTTTTGCGCAGTTGTTGGATGACATTGGTCAAGGTCTGCATGCATCGGACGTAGCATATGCGCTACTGTCAGACGACATGAGCCAGTGTTATGCTACATCGGCTAAGGTGTGTGTGCAACGATAGGTGACATCGGTCATGGGTTGCACGCATCAAACAATGCAGGTGGGCATCAACTTGGTCACATCAGTCGTGGCATGCAAACATCAGCCAATGACGTCCAAGATCAGTCATTTCCTGCATACATCAGAAATTTACACATGCCAAATGACATCTACCAATGTTAGGGGAAATCGCCAAAGGCTTTATGCATCAAATGGGTTGTGTGCGCATTGATTGGGAGACAAAGGTTTTGGCCTGCGAATACTGGCCGATGGAAAACAACATCACTCATTGCTTGCATATATCAGTGTACCATGTGCGCAAATGGAATACAACGTCTACAAACATCAGATGACATTGGCCAAGTCTGTTATGCATCACATGTGTTTTGTGATAAATGGCAGGCGACATCAGTCATGGCCTGCTTCCATCAGATGTGCACATATGGCTAACGTCGTCTACAAACTTCAGTTGAAATCATCCAAGGCATTCACACACCAAACATGGTGTGTGCGCATCGAATGGGAAACATTAGTCATGGCCTGCGCGCATCTGCTAATAGTAGAAGACATCGAACATGGCTTGCACGCATCGGGCGTATCATATGTGTATATGGAACGATGCATGAAAATATGAGGCGACATATAACAAGTTTGCATTTATCGAATGTGGTTTGTTCACATCAGCTAGGCGCTATCGGTTATTTTCTACATGCATTGGACGTCGCATGAATGCAAGTAGAAAACAACATCTTCTAATGGAATCAACATCAGCCAAGGCCTGGATGCTTCAAGCATGGCGTGTGCGCATCGGTGGGGTGACAACGTTCGTGGCCTACATGCATAGGCCAATGTCATATGACATCGACCAAGGCTTGTAACCATCAGTTCTGGTATGTGCACATCAATTGGGCGATATCAGTCGTTACTAGCTCGCATCGACCAATATAAGAAGAAAACCTTCATGGCCTTTACGCATCGGTCATATCATGTGCGTATATGGAAAACAACGCCTGCCAATGTGAGGTGATATATGCCAAGGAATGGATGCTTCAAACGTGGTTTATGCATATCAACTATGGTTTCTGCACATCAACTAGGCTTCATCGGTAATGGACTGTAAGCATGGGAGATGGAATGTGCGCAAGTTGTAAATGACGTTTTTCAATGGCATCAACATCAACCAAGACTTCCTAGCTTCACACATGGCGTGTGCGCATCGGTTGGGTGACATCATTCGTGGCCTACACGCATCGGCCATTGCCATATAACATCGTCCAAGGCCTGCAAGCATTATCTTTTGCGTGTGCGCATAGACTGGGTGACATCAGTTGTGGCCTGCTTCAATCGGCCAATGTATGCACGCATAAAAAATTATGTGTGTGCCTCAATTGCGCGACACCATTTGTGGCTTGCGCATAGCCCAAAGGCAGACGACATAGTTTATGGCATGCATAAATCGGATGTTTCATGTGCTTGCATTAGAAAATAACGCCATCAAATGTAAAGCGGCATCAGTTAAGGCATGCACACATCAAATGTGGTGTCTTCCCATTGTCTAGAATACAGTAGTCCTGTCTTGCTCGCATAAGACATAGGTTGTGCGCATGTGGCGAACAACGTCTGCCAATGGTATCAACAACAACCAAGGCCTACAAGCATCACTCATGGCGTGTGCACATCGGTAGGGCGACAACGGTCATATCGTGCGAGCATCGGCCAACGTGAGATGACATCGGCTAAGGCTTGGACGCATCAAATGTGGAGTGTGCACATCGGCTGAGCGACATCAGTCATGACATGTGTGCATCGGTTTGGCTACATCGTTCATGGCCTGCATGCATCTCTCAAGGGACGTCGTACAACGAAAAACAACATATTCAAAGGCCTGTACACACCAGACATGTTCTGCGCGCATTGGCAACTACATCACTCAACGACATGTACCATCAGTCAAAACATGCATGCATCTAACGTGGCATCTGCGCATCTTCTAGGGGACATTGGCTTCTTCAATTTAGCATCAATTAAATTTTACATGCATCTGGCATGGAATGTGCACGTCAGCCCATGACATGTGTAATCGTCCAGGAGACATTGTCTGTGGAGTACCCACATCAGTCGTGACCTATGCACCTTGCTCAGACGGTGTCTATCATGGACTACCCGCATTTCACATTACATAGTCGTATATGGGTGTGTCTTACAAACATCGTTCACGGAACATTAGGCATGGCCGGCCCCTATCGCCCTTGGCCTACACATAACTATCAGTGACGTCAGAGATGGCCTGCCAATATCGACTTTGGCCTGCATACAATGTTAAACAACCATCGGACGTTAACTGCATACATCGATTTACCGACATAGAACGTGGGCTGCCCTTATCGTATTTAGCATACACACATCAGTTTGTTGAAGTCAAACGGTCTTTCTGGCAGTGCATTGCGTTGTGGCTGCATACATGTTAGGGGAGTCGACGTCTGCGTGACCGCATTATATCAAATAAAGTAAACTAAAAGGGTGTTACTTATAGTTATTCTGAATTTTGGCAGTAATTTCCATATTTTTTTCATAATTTCCTATATTTTATTAATAAAATATGCATTTTTGGGAATTTACCAAGTGGAAACCTATTATTTCAAAAACTTATTAAATTGTTGAAGTTAAGGTTTACTTATAATATATATGTGAATTTTGGCATAAATTTTATATTTTTTATTCATATTCAATTAATTACTCATTTTCAGAATTTTGTAGAAATTGTTGAATTTAATCTAACTATATTTATTTGTGAATTTTAGGCGTCAATTTTAAATATATCATATTTTTCCAATTTTTTAATAAATGAACTACTCATTCTCGTGATTTTCTCACACAAATTAAAATTACAAAAAAAATTGTTGAAATAGTTATATTTAAGGTTACTCAATTTATTTGTGATTTTTTTTTGTTAATTTTATATTTTTATAATATTAATTTTATTTTTATTTATCAATTACTCATATTTGCGATTTGCCAAAAAAATAAAAATTCAAAAAAAGTTGTTAAAAACTATATTTTTATGTATATAAAAGTTATTTATGATAAAAGGAAAATGCAAGTTGTAACTTAGAATGTACATATTTGGCTTTTACATGTTCTTAATGATTCATTTGAAAAACAATGTCTACTTCTGTATGTTAAAATCGGTAAAACGGAATCAAGAGCTCCATGTGGGCCACACATAGGACATATGTTGTGGGCATCACACATGCGCATCGGTGAACTACATATGACGAAAATCATGGCTCTCATACATTAGGCGTTCCCATATGAAACATAACGTCCACCAACATCAGGTGACATCCTTGAAGGCCCGCAAGCATAAAATGTTTTGTTTGCTTATAGAATATACGACATAAGTCATGGCTTGCGCACATCGGCCAATGGCAGACGACATCGGTTATGGACTGCATGCAACGGCATAACAAGTACGTATATTTAAAATGACGTATAAAAATCTATACGACATCGGCCAAGGCGTGCACGTATCAAACATGGTGTGTGCGCATCGGCAGACGACATTGGTCATGACCTACACACATTTGACATAGCATGTGAGCCACCAATCCACCCACCCCCCCCTCCCCCACGTCCCTCCAAACCCTCCTAAACGTTCCTACCCCGAGCATAAGATCATTCATCATCCCCACCCCGCCAGACGCCCCTGCTTAGCCAACACCTAACTCCCCCTCAATCAAACGCACCACAATCCATCTTGTCCCCCCCCCTACACCTTCCCCAAACATACTCCAACCCCAGCCCCCCCAGGTACACCCCCCATATTACCCCTTCCTGTCCATCCCAGCCCCCCTTCCTACACTCCTCCGTCTATAATCACCTCAACCCTGACTGTCTCTATTGCTCCCCTCCCCTACTCCCCACGCTCATACCCCTCACCCAACCACCCCCCCGCCCTAATTCCTACATAAAGGCCATTGCCCACTCCTTCTAGACCCCCCCTCCCCTCCTCTACACTACAAGTGATCCCTCACTCCTACCACCCACTGGTTACCGCTCCTCCCCACTACTAAGTCTTGCGCGATCTCTTTTCACCCCTGTTTGCTCACGTGATATTGTCACGCCCTTCATTTAAAATGCGTCTTCCAAGGTCAGGAGAACATAGGTAAAGGCCTACACGGAATAACTGGGGGATTGTGCGACAAAGGAACGGCACATCGGGGTAATGGTTTGCATGCATTAAAAACGTTGCAGTGTTTGAATGAGTAGACGATTATCAGGTCGTGGAATGCGATAGCTTCATGACCCTTACACAGCGGAATTCGCATATGGGGGGGGGGGGGGGGGGAAACAACATCAACCAATGTTAGGGGACATTGTCCAAGGGCTTTACGCAACAAATGGGTTGTGTATGCATTGACTGCGTTATAAAAGTTGTGGCGTGACCATATCGGCGAATAAAAAATGACATCGATCATTACTTGCATGCATCAGCGTAACATGTGCGTATAAGGAAAAAAACGCTTGATGATGTCAAGAGACATTGACCAAGGGCTACACGCATCAAACGTAGTATGTGCACAACGACAAGCGACATCCGTCATGGCCTGTACAAATCATATATTATATATGTTAATTGTTACATCATATTTACCGACCTGAACATTTTTAAAAGTTATTTTAAGTTAGATTTTTTAGGCAATTTTGCCATAAAGAAATATATTTTAGCATTTTTATTTATAAAATTATTGATAAATATAGTAAAATATTTATTTCTTAATAAATTTTGAAAAAAAATGTTATATTAAAATTTACAAATAAGTGATTTTTTAATTATATTAATATTTTTTTAATTTATGTTAGTATTAGTGAGATAAAAGTCCTAAGTTTCATCAATAAAGATTAAAATCTCTAGCCTATTGATCAATTTATTTCAATTCAAACCATTTTATTTCAAATCTTATTTCAATTACAAACAACCGTTTCATTTCAATTCTAACCAATTGTTATTTCAATTTATGACCATTCAAAATCTTATTTTAATTCTATCTTTCAATCTCGGTCGTCCGTCTTGAGAAAATCAATCTTAGCCACTCATCTCATTTCAATTCAAGGGCCAAGATTAAATATCTTTTACTCCATTTTTATTCCACAAAAAACAAACATTATATTCATTCATTCTTCCTCTCTCAAAATCAGAGAGTCGTCGCCCCTCTCCTCTCTCTCTGTGCTCCAGCGAAGAATCCACCATCAGAGGCGGCGATGCCCCGCTCTCCTACCCCATTCCCTCTCCCGCCGCTCCCTCTCTCTCTCCTGGTTTTCCTCTTCTCTTCCCCTTCTTATTGTTTATCTTCTTCTATTACATAACACCAGCAGAAGCAAGAAGAACTCGGCGAGAAGTGAACCTCAACAACAAATCCATGCATAAGCAGCCGGCAACGCCAGCAAGCCTCCGGCCAGCAGCGATAGCCGGCGAGGAGTGGCGCCAGGCGATGTTTATATTTCTCGGCAGATTTCCCACGCCACCAGTAGCTTCAGACAGCAACCGGCAGCCCCTGCGCAGTAGATAGAACAGCCGGACAACAGCACCGGTGAAGGTAGAACACCGTTCGAATAATGTGCGAGCTTCCGCTTTGCTAAAGACGGATCTTTACAGATCCATTGAGGTTTCATCTTTTTCGTCATATATTACAAAAAAATTATTTAAATATTGGAACTTACGATTTTCTGCAACATGATCTTGTGAAATTAATGTCATGTTTACTTCATAGTAAGCATGTGTTATTATTTATGATTCTCTAAATTTGTTGATGTAATATTTATGTTATATAATTTAGTCATTTGTAATTTTAAAGAGAGATGTATGCTTTTGGTTGGTACTGTTGAATACTTTGGACTCATGCTAATGTGATCCTCTGTTTCTTAAATCGTATGTTTCTTCAAGAATTACGTGTTCGTTTTGGTTGAAATTCATGTGAGAGGTCATAAAATCATAAACGAGCATGTTTGGGTTGGAAATGTCCTGGAAAATATTCCTAAGTACCATCCAAGGGTCCTTGAAGAAGGACCCAAGTTGGTGCCCAAGATTGTCAAGGACAGCACAACCAACGGATGGCAATGGAAACCCAGTGGGTCAGTCGAAGCCCCGTTGTTGGTGTCTCATTAATTGGGACTTAGGCAGGGAAGAGTAGAGACCAAAGTTGAGTCTCTAAACCAAACGACGGGAGTACAAGACTGTCTGTTTGTGGAAAAACGGTCCATCAACTGCCAACCGTCGAAGGCACTGTCCCTGCGCAATTTAACTGTTTATTTGAGAGGTGAAGTTGTAAGTTCACCCCACGTGCAAATAAGACTTTTGGCGGTTCCTTAAGGGTATTTTTGGTATTTTAAATCTGTTGATAAGTCTTTAAAACATAGAAGATTTCATTCTTCAAAATCAAAAACCCAAAATTCCCTAAAACTCCATTGGAGCTAAAACTCAGGGAAGGGCTTGAATTTGAGATTTGAGTGGATATTATTCATCAAATTGAAGTATTAGCTTCGTTAAGTATGTTTTTTGATCCTTGAAACTCTATTCAACAAGGATATTAACTTTCAAAGATGTTTTCTGAAGTATATCATGATCTTCCATGGGTTCTTGCATTAAAGGTTCTTAAGAATTAAATATTATTTGAATTTTTATTATATTGATTATTCTAACTCAATTAACCTATGAACCAATGTAATTGATGAACCCTAGTTTTTTGACTACTTTATGGGATACTTAATATTGACTAAATGCATATAAATTCTAGTGTAGTTTTCTATGGACTATCTAATGATGTAATAATTGTATTCAATTAATGTATAGGGTGTATTAGATTGATTAATCTATGTGAATTAACCTAGTTTCATTGATTATTGTTATTTATTCATTGTATTGATGATCATGGCCATTGGTAAGGGCCTTATGGCATTAAATTGGGTGATTTATCATTTGATTAAGGTGTTGAGGATGAAGTGGTGGTAGGCTGGCCTAGTTCTCCCTTTTTTTTATGTTAATAAGACTTCAATTATGTTGTTATTTGTATGGTCCACTTATGATTGCGATTTTATGTGCTTTACTTGCAATTGATATTGCCTTGTGGCGTTACATTATGTATTATGATGATCCCGGCCTTGTCGGCAATTAATTAATGTAATGTGGTTATTTGTGTATTTGATTATGTGAAGTATGACAATCCCTATCTACAAGTCAAGTACTTTTAATGTATATGTGGTTCTTCTATTGATGTTTTATAGGTGATCATGTTAGACTATGACTATAACTTATGTGTATAGTCTTAGGGTTGATGCTTGGTTATTCCTACTTGACTATATGAGTGTATGATGGTCATATAGATGATGATACAATATTTTATAGGATGACTTTAAGAGGATATGGTTATGTCTATGTTCTTGTAGAGTGACATGTAATATGTGTTAAGGTTAAGTATGTTTTTCCTTGTCTTGGTTAACTTGTGTCCCTTACTTAATGCATGTATGAATGTGAATATGTGATATCTTGAATTAGGATGCTAAATCCTCTTAGCCTGGTTTGTGTGAATGAAATGAGACAGTAAATGATGTTAAGAGAGTCCTTTATGTGAAACCTTTAACCTAGTTTTACGGTTAAGAATGTTGAAGTCGAAAACCATAATGGTATTCTTTAAAGTAAATGAATAATATACTTAAGGTTGATTGTATAGAATGACATCATATCAAACCTTAGGAAAGTCATCATGAGCTTCTTATCGCCATTGTAAGGTATCCCTAGAGGACCTCTTTCTTAGTCTAAATTTAATTGGGTTATGAATTTGATATGGAACCCTTTATATGAACCTTAGTGTGAATAACTATAAGAACAAAGGCTAGCACCGAGTGAGTGTGGTAAGGGAAGTAGTTTTATTCAAAGAATGAGATAAGAATACAAAGCATGCCCTTCATATTCCATAATAATGTGGCTACACGGGATGTATCAAAGTTCTACCATTGTAAGAGCTTGTAGAAGACCTCCGAGACGTCAAGTACACCGGTTGCAATATGAGATTTTCCCTAAACTCTAAGGTGTGTTTTTGGGATGTGACACGATGTAGCACGTGTGCAGGTGGATAACGACGTATTCTAATGGTATCAATATCATCCAAGGCCTGCAAGCTTCACGCATGGTGTGTGCGCATTGGCTGGGCGACATCACTCATAGCTGACACGTTTGGCCAATGTCATACGACATTGGCCAAGGTCTGCAAGCATCAGTTTGCGTGTGCACATTAGTTGGCCGACATTAGTTGTGGCCTGCATGCATCGGCCAAATAAAGAAGACAATGGTCATGGAGTACATGCATCCGGCGTCGCATGTGTGTATATGGAAAATGACACATGCCAATGTGATACGACATTTTCCAAGGCATGCATGCATAAAATGTGGTGTGTGCACATCAACTAGGCGTAATTGGTCATGGACAGAACGTATCAGACATAGCATGTGCGCAAGTTGAAAATGACGTCTTTCTATGGCATCAACATTAGCCATGGCCTGCAAGATTCATGTGTGGCGTATGTGCATCCGCTGGGCGATATAAGTCGTGATCCACACACATCGCCCAACATCTTATAACATCTTCCAAGACCTGCAAGTATTAGTTGTGGCATGTGTGCATCGACTGGGCAACATCAGTTGTGGCCTTCTTGCATCGACCAATTTCAGATGCATAGTCCAAGGCATGCACACTTCAAACACTGTGTGTGTGCGTCGATTGGGAAACATCTGTAGTGGACTGCACACATTGGCCAGAGGCTAACGACATTGGTCATGTCTCGCACACATTAGATGGTGAAAGTTCATGCATTGCCAAACGATCTTTGCCAATGTCAGGCAGCATCATCCAAGGCATGCATGCAGAAAATGTGGTGTGTGTGTATTGGGTAGGCGACATTGGCAATATCCTACATGGATTTTGTGCGCATGTGGCGAACGACGTTTTCCAATGTCATCAGAAAGAGCCAATGCCTGCAAACATCACCCCTGGCGTGTGAGCATCAGTAGGGCAACATCGGTCATGGCCTGCGAGCATCGGCCAACGTCAAATCAAATTGGCCAAGGCATGCACACATCAAATGTGGAGTGTGAGCATCCATTGGGCAACATCATTCATGGCATGTGCACATCAGCTTGGCAACCTCGGTTGTGGCCTCCAAGCATCGGTCAGGCGACGTTGGCCAACGATTGATAGCATCATCAAAGGCCTGCACGTATTTGATGTGTCCTGTGCGCATCAGAAGGTCACATCACTCAAAGACATGTTCTATCCTTCAAGGCATGATTGTATCTAACGTGTCATGTAAGCATCGGTTGGGCGAAATGAGCGTAATTTATTTAGCATCAACACACATTTACATGCATCTGACGTGGAATGTACACATCTGCCAACGTCGTGCGTCATTGGCCAGAGACATTGGTCGTTAAGTACCAGCATCAGTCATGGCCTATGAACCTTGCTCAACCGCCGTTGATCGTGGACTGCCAGCATTGTGCACATTACTTAGTCAACGTTGGGTATGTCCTATAGACATCGTTCAATGAACTTTTGGTGTTTCCTACCCCCATCACCCTTGTCCTATACACAACTGTCAGCGATATCGGACATTTCCTGCTCATATCAACTTTGTCCTTCACACAACGTTAAACTATCATTAGACGTTAGCCTGTATACATCGATTTTCCGACGTCTTGAAATAAAGGAACTTAAGGTTATTATATTTATTTGTGAATTTTTGGCGGTAATTTCATATTTTTTTTTGATAATTTCCTATTTTTATTAATTAATTACTTACACATTTTTTTTGGATTTCAAAAAAATAGTTGAATTTAAGGTTACTATAATTATATGTGAATTTATTACGTAAATGTTATATTTTTATCATATTTTCATATTTTTTATCGATTAATTACTCATTTTCAAGATTTGACGAAAAAATAAGAATTCAAAAAACTTATTAAAATTGTTGAATTTAAGGTAAGTATCTTTATTTGTCAATTTTTGGCATTAATTTTATAATTTTATCATAGTTTTCCTATTCTTTATAAATTAATTTCTCATTCTCGAGATTTGCTAAGAAAAATAAAAATTACAAAAAATTGTTGAAATTGTTGAATTTAAGGTTACTATCGTAATTTGTGATTTTTTTGCGTTAATTTTATATTTTTATGATATTAATTCTATTTTTATTATTTAATTACTCATATTCATGATTTTCCCAAAAAAACAAAAATAAAAAAGTGTATGAAACTATATTTTTATATGTATCAAAATTATCTATGATAAAAAGTAAATGCATGTTTTTACCTTAGAAGGTACATATTTGGGTTGTACATGTTCATTATGATTCATTGGATAAATGATGCCTACTTCTCTAAGTCATAATCGGAGAAACCGAATCAAGAGATCCATGTGAATCTTGCATAGGACGTAGCATATGGGCATTAGACATGCGCATCGGAAAATGGCAGACGATGTCGGTCATGGCCTGCACGCATTGTACGTGAACTATGGAAAATGATGTCCATAAATATCAGGAGACATCCTCGAAGGCTTGCACGAATCAAAAATGTTGTATTCGCATCGATTGAGCAACATCAGACGTAGCGTGCGCATATCGCCCAAAGGCAGACTCCATTGGTCATGGACTGCACGCAACAACGTTACATGTGCGCAAATGGAAAACGACGTTTCAAGACTTAGGCGACATAAGACAAGGTCTCCATGCATCAAACATGGTGTGTGCTCATCGGCAAATGATGTTTGCCATTGTCACGCGACATTAGCCAAAGCCTGCATGCATCAAATGTTGTGTGTGTGAAATGGGAGGCAACATCGGTCATGGTTTGCACGCATAAGACATTGTGTATGTCCACAACTTGTGGCATGCGCACATCGGTCAACGACGACTGACATCGATCATGGTCTGCACACATAAGAAGTGAGCGTATGGAAAATGAAGCCTACCAATGCCAGGGGACATCGTGCAATGGATTTACATATCAAACATATTTTGTGCGCATTGACTGGGCAATTAATGTTATGCCTTGTTCATATCGTCAAATTTCAAACGACATCAATCATGGCCTGCATGTCTCATCGTGACATGTGCGAATATGGAAAAACATCTGAATACGTCAAGAAGCATTGGAGAAGGCCTATACGCATCAAACTTTGTTTGTTCGCAACGGCAGGATACATCTGTCATGGACTGTAGACCTCAAATATTTCACATGCTAATCAGCTTGGCGATATCGTCCGTGGCATGTGCGTTGGACAATGCAAACTGTTATTGGTCATACACTACTTGCATCGTACGTGTGCATATGGCCAATGACGTCAACTAACATCAAGAGACATTAAATAAGGATTGCATCCATCAGTTTTAGGGTGTGCACATCGGCTGGACGACATCAGTCGTGGCCTGTGAACATCGACCAACAGAACAAGACAACAGTCATGGCCTACAAACATCTGGCGTAGCATGTGCGTATATGGAGAACAATATTTGCAAATGTTTGGCGACATATGCCAAGGAATCATGCGTCAAACATGGTGTCTGCACATTGTCTGGTTGATATCAGTCATGGTCTGCGCGCATAGACCAAAATTAGAGGACATCTGGCATGGCCTGCACGAATTAGGCATAACATGTGCATATATGGACAACGACGCCTGCCAATGTTAGGAGACATTATGAAATGTATGCATTGGTGTGTGCACATCATCTAGGTGTGATCAGTCTTGGACTGCAAGTATCAGACATGGCATGTGCGCAAGCGGCTAACGATGTCTTCCAATGGAATCAACATCATCCAAATCCTGTAATATTCATGTGTGGCTCCTACGCATCGGCCGAACGACATCATTCGTGGACTACACGCATCGTCCAATGTTACATGAAATCGACAAAAGAAGGCCATGACCGATGTCGCCTAGACGTTGTGCACGTACAACATTTGATATGTGCATGCCTTTGCCGATGCGACCTTACATTGGCAAACATCGTTTGCCAATAAGAGCACATGCAACATTCGATGTGTATTGGACATGACCGATGCCATATGCCTTTGGCCAATGCGTGCACACTAAATATGATGTCGCCTAATTGAAGAGCACACACAATGTTTGATGTGTTCATTCCTTGGAAGATGATGCATGACATCGACCGATGCAAGCAGGCCACAAACGATGTCGCCCAGTCGATGTGCACACGCCAAAACTAATTCTTGAAAACATTGGATGATGTCATATGACATAAGCCGATGCGTGTAGGCCACGAATGATGTCGTCCTACCGATGCACACACACTATGCATGAAGCTTGCAGACTTTGGTTGATGTTGATGTCATTGGAAGACGTCGTTTTCCACTTGCACACATGCTATGTCTGATGCTTACATGCCATGACTGATGATGCCTAGCAGATGTGCATACACCAAGTTTTATACATCCATGCTTTGGTAGATGTCTCCTGACATTGGCAAATCTCGTTTTCCATATATGCATATGCTACGTCTGATTCCTACATGCAATAATTGTTGCGTTCTTTTATTGGCGGATGTGCACAGACCACGAAGGATGTCACCAAGATGATGTGCACACACGACAACTGATGCTTGCAGGCCTTAGACGATGTCATATTACATTTGCCGATGTATGTAGGCAATGAAAGATGTAGCCTAGACAATGCGCACACTCCACACGTGAAGCTTGCACGCCCTGGCTGATGTTTATGCCATTAGAAGACATTGTTTTCCACTTGAAAACATGATACATACGATGCTTTCAGACAATGACTGATAACGCCTAACTTATGTGTACACATCACATTTTATTTATGCATGCCTTGGCTGATATCGCCTGACATTGGCAGGTGTCGTATTCAATATAGGCACATGCTATGCCCGACGCATGTTGGTCATGACCGATGTCTTCCTATTTTTGCCGATGTATGCAAGCCATTCCTAATGTTTCCCAGGCCATGCGCACACATCACGTTTAATGGATGTATGACTTTGTATATGTCGCCTGACATTGTACGACGTCGTTTTTCATATCTACACTTGCTACGCCTGATGCGTGCAGGCCATGAATCTGGTCTTCTACTATTTGTCGATGCGTGCAGGCTACGAATGATATCTTCCTGCCGATGTGAACACGCCACAACATATGATTGCATGCCTTGGACGATGTCATATTACATTTGTCGATGTGTGTAACGATGTCTATCAGCCGATGCACACATGCCACACATGAAGTTTACAAGTCTTGTCTAATGTTCATGCCACTAGAAGACGTCGTGTTCCACTTGCGCACATGTTATGTCCGATGCTTGTAAAAAATGACCGATGATGCCTAATTGATGTTCCCACACAACGTTAAATGCATGCATTCCTTGGCAGATGTCTCCTTATATTGGCAGGCGTTATTCTCTATATACGCACATGCTACGCCCGATGTGTGCAGGCCATAACCGATATTTTTTGCTATTGGTTGATGCGCGCAGGCCATGTTTGAATTCGCCTAGTAGATTCTCACAGACCATGTTTGATGCGTGCATGCCTTGGTTTATATCGCATTATGTTGGTAGATTTTGTTAGCCATATGCACACGTCCGATGCAAGCAGGCCATGACCGATGACGACTGGCGTTGTCGACGGGCGCATGCAACGATCAATTTTGCCTAGATGATTAGCACATGCAACATCATATGAGCTCAAGTCATGACTTATGTTGCCTACCCTTGAACACACACCACGTTTTATGCGTGTAGTCCTTGGCCAATACGACCTTACTTCTACGGACGTTGTTTTCCATATGCGCACATGTTACGCTGATATGTGCAGGCCATGAATGATGTTGTTTCCAATTTGCCTATATGCATAGGTCACAACATTTGTCGCATAGTCAATGCACACACAAATCGTTTCATGCGTTCAACCCTTGGAAGATGTCCCCTGACATTGGTAGACATCTTTTCCCATATGTGCACATCTGATGTCTGCAGGCCATGACAAATGTCTGTAGTCATTGGCGGATGTGCACACGTCACAACTTATGCCACAGAACTCATGCACAAATCCAATTTTTGATGCATGCAAACCATGACCAATGTCACATGTCGTTGCGCACGCACCACTTTTGATACCTGCAGGCCCTGGGCGATGTCACCTGAAACTAACAAACATCATTTTCAAGAAGCACACATGCTACATCAAATGCGTGCAGGCCATCACAAATGTCGCTTAGTTGATGCACACACACCACGTTCGATGCGTGCGCGCCTTGAGGATGTCGCCTAATGTTGGTTGACGTCATTTTGAATATGCTCATATTTGATAAATGGGGGTCATGACCGATTTCTTCTAGCATCCGCCAATGCACATGTAGGATGCCCACATGCTACATCCTATGTGTGGCCCACATGAAGATCTTAATTCTTTTGCGCTGATTTTGACTTAGAGGAGTAGACATCGTTTTTCCAATGAATCATAATGAACATACAACCCAAATATGTATGTTCTAAGGTACAAACACGCATTTGGTTTTTATTATAAATAACTTTTTATATATAAAAGGCAAAAGAGCTGGTGGACCCATTATAATTGTATCGGTTTGTATTTTGGACCTTGGTACTGATCTCTTTGTAATTTTTACCCTTGACTCAGTATAAATAATATATTTAAACCCCTCTCATCATGTGTATAGTTTAGTCTCCCTTAAATTGATGACTTGTCAAATCCACGTCACCTATATCAATGGCATGTAATAATTATTTTATTAACTAATTTGAAAATGTATAAAAAAAATTATTCAACTAAAATTTATATTTATTTCCTAAAATAAAATTTTTCAACTCCAAGATGCAGATCTTCATGAAAACCACTAACTGGGAGGACCATATCCCTTGAGGTTGAATCTAGTGTTACCTTTGACAGCGCCAAACTGAAAATTCACGGAAAAAAGGTATTCATCTGGGTTTAATTTCTTCTTGTGTTTTGATATGTGGAACTTAAATGGTGTTGAAATGGAACTAATGATAATGGATCTCAATAAATGAATTTATGGGGTTTCTATCTGGGTATTCACGGTCACAACGACAAGTTTTTCTTTGAAATCTTAAGTGGCTTTACAACGGTCGCATTATAATATCCAAAAAGAGTCGACTCTGCATCTTGTTTAGAGGCTCCAAAGTTAAATCATTCCACAATATCTTATGTCCTTGTCCAAGAAATACAACCTTGATGTTACAAAAAATCTAATCTAAGTCGCTTCTGCACTGCTAGCTCTGGCCAAAAATCTATTCACTATCGTAACTAGATCCTCCAATCCTCACCCGCCTCATTCTCCCCTACAATTACTAGCATTGTCTCTCTCAATCTACAGTGAACCAGTATTCTCTGACGAACAGCACCACCATCGACCTCTTCCTCTACAAGAGAATCAATTGACTTAAGGAGATTTGAATGCAAAGATCTCTTAAAGACAATGACAAGAGTATGAAAAGAAAATGAAGTGGTCAGGCATGGTGATGGCTGCAAATGAAAGTTGTGTGGATGAAGAAGATGGAGGATCTTTAATTATTTTTGATATTATATATTCTTTTACTGATATTTTTAAAACTGAAATATTGTATTCACTCGCGTTAAAATGCGTCAATTCACACACTTTCACCAACTTGGCCAAGTTAAAGACACAAAATTGTGGTCTATGGTCAGAGGGTTTTGTTAAATTGTGTTTTATTGAATTTAAGGGTATAGATGACAAAAAAGTAAGTAGATGAGCCCATAATACAAATCGATCAAAGTATAGGGGTCCACCCGATCATTTCGCATATAAAAATATATAGTTTTTTACAATTTTTTTAAAATTTTAATTTTTTTCAGCAAATCATCAATATGAGTAATTAATTAATCAAAATATAATTAATCTTATAAATAAAATTAACAGCCAACAAAAATTCACAATAAATAGAGTAACCATAATTTCATCATTTCATTCAACAATTTTTTTGTAGTTTTTTTTTTGAGAAATCTCGAGAATGAGTTTAATTTATAAAATCGATAAAATGTGATAACATATAAAAATAAACGTCCAAAATTCACAAAATACCATTTGACCTTAAAGATAAAAGACATAAAATCACAATTGTTGTTGTCTCGGATTTTCATCAGACACCTTAACTTTCTGATTGTTCAATTACACCATTAAACAATTTTTAAAAGATATTATCATACCTTTTTTTGATCAGCCACAAATTTTAAAAGAAGTGAATTCACACACCAATCATTACATGACACGTGTTAATTAAATTACTTTTTTTCATTTTAAATTTCCCTTTATCTTTTTCTTTCTATATTTCTCTACTTTTTGAATTTTGATTTTAATATACCTTAAATTTCATTTCATTTTCAGTTACCACTTTCAAGTGATTCATCCATCCATTTTATTCTTCACATGCCAAGTCCCACCCCCAACATCAAATGGAAATCCACTTCCATTTTTTTTCTTTTCTTTTTCTTCTTCTTCTCCGGTGAAATTCTTTTTAAAATTCATATAATTATTTAGACTTTGTTAAATTATTGAAAACAACATGAATTTTTTGTTTAAAGAAAATTTAAAATTTTGAATGTATTTTCAACTACTATTTTCATATAAATTAAAAATTAGAAATGAGATTTTTTAAAACATTAATTAATTTCCGGTAAATATAAAGAAATTAAGTGAAATCTGATAAAAACTATATGATACTTCCTGCTCTTCTTTAAAAATAATGAGTTTATCAAAAAAAAAATTAAATGTAAGAAAAATATTTAGATAAAATTTTTAAAATTAAAGAGCGTAAAACTAATAGTTATTAAGAAACAAATAAGGTGAATTTGTTGTAAAATGGTGATATTAAAAATAAGATACTTTAATGAATGGAGATGACAATGAATTTTTGAAAAGAAAAAAGCAAAAAAGAGAAAAATTAAAAAGAAAAAAAATTAAAATAATAAGAAAAAAAAATAATTTATAATAAAATACTTGTAAAAATAAAACTATAATTGTTATTTCAGGTTGTTCACTGTCTTTGAGAGAGTGCACACTACTCTCTATGTCAGATGGACGAAAAATGATGCAATAATATCTATTCAAAATCATTTAGTGGGGTAATAGGACGGTTAGATAGTAAAGGTTTATTTTAAAAAATTTAGGACAACTTCAATGGTGATTTTATGTTTTTTTACCTTACCTTAAATTCAATAATTTCAATAATTCTTTTCAATTTTAATTTTTTTTGTCAAGTCCCACAAATGTGTAATTAATTAATAAATAATGGGAAAAATATGATAAAAATATGAAATTTACACCAAAAGTTCACATATATAGTAACCTTAAATTTAAAAGTTTTAACAATTTCAAATTTTTTTTGAATAATTATTGTTTTCGTGATGGATCCCTATATTGGAAGTATAGGTTCGAAGAATAGGATATATAAGGAGACCCATACATGGCATGACGGACAGTCTCATCTCATGAATGTTACGTGAACCTCCGCCCTTCCTGAAAGAAGGCATCACCGCGCATAGCTAGTCTATCGGTGTTTAGTATAATGTTTCATTACATTCAACTCATACGTAATGGAAGCTGGCTTCTAGTATTGTGCACTTCCATATCTCATAGAATGATTTCTCATCTCATCATTAGTATTATGTCCAAAAAACCTAATCTCATAATTTCATTAGATTGTTTCATATATAGACTAATCTCTTCATTACTTTACCGTCTCTAGTGAGTACATTTGGGGGGGGGGACCTTTACTTTGTTTATTGAGATTCTCTACACTCTTTGTACATTAGCTTCATATCCAGTGTCACCACATCATTAACTTTATTAGCACATGTTTTCTCTCTAATTACTCACCCTTATTTACTGAATGGTTCATTTTCATCATATGCCAATGCACTTGGCCAATTAGTGTGTTTCACACTCTTGCTTAACCTTCCTAGGGTTTCATCATTTCATTGCATGCATCTTAGGTTCACATAATTTTAAACACATGCAAGACTTATGGGTCTATACATACAAGCTATAACGCTTCATTGATAGTTCGCTTAAGTGTTTCATATCTTCCTAAGATTATATGGTACAAGACTTATGCGTCATGTATGTATGCCAAGATCTCGATTTCGATCTATGTGGGCAGCATTAATTTAAACATTTATTCACGTATGACTTATGTATCAATATGGAGTTTGGTCAAGGGATCCCGGTTAACACTTCTCTTCTAAATAATTTTTGACTTGAACTCACTTAGGCTTGATGACCCGAGATTGAGCCCCAACGCCAACATTTACTTTCTTTTATTTTTTTTTCTTTCCCTTTTTGTTCAATTAGGACCTAGGGTTTGTGGGATCGATCCCCGCACAGCCTCATTTCTTTTATTTTCTTGTTCCTTGACTTTTCCAAGTTGACCATCAGGGTGTGGGATCGAATCCCCACGACCTCACATTATTTTTCTCTTTAATTCCTTTAATCAACATAGAGGTCGTGGATTCAATTCCCACATGCCTCAACCTTTATTTTCTTTTTAATTTCTTATGTTTGGCCGAGAGGTTGTGGATTCGAATTCCACTCCTCTCATTTCTTATTTTTAGAATTACATTTTTGGTAAAAATCTTATCTTCAAATCCCCCTTACCACATTCCTTTAACGTTTATTATTGTTTTGAATTTTAACATGCTGAGGTCACGGGTTCAATCCCCAGTGACCTCACATATTTTTAATACATTATTCAGAGAATTTTAAACTACTTCAACTTGACCGAAACTCATCAACATGTATCTGGAAATTTTGTAGTTTTTTTGCATCTTTTTCTTCAACGTTATACGTTAGTTCTTAGGGTAATTCGTGGTTCTTTTAGATGTCTTTAGGTGCATTTTCATGGATTCATTTAGGCAAGAGTTTCGTACTCAAATTAGTCACATTACATTTCATATGAATATCACGATTTACATAAGTTTGTGCACATAAGAAAACAACCATAACATATCATTTTGAGTCTTAAACTAAGAGTAATAGGTCAAGACTAACACTGCGCACACATACACATATTTTCGGATTAGAATCGACTTAATCCTAGGGCTCTCTTGGAAAAGCGACCAATAGTAAGAATACTTCTAACTTTTATGACGTTCAAACCTTTTAAATGCTGCCAAATGAACTCCTCCAAAATCACGTCCAACACCGAAAGCCTCAACACCAAACTCGACGGAAATCTCCCCTTTTAGCCTAACGTCTTCCCTTAGATTGTTTCTTATATTTTCGTGTGATGTGTCCTTCAAGTGGTGAATAACTTCAAGAAATTTCTGTTCTTCATAATTTATTTTTCACGATAGAGACAAACTGAAAAAGAAATGTGATATCGTGAGGGAGATAACGTGAGAATGAGAGTTCTCCAGGATAAGATTTGTATTTAGTACTTATCAAAAAAATTTTTGTTATAATTGGTGTAAAAACTGATTTAAATTTAATCACACGTTAAAGGAACCTTAGGCCCTTAGAAAGATCAGATTTTTATAATCACCATTATCCGTTTAGGTCGTGGCCTCCGAACCAAGGATCGAACCCGGGTAGAGCCTTATTGTGAAAATGGTTGTTTCGAGTCGACCCGATCCAAACCGACCACTTAATAAAATTAATCAATAAATTAATTAATTCCTTAGGGTAATTACGATATTACCCATGGCATGGAAAAGACAATTCTACCCCTAGACCTTCCAAACTTAAGATTTCCCCTTTTAAGTTCGGTAAATACTCATACGGATAAATCTTCATATTCGGGAGCCCTACATGGCTAGACCCAACCTTTCCTAGATCAACTAACTCCCCAAGTTTTTTGTCTTGGTTGTCGCAAGGGTTTAGAGATCTGGTTCTACGCGCATTAATCTGTGTGAACTCGGTCGAATTGTAGGCATTGTAGACACATTAAGCATTACTTAGCATATCAATTTTTAGGGTTGTTACATTATCCCCCCCCTTAGGAACATTCATCCTCGAATGACACTACTAACTATCTAGAGTAATGCCAGTCAGATCATAACATAGTTACTATACACATTCAAGCAATATCAACATAGAATAAAGAGATAAGGAAACTTAGAGTTAAGAGTAGGAAGTCTAACCTAAAGGGATGAAAAGATAAGGGTAGCGGGATCTCATATTGGCCTCGTCCTCCCAAGTAGCACCCTCAACAAAATGATTACTCCACAATACCTTTACTATGTCAACCTTCTTGTTCCTTAGCCTCTTGATTTCTCTATCTAAAATCTCAACATGTACTTCCTCATAGGACAAGTCTTCCTCGACCTCCAAACCTTCAACAAGTAGAATCGATGCTAGATCACCTAGGCACTTCTTTAACATAGATACATGAAAGATTGGATATTTATAAGCTAGGTCCGACGTCAAAGACAATTCATAGGACACCTCACCCACATGTTGTAGGATCTCATATGGCCTAACATAAGTCAGACTCAAGTTCACTTTCCTTTCAAATCTCATTACCTCTTTCATAGGTGATATCTTCAAATAGACCTTGTCACCAACATCAAACTCTAATGGCCATTTTATATTGTCTGCATAAGACTTCTTGCGACTAAAGGCAGTGGACAATCTGTCCCTAATAACTCTGGCCTTCTTTAAGCCCTCACAAATGATATTTGGACCCAAAATTGATGAGTCTCCAACCTCGCACCACCCCACTAGATAACTAAACCTTCTACCATACATCTCCCAAACGGTGCCATCCAATGTTGGAGTGATATCTTTTATTATAGGAGAACTCTATAAAAGGCAGATGGTCATACCAGCTACCCCTGAAGTCAATCACACACGCCCTCAACATATCCTCTACTTTCTGAATAATGAGAGATTTCTTCTAATCAGTTTGAGGATGAAAGGCAATACTAACATTCACCTGTGTGCCTATGCTTTTTAGAAGGATCTTCAGAAATGTGAAGTGATCTGAGCTCCTCTATCTGAAATGATAGTCAAAGGAATCCCATGCCTTCTCACAATCTCATCAATGTAGAGTCCCGCATAATCATAGATTATGTAACTAGACTTCACAGGGATAAAGTGGAAAGACTTAGTCATTTTGTCCACAATAACCCATAAGGAGCCATGCTGTCTATTAGTCTTCGGAAGAGCAACAACGAAGTCCATAATAATGGCCTCCATTTCCTAGTTGGAGCTTCAATAACTTGAGTAACACCACCAGACTTAAGATGTCCTACCCTAACGTGTTCACAATTAGGACACTTGGACACATATTCTGCAATGTCCTTCTTCATGCCATCCCACCAATAGATTTCCTTAAGATCATGATACATCTTGGTGAAACCTGGATGTATTGAATATTTTGAACAATGGGCCTCTGCAATGATCATGGTCCACAAATCATTCACATCTGGTACACACATCCTGTCTTGGTACATAAGTATGACGTCACCTCCCAAAGCAAAAGACTCATTCATCTTAACTAATACTGAGTTCTTAGATTCAATCAACACAGGATAAAGATTCTGACTCTTCCTGACTTCAACTACTAAGGATGATTCAGAACTACAATGAATAAAAACACCCCCACTAGTAGAGTCAACTAACTACACACCAAGTCTTGGAAGTCTGTGTACATCTTTCACCAACTCTTTCTTCTCATCCTCAATGTCGGCTATACTTCTCATGCTCATCCTGCTGAAAGCATCAACTACATGATTAGCCTTACCTTGATGGTAGTGGACATTCATGTCATACTCATTCAACAACTCCAACCATCTCCGCTGACGTAAAATCAAATCTCTCTGTCTGAACACGTACTGGAGACTCTTGTTGTCTGTGAACACGTTCACATGCACCCCATATAAGTAGTGCCTCCAAATCTTAATTGCAAACACCACAGCTGCCAACTCCAGTTCATTAGTGGGATAATTCTTCTCATGAACCTTAGCGGTATGGACGCATAATCTATCGGCTACCACACTGTATAAGAACACAATCCAAACCAACCGTAGATGCATCTCAATAAACAGTGTAATTCTCACCATAATTAGGCAAAGTAAGCACCAGGGCTGAATTAAGTCTGTCCTTGAGTTCCTGGAAACTCTTCTCACAAGTCTCCGTCCATTAATACTTGGCATTCTTTTTAGTCAAAGCTGTCACTAGGGAAGCAATGGAAGAAAAACACTCCACGAACCTGCGGTAGTAACAGCCACTCCAAAAGCGCGATAGGTGTGGAGTGAAAGAGTTGGGGACAACAGCCTTCCTAGGGTCCCCCTCACACTTGATCGGACACACATGACCCTGGAAGGTCCTGATCTTATCCTGAAAAAATCACAACCACTTGCTAGAATTTGGTCATACAACTGAATTTTGTCTAAGTACTTGCCAAAACGTTAGTCTCAACATGATGTTCATGTTCTTTTCCTTTTTCTTATATTAAAATTGAGAATGTCATCCCGTTAATTACTATAAACGCAGATCAGAGGTCTTCCCAACGGAGACCATGTTCATGATATCCATAAATGCATCAGGTGCATTAGTGAGACCAAATGACATAACTAGGAACTCATAGTGACCATAAGTGGTACGAAAGGCTGTCTTTGGAATATCTTCATCCCTATCCATAAGGTGATGGTACCCTAAACGAAGATCAATATTCGAGAAAAAACTAGACACTTGGAGTTGGTCGAACAAGTCATCTATTCGGGAATGTGGATATTTATTCTAGATAGTGACTTTGTTGAGATGGCGATAATTCATATACATCCTAAGGTTTCCATCTTTCTTTTCAAAAGAAACACTGGAGCGCCCAAGGGGATATGCTCGATTGAATGAAAACCTTATTAGTGAGATCTTTTAACTGTAGGTTCAATTCTTTGAGTTTAGATGTAGCCATTATGTAAAGAGGAATTTAAATTGGTTTAGAATCCTGCTCATAAGCACTCCAAAGTCAATCTCTCGAGGTGAGGAACTCCACAAAATCAGTTAGGAAATACATCTGCGGACCTCTTTCACTACCAGGCACGCATTTTATGTGAAGGAATGTCATATCTAAATCATTAACACTAACAAGATAACATAATAACCCCTTCGACATCATTTTATTTGCCTAAAGATTCGAAATCAATGGATTAGGACGACACAAGTTGTACCCCTCCCAGACTAGCTCTTCTTCATTAGGGAAACAAAATCTAACAAACCTACTATGACAATCCATGCGAGCATAACAACTATGGAGCCAGTCCATGCCAAGAATAATATCAAAGTCATGCATGGGTAAGTCAACCAAGTGTGCACACATAGTCTTACCACATACCACTATTAGACAATCTTTATATACTCTATCAATTCTTACATTTTTTCCTAAAGGTCTACTAACCACTATAGGATCATGCAACACTTCAGGAAATGTCTCAAAAGTGACAGCAAGCAAAGGAGATACAAATCAAAACGTAGCCCGTGCATAAAGTAAAGCATAAATAGAAGTTGAGAATACTTGCATCATACTTGTGACCACAATAGCAGACTTATCCTACTCCTCAATGCCCTTAAAGGCGTAGAACCTGTTTCTCTTAGGAGGCTCGACTGCTGCTTCACCATGTTGATTAGGCCTAGGATGAGCATTACCTCAAGCCTGACCACTTTTCTGTCGGCACTCCTTAACGATGTGTCGTTCTTACCGCAACCAAAGCAGGCATTAGTGCCCTGTTTGCACTATCGACTGTGATCACGTCAATACTTAGCACAGTGCTTTCTGGGATACTGCATCTCACCTCCATTTCCCTTCTTGGGCTCGAGTCTTCCTCCTCTAGGTGTTGTACTCCTTTGAAAGTTAGAGTTCCTTGAACTATGTTGCCCTTTTTTTTAATTTGGGTTGCACACGGATGCAAAATTGTTTCTGTTGCCTCCATTGCTAGGACCTGCCTGATCATGAGGCTTAGGCCTCCTAGCATCATGGACGCCCCTCTTTTTCCGGATGTCTACCACCTGCTAGACATGCACTAGAAACCTGGAGAGGTCCATGTTATCATGGATCATCGCAGCCTGACACTCCTCCTCAACATCTCCAGTTATTTTTGTGAGGAACCTACTCATCCCTGTTGTTATATACAAGGGAAGACGAATACCTGGATAGTTTAACAAACCTTAGTGAATACTCTCTGACAGTCATTGATCCCTGCTTAAGGTTTATAAGCTCCTCAACCTTGGCCTCCATGATCTCCCTAGGGAAGAATCTCTCCAAAAAGGTTGTCTCAAATAGCTCCCAAGTGACCGAAACTCGTCCCAACGCTAGTCTATCCTACCATATTTTGCACCAAGTCTGTGCAACATCCTTAAGCTGATAGGAAGCCAACTCAGCTTTTTTTGTATTCGACCCCCATGGCCACAAAAATTTTATCTATTTCATCCACAAACTCCTAAGGATCTTCTAAAGTCTTGGACCCTTTGAAAATAGAAGGATTTATCCTCGTGAAGTCTCAAAGACTGTCAACCATGCTACGAACCGTGAGTTTTCCCTTTGAACATTCTTCCGGTTGACCTGGTTATTCATGGACTGTGCCTTCATAGTGATGGCCTGTGCCATCTGGTCCAGAGATGCCCGCACCTTCGAATTAGTCAACCTAGTAGGGATAACCAGCATAACCACTCCTTCAACTAGAGCCTGGTGTGGAACCTGGTTGTCCCCAGTAGCTGCTCCTCCTCTCCTCTGACCAATGGTTCTCCTAGTAATCATTATCTGAAAAACAACAAGGATTGACGTTATACACGCTCATAACATCAAGAAATCAGACATTAGGAAAAGGCACGATGAGATTAAAAGAAGGGAATTTTCCTACACATCATGTAGTCTCTAATTCAGGATAGTGGTGCAATTCACTAACATGACTTATAAACTACTCGATGTGGTTGATGTGAACTTAAAAAATTAATTTAATTTCCCTCGTAACTTAACCTGAATGCTCTAATCACAACTTTTCCAAACCAAAACGAAATCTAGACCCTAGACAAGAGTGGCATCATTGGAAGGAGATATTATATGGGATTAATACACATTTGTTCTAAGTATAGGTATATGAAAGCACATACGAAGTACATGCATGAAAGAATAGCTCTTTCCTAACAACATGATTTATGAAAAGTTAAGTTAGTAGACTTGCCAAATTTGGATTAGTAAAGTTAGTGGACCAGCTAAATTTTGATTAGGAAAGTCATGCCATGAGAGTAACATCCATCATTATACGTATCATATTGCATATAGCATATAACGTCTTACACATAACACATAACATATTGCAAATAATACATAACATCATTCATATCATTTGTTCATAAGCCATGAAGTTTGGAATCGTGAACTTGACATCAAAACTTCCCAAATATGAGGGCTCAACATATGGAACCTCAACCGGAGGGCCTTCTTTAGCAAAAATAGAGTTTGCTTCATTCAATCATACATTCATAAGCTATTCTAAACATCAGTTATACCTAGGATGTAGTTTAAGACTTTCATCGAGTTCGCTGTGCAATCATCAAGAATGACCTAGTGTCATTACTTAAGTCTATATCACCTCTTGATTGTCCTATTCTAACACCTTTGGTATCATTCATTTCATTATGTGCATAATTTGAGGCTGACCTCATTCGTTCTGGGGAACTTTAACTTTAACCGACATAGATCATGTGAGCGTAATGAAATCTGGTGTCATGATACCCCACACCAATAACATGCGGAATAACCGACAAAAGTTACTCTAAACATGCTAGCGTACATAGGGATTGACCCCACCTAATCCCTATATTGGCAGTATAGGTTCGGAGACTAGGAGATATATGGAGACCCATCCCGGCATGCCGGACAGTCTCATCTCGTGAGAGTTACTGAACCTTCGTTCTTCACGAAAGAAGGCATAACCTCTAATAGCTAGTATATCGATGCTCAGTATAAAGTTTTCTTTACATTGAACTCATACGTCATGGAAGTTGGCTTCTAGTACGAGGACATCATAGCACGATAGGATACTTTCTCATCTCATCATTAGTATTTAGTGTATATTTATATCAATAGTTTCATTAGAGTGTTCATAGAGATTAGTCTCTTCATTAACTTTACACTCTCATAGGTGAGTACATTTTGGTAACATTTACTAAGGCTCATTTGATATTTCTCCCATCTTTTACATTAGCCTCTTATCATGCTGTCACCACATTATCACATTTGCTTTCCATAATTACTCACCTTTTATTACATGAATGTTCACTTTATCATATGCCAATACACTTGGCCATTTAGTTTTTTTCACACTCTTACTTAACCCCTCCTAGGGTTTCATCATTTCATTGCAATACATCTTAGTTCACTTACTTTTAAACATATGCTAGAATTATGGGTCGTTTACATACAACCATTATGATTCATTCATAGTTCGTTTAAAAGTGATTCCTATCTTCCTAATATTATGTGGGTGCACGATTTATTTCATGTTGTATGTTGTACAAGATCTCAATTTTCGTCTATGTGAGCATCATACTTTTAACATTTATTCACGTTAATGAACTCTTCATCAATGAGTTTGGACAGGGAACCGGTTTCGAATCCTTGGTTAGCACTTGTCTTATAAAGTATTTTAGACTTAACTTCACTTCGACTTGGGGACCCGAGATCGAGCCCCAACGCCAACCTTTACTTTCCCTTATTTTTTCTTTCTTTTCCTTTTCATTACATTGGAACCGAGCAGTTATTGGATCGATCCCCCCACAACCTCATTTATTTTATTTTCTTTTTCCTTGACTTTTCCGAGTTGACAATGAGGGTGTGGGATGGAATCCCCACATCCTCACATTATAATTCTCTTTAATTCCTTTAATAAGCCTAGAGGTCGTTGGTTCGATCTATGTGAGCAGCATTACTTTTAACATTTATTCACGTATGACTCATTTATCAAATGGAGTTTGGACAAGGGAAACCGGTTTCGAATCCCTTGGTTAGCACTTGTATTTTAAATTATTTTAGACTTAACTTCACTTCGACTCGGGGACCCGAGATCGAGCCCCAACGCCAACATTTACTTTCCCTTATTTTTTCTTTCTTTTCCTTTTCATTACGTTGGAACTGAGAGGTTGTGGGATCGATCCCCCCACAACCTCAATTATTTTATTTTCTTTTTCCTTGACCTTTCCGAGTTGACCATGAGGGTGTGGGATTGAATCCCCACAGCCTCACATTATATTTCTCTTTAATTCCTTTAATAAGCCTAGAGGTCGTTTGTTCGATTCCCACACGCCTCAATCTTTATTTTCTTTTTTATTCCTTAAGTTTGGCCGAGAGGTTGTGGGTTTTAATCCCACTCCTCTCATTTTGTTATTTTTAGAATTACATTTTTGGTCAAGGTCATGGGTTCAAATCCCCCTTAACACATTCCTTTAACTTACATTATTATTTTGAATTTTAACATGGTGAGGTCACGAGTTCAATCTTCAGCAACATCACTTATTTTTATTTCATTATGAGAATTTTAAGATACTTTAACATGAACGAAAGTCATCAACATGTAGCTGGAAATTTTTTTGTTTTTTAGCATCTTTTCCATCAACGTTATACGTTTGTTCTTAGGGTAATTCATGGTTCTTTTAGAATGTCTTTAAGTGTATTTTCATGGATTCATTTAGAAAAGAGTTTCGTACTCACGTCAGTCACATTACATTTCATATGCAAGTCACGATTTACATAAGTTTGTGCACGTAAGAAAACAACCATAACATATCATTTTTGAGACTTAAACCAAGAGTAATAGGTCATGAATAACATTGCGCACACATACACATATATTTGAAAAACATAGGTAGTCATTCATACAATTCCAAACACACATTCATAAACATATTAATCATGAAAACACATTACATGCCTAATATCTACCAACAAACATACCCAACCAACGAATCAATGGGAACTAGTGACAGGGACATTTCACATGGAGACAATCCTAGTTTTAAGATTAGAATTGACTGAATCCTAGGGGTCTCTTGATAAAGGGACCAGGAGTAAGAAAACCCATACCTTTTATGACATTCAAACCTTGAACTTGCGGCCCAATAAACTACTCCAAACTCACGTCCAACACCGAAAGCCTCAACACCAAACTCAACGGAAATCTCCCCTTTTGCCTAACGTCTTCACTTAGCTTGTTTTCTTATATTTTCGTGTGAGTTTTTCAAGTTTGAAGAAATTTAATAAATTTTATTTTCTTATAGTTATTTAGGCAGAGAGAGGAAATGTGAAAAAGAAAAGTGTAGAGACGTGATGGAGATGATACTAAGAGATGAGAGTTTTCCTAGGATTAAGAGTTTAGTTTAGGACTTAGTCAAATAAGGTTTTGCTAAGTGGTAAAAATATGAGTTATTTTAATCACACCGGAAAGGAAAATTGTTCCCTTAAAAAAATCAGATTTTAAATCACCAATTAATCCATTTAATCAATGCTCCCACCAAGGCTAGAACCCAGGTGGAGCCTTAGCGCATAAATGGGTTGTTTTAGGTCCACCCGACCCGAACCAACCACTTAATTAAATGAATTAACAAATTAATTAATTTCATAGGGTAATTACGATATTATTCTTAGCATTGAAAAGACAATTTTACCCCTAGACCCTCCAAACTTAATATTTCCCTTTTTTAAGTCTGGTAAAGACTCGTCCAGGTAAATCTTTATATTCTGGAGCCCTACATGGCTGGACCCAACCTTATCTAGCTTAACTAAATCCCAAGTTAGTTCGCTTCTCTTTCGAAATTTTTCAGAGGTCTATTTCTGCGAGCACCAATCCGTGTGAAGCATTACTTAGCATATTAATTTTTAAGGTTGTTACATGCAGGCCAGGAATAATGTATCCAGATGATATTTGACGTCGGTAGACCGATGTGTGTATTCTAAATACGATGCGGAAGCCCATTTTCTACGTTGGTAATTAGATGTATGCTTGCCATGTCCGTTCTTGGTTTAACGGTTTGTGCAGGCAAAAGTCCATGCAGGCAGGCCATGTACGACGTCGCTGACACTTGTGTGTAGGCCAATGGAGATGTGGGCAGCCCACACCAAACTTTGGGTAAATGATGTTTGTAGGCAACCCTTAAAGACGACTAAGTTATGTGCACAATACATGCACTCCACGATCGATGTAAGTTGAGCAAGGTGCATAGGCCACGACTTATGCGGCTACTCCATCAAAAATATATCCTAGCTGATGATGCGTGCCGTTGGCCGATGTACACATTACACATCTGATGCATGAAAAAATTTGTTGATGCATAATGGAAGAGTCCAATTTCGCTGAGTCGATAAGCACATGTCCTATTAGATTCTTGCATGCCTTAACTGATGGTAACTGCAGTTGAGTGACATAGATTGCCAATGTGCGCAGGACATGTTAGATGCATCTAGGCCTTTGATTATGTTTTCTATCATTGGACGACATCGCCTAAACGATATGTAAAGTCTAGAACTGATGTCGCCAAGCCGATGTGCACATACGATGACTAATGTTACCCAACCAATGCGCACACTTAATGTTTAATGTGTGCAGGCCTATGTTGATTTCATCAGACTTTGGCCAAAGCTCCCAAGCCATGACTGATATCACCCTACCGATAAACACACGCCATAGGTGATGGTTGCAGGCCTTGCATGTTGCTTATGCCATTGGTAGACATTGTTCGCCACATGCGCACAAGCTATGTATGATGCTCGCTGCCATGACCAATGTCGTCTAGCCGATGCACACACACCAAATTTGATGTATGCATGCGTTGGCCGATGTCGCCTGACATTGGCAGACATCGTTTTCTGATATAAGCACATGCAACATCTAATGTGTTCATGCCATTAACCATGTCATTTACCTTTGGCTAATGCGCGCAGGCCACGACCGATGTCTCCCGATCGATAGGCACATGAATTGTTTGATGCATGCATGCCTGGAACGATGCAACCTGACATTGTCCGATGCAAGCAGGCCATAATCGATGTCATTTAGGTGATGTGCACATGCCACAACTAATGCTTCCACACCTTGCAGAATGTCATATGACATTGTCCTATGCGTGTAGGCCATGAATGATGTCACCCAGCTGATGCGCAAACGCCACTCGTGAAGCTTGCAGGTCTAGGCTGATGTTGATGCCATTAGAAGACGTCATTTTCCATTTGCAAACATGTTATGTCTGATATTTGTAGGCCATGACCGATGATGCTTAGCTGATGTGCACACACAACATTTGATGCATGCATGCCTTGGCAGATGTCGCCTATCATTGAAAGCATAATTTTCCATACGCTCAATAGGTGCAGGACATGAACGTTTTCTTCTTCGGTTTGCCGATGCGTGCAGTCCATGATTGATGTTACCCAGTCGATATCCACATGCCATAAGTGATTCTAGCATTCCTTGGCCGATGTGATATGAAATTGGCCGATGCGTGTAGGCCACTAATGATATCGTCCAGGCGATGCACATAGGACACACGTGAAGCTTGCAGGCTTTGGGTGATGTTGATGACATTGAAAGACATTATTTACCACTTGCACACATGCTACATCTGATGCTTGCAGACAATGACAAATGATGCCTTGCCGATGTGCACACACCACGTTTGATGCATGCCTTCCTTGGCAGATGTCGCCTAACATTGGAAGGCATAATTTACATATTCTTACTTGCTACGCCCAAAATGTGAAGGCCATAACTGTTATGTTTTTATGTTGGCCGATGCATGCCTGCAACGATAGATGTCCCCCAACCGATGTGCATATGCCACAACAGATGCTTGTAGGACTTGGCCAATGTCATATAACATTAGCCGATACATATTGGCCATGAATGATGTAGTCTTGACGATGCGCACAAACCAAGCGTGAAATTTTCTTTCCTTGACTGATGTTGATGCCACTGGAACACGATGTTTTCCTCTTGCGCACATGCTTCGTCTGATGCTCGAAGAAAGTGACTGATGACGCCTAGCTGATGTGGACACACCACGTTTGATGCATGCATTCCTTAGTATATTTTGCCGAACATTGACATGTGTTTTTTTTCATAAACACAAATATTACGTCTGATATGTGCGGGATATGACCGCTGTCTTCTTCTGTTGGTCGATGCGCGCAGGCCACGATTGATGTCACCCAGCTGATGTGTACATTCCACAACTGATGTTTTTAGGCATTGGCCGATGTCATATGATGTTGGCCTATGCATATAGACGATTAATAATGTCGCCCAACCCATGCACACAAGCCACGAGTTAAGTTTGCAAGCCTTGACTGATGCTGCTGCAATTAGAAGACATTGTTTGCCACTTGCACACATTTGATGACCGATGGCGCCTAGATGATGTGCACACACTACGTTTGATGCATGCATGCTTCAATAGACGTCACCTGACATTGACAGGCGCCCTTTTCAATATACGCATATGCTACACCCGATGCATGCAGGCCATGACCAATGCCTTGTGTTCTTGGTCAATGCACGTAGGCCATGAGTGATGTCGCCCAGTCAATATGCACACCTCATGTTTAATGTATGCATGCGTTGGGAAATGTCTTCTGATGTTGGTAGACGTCGTTAGCCATATGCGCACGTCCAATGTAAGCAGACCATGACCGATGATGGCCTGCATTGTTGACGTGCGCTTTTGAGGACCTGTGTCGCCAAGATTATTAGCACATGCAACATATGATGTGTGTACCAGGCAATGACAAACATCACCAAATGTTGCGCACACAGAACGTTTGATTCGTGTAGGCCTTGGACAATGTCGTGTGACGTGTGCCGACTTTGTTTTCCATATGTGCACATGTTACGCTGATGCGTGCATGCCATGAGCAATGTCATTTGCAATTAGAAGATATGCGCAACTCACAATCTCTGTCTTCAAGTTAAAGCGCAGACAACTCGTTTGATGTGTAAAGCACTTAGATGATGTCCCTTCACATTAGTAGATAATATTTTCCATATACACACTTCTGAAGTTTGCAGGCCATGATTGATGGCGGTCGTTGTTGGCCGATGTGTGCATGCCATAACTGATGTCACCCAACTAATGCACACATGCAACGTTTGATGTGTGCAAACCATGACCGATGTCATACGTCGTTGCGCACACACCATATTAAATGCGTGCAGGCCTTGGTTGATATCGCCTGACACGGGCAAACTTCTTTTGCGAGAAGCGAACATGAACATGCTACGTCTGATACGTGAAGGCCACGACCAAGGTCATCCTGCTGATGCGCGCATACAACGTTTAATATGTGCAGTCCCTGGCCGATGTTTTCTGACGTCTGTTAACGTCATTTGCAATACGCGAATGTGTTATGCAATTTCGTTCATGCCATGACCATTGTCTTCTGCCGTTAGCCGATGCTCACAAGCTAAGACTGATATCGCTCCGTCGACGCACATACACCCTGTTTGAAGCTTACGGTCATTCAAGGATATCGCCTGATGTTGATGGACTTCATTTTACATATGCGCATGTCCTATGCATGCGAGCCTTCATCGATGTCATCTGTCGTTTACCGATGCATATGTTTGATGCCCAAATGCTACGTCCTATGTGTGTCCCACATGGAGATCTCATTCGTTTGCATTGCAAACAACCGATTTTGACTTAGAGGTGAAGTAATCATTTTCATCAGGAACGCATAATGAACATGCAACCACAATCTGTACGTTCAAAGTATAAAAACATACCATTGCTTTTTATCATAAATAATTATATATAATATATATATATATTCTATATATATATATATATATATTATATATATATAAATATATATATATATATATAATATATATATATATAATATATATAATATTATTTTTCAACATAGTTTTTAAATTTTAATTTTTTGTGTGACTCACGAATATGAGAATTAATTATAAAAATAGAATTAGGATTTGATCAAATTTAAAATTAACGTAAAAAATAAACAAATAAATAGTAACCTTTAATTCAACATTTTCAATAATTTTTTGTTATTTTTTTTAGCAAATCTCAAGAATGCATATTTAATTTATAAAAAATAAGAAAACTATGATAAAAATATAAAATTAACGCTAAATATTAACAAATAAATATAGTTACTTTAAATTCAACAATTTTAGCATCTTTTGAATTTTTATTCTTTACAACAAAAATTTACATTTGATTGTAGTAAACTTAAATTAAATTAGTTTTTTGAACAATTATTTTTCTCTCGGCAAATCTAAAAAAGTACGTAATTAATATATAAAAAAATAGGAAAATTATGAAAAAAATATGAAATAAACGCCAAAATTCAAAAATAAATATAGTAACCATAATTAACTTTATTTGAACAATGCATTTACGCATTGTTGACATCCCCAAACAGATGTATGCAGTCAAAGATCTACAGCCAGACGACGTTTGACGTCGGTCGACCGATGTGCGTATGCTAAATAAGATTTGGGTAGACCACGTTCGACGTTGGCAAATCAATGTATGCAGGCCACGTCCGATGTAGGTTTAACATTGTCTGCAGGCTAAAGTCAATGCTGGCGAGCCATGTGCGACATAGCTGACAATTGTGTGTAGGCCAAGGATGATGGGGTCAAGCCACACCAAACCGTTATTGAATGATGTTTGTAGGCTACACTAGAAGACGACTAAGTAATGTAAACAATGTGGGTATTCCACGATCAATGTCGGCTGAGCAAGGTGTGTAGGCCTTTGCAGGTACTCCACGGCTAATGTCTCCTGGACGATGACCCATGCCATTGGCCGACGTTGATGCTTAATGAAATACGCCAATTTTTCCCAGGCAGTGTGCACATGCACCGTAAGATGCATGCTTTCCTTGATTGAAGGTACCTTCTTTCGAGTGACAAAGCCTAGTGATGCGTGCAAGACATATCAAAGGCGTGCAGGCCTTTGATAATGTTGTATGCCATTTTCCAACGTTGCTCTAACGATGAGTTCGGGACACGACCGATGTCATCAAGCAGATGCGCACATGCCATGACCGATGTCGTCAAGCCGATGCACACTCCATGTTTAATGCATGCAGGCTTTGGCCGATGTCATCAAACATTTGCTGATCCTTGAAGTCCATGACCGATGTTGCCCGACCGATGCACACATTCCATGGGTGGCGTTTACAGGCCATGGCTATTGTTGTTGTCATTGGCAGAAGTCGCTCGGCACATGCGTACAATCTATGGCTGATGCATGTAGGAACATTACCAATGACGCCTAGCCAATGCGTAGACACCACATTTGATGTGTTGATGCCTTGGTCGATGCCTTCTGACATTAAGAAACATCATTTGGCAATACAAGCATATGTAATATCAGATGCATGCAGGCCATGCACGATGTCGTATGTGTATGGCTTGTGCACGCAGTCAACGACTGATGTCATCCAATAGAAGCGCATACAGAATGTTTGATGCATGCATACCTTGAAGAATGTCGGCTTACATTGGCCAATGCAAGAAGACCACAACCGATGTCGCCTACTCAATGCGCACATGCCATAGGTAATGCTTGCATGACTTGGAAGATGTCATATGGCGTTGGCTGATGCACATCAGCCACAAATGATGTCGCCCAGCCGATGAGCACTCGCCAAACGTGAAGCTTGCAGACCTTGGCTAATGTTGAAGCCATTGGAATAAGTTGTTTTCCACTTGCGACATGCTATGTCTGATGGTTGCAGGCCACGAATGATGATGACTAGCAAATGTGCACACACCACGTTTGATGAATGCATGGCATGGTAGATGTCTACGAACATTGACAGGAACCATTATCCATATACTCACCTGTTACGCACGATGCATGCAAATTATGAAAATAGTCTTATTTTGTTGGCCGATCCGTGCAAGCCACGACTGATGTCGCCCAGCCGAGTTCACACACCAGAATTGATGCTTATAGGATTGGACGATGTAATATGACATCGATCAATGCGTGTAGGCCATGATTGATGTCGCCCAGTCGATGCGCACACGCCACTCATGATGATTTCAAGCATTGGCTTATTAGGATACCATTGGAAGATGATGTTTGCCACTTTTGCACATGCTTTATCCGATACTTGGAGACAATTATCCATGACTCCTAGCTCATGTGCACACAGTACAATTTATGCATGCATGTCTTGAAACAAGTCGCCTTATATTGGCATGCATCATTTTCCATATACGCACATGATACGCCTGATCCATACAGGCCATGACTGATGTCTTCTGCTATTGGCTGATGCACTCATACCATAACAGATGTGCCTAGTCGATGCGCAAAGACCATGTTTGATGCATGCATGCCTTCATAGATGTCCCATGACATCTACAAGCATCGCTTTGCATATAGGCACATGCTACACCTCATGTGTGCAGTCCATTACTGATGTATTTTTTTGTTGGCTGATGCGTACATGCGATGAATGATATCGCCCAGCCGATGTACACATTCCACAACTGATGCTTGTAGGACTTTTATAATGTCATATGACATTGGTCGATGCGTGTAAGCGACAAATGATGTCTCCCAGTCGATCCGCACACGCCACACATGAAGCTTGCACGCATTTGCTGATGTTGAGTCTATTGGAAGACGTTGTTTGCCACTTGAGCACATGCTACATCTCATGCTTGCAAACAATGACCGATAACGCCTAGCTGATGTGAACATATAATGTTTGATGCAAGCATGCCTTGGAAGATGTCTCCTAATATTGGTAGGCGTCGTTTTCCATATACGCACATGATACATCCGATGCGTGCAGGCCATGACCGATGCTTTCTAATGGTTGTCAATGCATACAGGCTATGACTTATGTCACCCACTCGACGCGCTCACACCATAATTGATGTGTTCATGACTTTGAAGATTTAGCTGATGTTGGTAGATGTCGTTAGACATATGCGCATGTCCGATGAAATAAGTCCATGATCGATGACTGTTGGCGTTGTCGATGTGTGCATGCCACGTCTGATGTCGCCAAGAAGATTAGCATATGCAACATCTTATGTGTGCAGGCTATGACCGATGCCGCCTGCCGTTTTGCACACATTACATTTAATTCATGTAGGACTTGACAGATGTTATTTTCTATAAGGAGATACGCGCAGGCCACAATCATTGTCGCCAAGTCATTGCGCACACAACCCGTTTGATGTGTAATGATCTTGGATGATGAACCCTGACATTGGTAGAAATTATTATCCATATGGGCACTTCCAAGGTCTACTGTCCTGGCCCGATATCGGCTGTTGTTGGCCGATGTGTGCATGCCACGAGTGATATCGTCCATGTGATGCACACATGCAAATTTTTGATGTGTGCAAACCATGACCGATGTCTCCTGCCATTCTGCACACAACACATTTGATTCGTGCAAGTCTTGGTTGATGTCATCTGATACTCGTAGACATCATTTTCCAAAGCAAACATGCTACTTCCGACGTGTGCAGCCCATGACCACTACCGTACAACGATGCGCATACACCATGTTCGATACGTGCAGGCCTTGACCGATGTCGCTTGACGTCTGAGTTGAATGTAGGGCATGACCAATGTCGTTTGTCGTAGGACGATGCGCGCAAGCCATGACTGATGTGGGTACGTCAATGCGCACATACCACTTTTTATGCCTAAAGACCTTCGAGGATATCGCTGATGTTGATGGACCTCATTTTCCATATACGCACGTTTAACACATAAGGGTCATGACTGTTGTCATCTATCGTTCGCCGCTGTGCATGTATGATGCCCACATACTTTGTCCTATCCGTAGCCCACGTAGAGCTCTTGATTTTGTTGCGCCGATTAAGACTTAGAGGAGTAGGCATTGATTTTCCAGTGAATCATAATGAAAATGTGAAACCCAAATATTTACATTCTAAGGTACAAATACGCATTTTCTTTTTATCATAAGTAACTTTTATATATATAAAAATATAGCTTTCAATAAGTTGTTTTTGAATTATTATTTTTTTGTGCAAATTAAATAATTTGAGTAATTAATTAATAAAAAAATTATATAATAAAAATATAAAGTGAATACCAAAAATTTATAAATAAATGAGTAACCTTAAATTCAACAATTTCAATAACTTTGTGTAATTTTTATTTTTTTGAGCAAATCTCGAGAATGAATAATTAATTTATAAAAATTAGGAAAACTATGATAAAATTATAAAATTAACGTGAAGTATTCACAAATAAATATAGTTACCTTAAATTCAACGTTTCAACCATTATTTTAAATTTTTATTGTTTCTGGAAAATTCAAAAAATGAGTAATTAATTTATAGAAAATAGAAAAAAATATGAAAAAATATAATTTATGAATGTAAATTAAAATGAAACTACTTATTTGAATAATATACTTTCTCTCGAAAATCCCAAAAAATGTGTAATTAATTTATAAAAATTAGGATAATTACGAAAAAAATATGAAATTAACACCAAAAATTAAAAAATAAATATAGTAACCATAATATCCTTTATTTAAAAATGCGTTCATGCAACGTTAGGTGTCCCCAAAGCCATGTATGCATGCCATTGTCTATAGCTAGACGACGTTTGACGTCAGCATAATGATGTGTGGATGAAAAATAATATGCGGGAAGCCCACGTTTGACATTGGCAAATCAATGTATGCAGGCCACGTCCGATGTTAGTTTAACGTTGTATGCGGGCCAAAGTTTATACTGGTAAGACATGTCCGACGTCACTAACAGTTATGTGTAAGCCAATGGTGATGGAGTCAAACCACACCAATCGTTGGCTGAATGTTGTTTGTAGGCCTTGCTCGAAGATGACTAATTAGTGTGTACAACTTGGGCAGTCCACGGACAATGTCGGCTGATCGAGGTTAATAGGCCATGTTACGACCCGAAAGTACCCCCTAGATGTTAGGGAGAACCCTTGGATCATGACCGGGCATACTTGACCCTTTGGTGTCTTGTACAAGCCCTTTAACTATCTCCCATTGCATTAGAGATTAAAAGTAGTGCAAAAATTTAAAACATTTCAAGAATAAATTAATAAAAGGAAATATTTCATAAATACCATGAAAATCTCATCGTCACAAGCCAAGAATAAAGACACAACATAATATCTTAGGGACACAACCCTTCTCATTAAAAGAAGTGCATAATAAGTGTTAACATAACGAAACATAGAAGATTGGAACTATGTCTTCAAATATATGAGGACATACTAATGTTGACAAAATCTTTACCAAGCTTTACCTTCTACCCTTCAACCTTGATTCAGAAAAATCTATACTGATACAGTATAGAAAAGTATGGGTTTAGTACAAAAAAATGTACTCAGTATCACATATGCAAAGATGAAAAAGTGATATTTTTGTAAAATAAGTGTTCATGCCTAATAATTAGAACCTTCATGAATTTAGAAACAAACCAACATAAGAAACATCATTTAACACTTAGAGAAGGATTTACATAATTTTAATAAAAAGAGACACCTTGCAGTATGCCTTCTAAAGTTTTACAGTAAACTATGTTGACTTTACAGTGAACTAAATTAACTCCAAAAATTGTGAACTTCCAAGGTATTTCCTAACTGAGGTTATCCTAAGAATCTCAAAGGTAATAAATGATGGACGTCCATACACCTCCCTCAATGCACACCAAGGAGATCTTTAAGACTACCCACCATAGGCTTACTCCACTCGGGAGAACAAGTCACCACTCAATCAACAGGTATTAGAAGAACACTCAACAGTACACCAAGACTTCCCTTTTGAAATTCCTACTTTGTGCAATGAGTAGATGGATTCCTATTCCTCAATCTACCATAAGTAGTACACTCTTTTTGAAGGATTGGCACGAAAACTCCCCTTCTAGAAGAAATACTTAGTGCAATGGAAAGATAGCATCCCATTCAACTACCTACCCTAAGTAGAACACTTTTTTAGAACACTTAACATATTCATTACATTCATGGCGGTTAGCTTAACTGACATAGACCATGAGATCTAGACATAAAATCCCGATATTAACCCCAACCGGATGAGGGATCCTCACTTGCCTAGAGTAAGATCATTAATTTTTATCTTTTACATGTCTTTACCACTAGCTACACCTATATATGTGGGCCCATTGATAAGAGATAAGAATATTACTACTAAGTAACTCATTCTCTACTAACGATGAGTACTCATAACAAGAAGTACGTTTGAAACCAACATCTAAACTCACGAAGTGTAACTCCCCTTTCTTCATATCCTCTCGATGCTAAGCATAATTCCCCATGTATTCTCAACGTTTTATAATATAGGTTATGGATAACTAGTGAACACCACTTTTTAACTAACGAAGGGTATTCATACTCCGAACTATCTTAGAGAGGTCTTAGGATGTAGTGAGGTTGCTACTAAATACTTCATCGCAACTCACGAATAGTGTTCACCCCTAAACTCCCCTTTTTATTTAGTGTGAGTGTGTACACGTGAGCATACCTTGCCTATAAGCACCTTTTCTTTTTTATCTACTTCTATTAATGCTTTAGACCTTAATTCATCAAATCACACACTTTACATGCTTCACATAATCATATACTATATTCAGGCATAACATGCAAATAAAGCTTCATAATACACAATACAAATACCATCTTCATTATCACTTTATTTTACATACTAGTCCATCAAAGCCACAATTAAAATACATACCAAGTATAATCAATTTCATCAAGCAAACACCGCTACCATGAAGGTGGACCATACCAGTCAAGAACATTTCATAATTAAAGCTAAACAACATAACAAATTACCCTTAATCCAAGCTTCCATCCCTATAAAATTTTACTCAACAATTTATCATACATTAGCCCTTTGGTAGTGCCTAAAAAACAACATCAACATAAGAAAAACAATGCTCAAAAACAACAAAACCAAGTTCATTCAACCCATTTCTTAAGCCACAATTTGATGAAATGCTTTAACCTGATTTCATTGAAGTTTTAACATTAAAATAATCAACTTACATTAGAAACATCATTAGTAGGTAATTTAAAACGTTGTTATGCAAGACCCATCTTTAGAGTTGGATAGAAGAAACTCGGGTTGAAAACTCTTTTTGAAAATCCATAAGAAGTGACTCTTTGACTTCTAGCTTCCAAGGAGTCTTGAGAGAGTTCTAAGGGAGAGAGGTTTTGGGTTTTAGTAAATGAGGTCTAGAATAAAATATTAGGGTTTTAAAGAGTTTAATATACCTTAATAGCCCACAAAATTACTTCCTAGGTTCATAAAATACGTAGAGTAAATTTACGAAACACCCCAAGCCTTGGCAGTTCTTTGACAGCTTTCCGGACAGCACCATCAATAGATGAAACCAACGGACCATCTGTCCATCAACGGTCCGTGTGTAGGGTCTTGTGGTTTTAAACTTATACTCATTTCAGGACTTGATATCAACCTTTAAAGTCCAATAGACGGGGAAAGTCGACGGGCCATTTATTGTACCGCTGACTGTCGTTTAACTCATAGGTGGACACTACCAAGGTAGTTTGGGTCCTTCTTTGTGGCCCTTATCTAGGGCCCTTTTGGGTCCTAGGTGGGTTCGTACCCAAAAATTAAACCCAAAAACTAAGTCATGAAGTTGTTTGGAACACGCCACACAAATTTCAAGCAAAACGAACACGTAAAACTCACTCAAACATCTCAAGACACAAGAAAACTTTCTAAGGAATATCTTACTAATGTGATGGACGTTCTTGGATGTTTAACCTCCAAACGTCACACACTGACTAAGGAAACTAATATAACTCATTTTAAACAAAAATTAACTCAAGAAACAATATTAAGATCGATTTCACCCTAGTACATTTTAAGGTGTTACATTTTCCCCAACATGGAATAATAGTCATCCTCGAATGAAACTAAACCTTTAAGACCATAAAATAATCCATTGGAAGCATATAAAACATTAAAATAATAATCAAAACACTAAAAATCAAATCATTACCTAGAATGGAGCATGGAGCACCATTTAACATTTGCAACACAGGAAACTTTTTGCAAAACTTCACAAACTCATAATTCATCTTTTTTCCTTCTTGTGTGGAGGAAGTACCTTCTCAAAAATTAAACATTCTCATGTAAAACACATTTTCACACATTGAAACTATAATTCAGTACAAAACAATTTTTTAAAAAAAATGAGAAACTTTACAGTGAGCATTCGCTTTATCACTGTTAAACAATCTAATTTCCAAAAATCCATTCTTTTAGAAATTCATAAATATGGTATGATCATATGAATTATTGAACCATATAAACTCATATCATAACATAAAAACAGAAATCATAAAGAGTTAAGGATTATCGGGACTATCAACTCTGGATTAGTTATCCTTCATAGCTCCCATCCCATAGGGAGGGTTCTTCTTCGCAACATCGGGATCTAGAAAACTTTGAGGAGATTAGTTGACCTCTTTACTTGTTTCATTGATTCTAGGTCATTCCCTTATCATGTGGCCTTTACTACTACAACTAAAACAACCATCCATTCCGGCAAGACACATACCCAAGTGTTGCTTCCCACAAGTAGTACACCTATCCCTTTCAAAAGTATGGCCACCACCTTGAAAATTTTTGTTATGATACCTATCTTTGTTTATTATGGAAGAATATTGGTTATAGAACCTCCTCTTAGGTTATTGGTGACTAGAATCATCCGACCTAGTCCTCTTACTCTCTTAAATTATCTCCCTAATTTTTGACTCCTCAATTTGTTGTGCATAAACCATAAGCTTAGAAATATCCATGTCATTAAGAAACATTGCCGTACGGAACTCTTTCTCCACCAATCTAGACACTCCCATCACAATTTTTTTCATCCTATCCCTAGGGTTGGCTACCATTGTTGGGGCATACTTAGAGTTTGGTGAATTCAATATAGTACTCTTGCACACTCATTCCTCCTTGACGATGATTCATTAATTAAAACATCTTCTTCTCCCTCCTCTTTAAGGGACAGAACCTATATGTTAATGACAGTTTGAACATTTCCCAATCTACCAAACCATATCCTAAAGGTCTTTCACCCTTCCATTGCCCAAACAAAACTTGAACAACATCTTTTAGTTGGTAAGCGGCTAACACATTTTTCTACCTAGGGTTCACATTCATAGCATCTACCACTTTGAAAACTTCATCTATGAAACCTTGTGGATGTTCATCCACCTTAGTTCCATGAAAAGTGGGAGGGTTCATCCTCATGAAATTCTAAATTTTAAAAGCAGGAAAAATAGCATTAGGTTGAGGTCCACCTTCTGGATTAGCTTGGGAAACAAAGTGATTATTAACGACATGATCTTGAGTCGTCATGAGTTGGGTCATTTTCATTAGGGAATCCTTAAACATCGAGATATGAAGATCACCTTCAACAAAAGGATCTTGAGGAATAGGAGACAGTTGAGGCTTTTGAGGTTCCGGAGACACTTGAGGTTCTTTAAAGGGGGACCCCCTGATTCTATATCTCTAGGCAACCAATAGGAATATGGTCAACACGCGGAGGGATACTCTTATTAGATACACCTCCTTACTCCCTTCTAGTGGTTGATATCTTCGTATTGATGTCCTGCAAACACAAAGAGAAGATGTTGAGAAAAGACATCTTATAGAACTAAACTCGAAGGCAAGAAATTAGAATAGACAAGAAAGTGAATATTCTATCATCCTATATCCTCTTGTCCATGGATGTGTCGCGACTCACACAAATGACCAAGACTCTACTAGATGTGGACTGTGAGGCTTTTAGACCCTAAACTATTTCCCATAACCTTATGCTCTGATACCAAGTTTGTCACGATACAAAAGTACCCCCTAGAAGTTAGGGAGAAACCTTGGATCATGACCGGGCATACTTGATCCGTTGGGGTCTTGTACAAGCCCTTTAACTATCCTTCATTACATAAGACATGAAGAGTAGTCGTAATTTAAAGCTTTTCACGATTAAATTAATAAAAGGAATTCTTTCATATATACAAAAAAAATCTCATCGTCACAAGACCAAATAAAGGCATCACGTAATATCTTAGGGACACGACCCTTTACATTAAAAGAAATATGTAATAAGTCTTAACATAACGAAACTAAGAAGATAGGAACAATGCCCTCAAATATATGAGGACAAAGTTAATCTTGAGAGAATCATTCCCAAGCTTTGCCTTCTAGCCTTCAATATTTCTTCCAAAAACCTACTTATAGAGTACAAAAAAGTATGGTGTTAGTAAAAAAAAAACAATGTACTAAGTATGGCATATGCAAAATCATGTAAAAGGGTCATTTTAGTAAAATAAGCTTTCATGCCAAATAATTAGAACGTTCATGAATTTAGTAAAAAAGCAACATAAGAAACATCATTTAACACTTAGAGAAAGATTTCCATAATTTAAATAAAAATACACACCTTACAGTAAGCCATCTAAATTTTACAGTAAACTATCTTGACTTTATAGTGAACCAAACTAACTCCAAAAATAGTGATCTTCCAAGGTGTTTCCAAGAGGAAGTGAACTCATTTTCGTAGGGGTTTCGTTAACCGGGGTTATCCTAAGACTCTCCAAGGTAATACATAAAAAAATCGCCCATACACCACCTTCAATGAACACCAAGGAGATCCTTAAGACTATGCACAATAGGCTTACTCCACTCGGGAAAACAAGTCACCACTCAATCACAACATATTAGAAGAAAATTCAACAACATACCAAGATTTCCCTTTACCACCTAATGAATATATGGTGTCCCATTCTACCACCTACCCTAAGTAGTACACTATTTTAGAAGGATTTGCACCAAGACTCCCCTTTCGGATGCTCTACTTAGTGCAACGGATAGATAGCATCGCATACAACCACCTACCCTAAGTAGTAAAGTTTTTTTAGTAGACTTAGTTCATTCAATTCATATAAGAATCACCAAGACACCCGTTTTGGAATGCCCACCTAGTGCAATTGATAAATAGACTAAGTAGCACACACTTTTAAAAGACTTAGCACATTCATTACTTTTGTGGGGGTTAGGTAGGCCTACATATACCATGATATCTGGATATGGAATCCCGATATTAACCCCTATAGGATGATGGATCCTCACTTTCCTAGAGTATGGTCATTCTTTTAAGCTTTTACATGGCTTTCCCAATAGCTATACCTATGCGAGCACATAGTTAAGGGATAATGAGATTGACACTAAGTAACTCATTCTCTACTAGCTAGGGGTATTCATCTTATGAGGTACATTGGAACACAACATCTCAATTCACGAAGTGTAACCACCCGTTCATCATATCCTCTTGGTACTAAGCATAAGTCCCCCCGGATTCCAACATTTTATAATATACCTTAATTATAACAAGTGAAACCACATCTCAACTCACGAAGTATATTCATCCTCCAACCTATCTTAGAGAGGTCTTAGGATTTAGTGTGGATTCTACTAAAAACTTCATCTCAACTCATGAAAAGTGTTCACCCCTAAACTTCCCTTTTTACTCAATTTAGCTTCATACATTCATTTCAGTGTGTGTATGTGTACATGTAAGAACACCTTGACTATAATAATTATTCCATTTATATTAAATTCTATACATTCTTTAGACCTTCATTAATCAAATCACACACTATACATGCTTCACATAATCATATACTTCATTTAGGCATAATCTATGTTAAGGATGCACTACAAGCTTCATCATACACAATACAAGGACCAAGTTCATTATAAATTAACATATTAGGCCTTCAGATCCACACTTACAATAAATACAAAGTATATTTAAATTCATCATGTAAACACTGCCACCAAGAACGTGGACCATACCACTCAAGAACATTTTATAATTAAAGATAAACAACATAACCAACTTACCATTTAATCAAAGATTCAATAACCTATAAGATTTTACTCAACAATTCTTCATAAATTAGCCCTTTGGGCAGTATCTAAACAACCATATCAACACAAGTAAAGTTCAAAGACTACAAAACCAATCTCATTCAACCCATTTCTTAAGCCACAATTTTATAAAAATCATTAACATGATTTCGTTGAAGTTAACATTAAAATCATCAACTGAAATTAGAAATATTATTAAGTCATTAAAAATGTTTTCATGCAAGACCCATATTTAGAGTTAAAGTTAGAAGAATCTAGGGTTGAAAACCCTTTTTGAAAATCCATTTGAAGTGACTCATTGAATGGAAGATAGTTCAAGGATGGATACAATACCTTATATAAGAGAAACCCCAATCATTTTTATTAATAACTTGACAACCAACAACCCTTCTTGCTCTTCTTAACTTCTAGTTTCAAAGCAAATTTGAGAGAGAGTTCTAAGGGGGAGTGGTTTTGGGTTTTAGGAAATAAGGTCTAAAATTAGGTCATAGGTTTTGAAATACATTAATATACCTGAATAAACCTATGAATGACTTTCTAGGTTCATAAAATACATGGGGTGAATTTCCCAAACACACCAAGCCTTGGCATATATTTCACAGCTTTTTGTACAGTACCATCGACGCATACAACCAACGGACCATCTGCCCATCAACAGTCCATTGGTGGGTCTCGTGGTTTGACACATAGCCTCTTTTGAGGCCTGTCTATCCCACATAAAAGGTCCAATCGATGGGCCGTTGGTTGGAAACTGTCCGTCGTTTTCCCTCGTTGGTGGACACTGTCAAGGCAGTTTGGGTCCTTATCATGGTCTCTTCTCTAGGGCACCTCATGGGTCCTAGGTGGGGTTTTACCTGAACATCAAAACCCTAAACTAAGTGATATAGGTCTTAGGAACATCCTAAACGTATTCCATGAAAAATAATCACGTAAAACTCACTCAAACATCTCAAGACACAAGAACACTTTCTAATATATATATTCCGAACGTCATGGACGTTTTTGGACGTTTGACCTCCAAAATTCACAAACGTCCTAAGGACACTAATATCACCTTAATTTATTTTAGGGTGTCACAGTCCACGACAAATGTAGGTACTCCACAACCAATGTCTCTTAGGCGATGATGCGTGGCATTGGCCGACGTGCACTTTCCACATTAGATGTATGTTAAAATAAGTTTATTCTTAATGGAAGACGCCAATTATTCCCAACCAATGCGCACATGCCAAGTTACATGCATGGTTGCCATGATTAAATGTACCAACCGTTGAGTTACATACCCTATTGATGGGTGCAAGACACATCAAATTCATGTAGGCCTTTGATAATGTATTCTGCCGTTTCCCGAGGCTTCCCTACCGATGCATGTAGGTGAAAACTGATATCGTCAAGCCGATGTTCACATGCCACGAATGATGTTTCCAAGACAATGCACACACTCCACGTTTGATATGTACGAGACTTGGTTGATGTCATCTGACGTTTGCTAATACTCGCAGTCCATGATAGATGTTGCCCAACCAATGCGCACACGCCATCAGTGACTCTTGAAGGACTTGGCTATAGTTGTTTCCATTGGAAAACGTGGTTAGCCACATGAGTAATAACTATGGTTGATGTGTGCAGGAACATGACCGATATCGCCTAGCCAATGCGTGCACACATCACATTTGATGTGTGTATGCCTTCGCTGATGCCTTCTTACATTGATAGACATTGTTTGCCAACCCAAGTACATGCAACCTGTGATACATGCATGCCATAACCGATATCGTTTGTGGTTGGCCAATGTGCATAGGCCACGATCGATGTCACCCAATTCATGTGCACACACAATGTTTTATGTGTGCATACCTTAGAGGATGTCACCTGACAATGGCCGATGCAAGAAACCCACAATCGATGTCGCCTAGTCGATGTGAACATGCCATAGCTAATGCCTGCAGGCCTTGGATGATGTCATATGATATAAGCCATTGCGTTTCGGTGACAAATGATGTCTCCCAGCCGATGATCACATGCCACACGTGAACCTTGATGGACTTGGACAATGGTGATTCCATTGGAAGATGTTGTTTTCCATTTGCGCACATGTTATGTCCTATGTTTGCAGGACATCACAAATGAAGCCTAGAGGATGTGCACACACCATGTTTGATGCATGCATCCCTTGGAAAATGTCCAATGATATTGGCAGATGCCATTTTCCATATACTCACATGAAACATCCGGTGCGTACACGCCATGGCTGTTGTTTTCTTTTGTTGGCCGATGCGAGCATGTAATGACTTATGTCGCCCAGCCGATGTGCATACGCTATAACTAATGCTTGCAGGCCTTGGCCGATGTAACATTCCATTGACCGATGCGTGTAGGAAACGGATGAAGTCGCGTAGCCGATGCGCACACGCCACTCATGAAGATTTCAAGCCTTAGCAGATGTTGATACCATTGGAAGAGACCGTTTGCCACTTGCACATGCTACATCGATTGCTTGCAGAAAATTACCAATGATGCCTAGCTAATGTGAACACACCAGTTTGCTTCATGCATGCCTTGGAAGATGTCGCCTGACATTGCCATGTGTTGTTTTCCATATATGCACATGCTACGCCTGATGCATGCATGTCATGACTGATGTCTCCTACTATTGGTTAACGTATGCATGCCATGACTGATGTCTCCCAATCTATGTGCACACACCATATTTGATTCATGCGTACCTTGAGGGATGTCCCGTGACATTGCCAGTCATCGTTTTTCATATACACACATGCTACATACGATTCGTGTAGGCCATGACTGATGTCTTCTACTGTTGGCCAATGCGCGCAGGCCATGAATGATATCACCCAGTCAATGTGCACACCTCATTTTTAATGTGTGCTTGCCTTGGGCAATGGCGCCTGATATTGGTAAACCTCGTCAGGCATATGCGCATGTCCGATGCAAGAAGGGTATGACCAATAAGGTCCTGTGTTGTCGATATGCACATTCCATGATCGATGTCGCCAAACTGATTAGCACATGCAATATCTGATGTGTGAAGGCGATGACAGACGTCACCGAACATTTTGCACACACCAAGTTTGATGCGTGTAGGCCTTGGCCAATGTGGACTTCTGTGTGACGACGTTGTTTTTTATATGTACACATGTTACGCTGATGCTTGTAGGCCATGGTGAATGTCATTTACCTTTGGCAGATATGAGCAAGTCACAATTTTTGTCGCCCAATAAATGCACACACAACCGATTTGATGCGTAAAACCTTTGGATGATGTCCCCTGACATTTGAATACATCGTTTTCCATATACGCACTTCTGATGTGTATATGCCATGAATGATGTTGGCCATCATTGGTCGATGTGCGCATGCCATGATTTATGTTACCTAGCTGATGCACACATGCAACGTGTTATGCGTGCTAACCATGTCGGATGTCACCTTCCGTTGCGCACACACCTTATTAGAACTCGACAGACCTTAGCCGATATCTTGTGACACTGGCAAACGTTGTTTGCCAGAAGCGCACATGCTATGTTCGATGAGTAAAGGGCATGACCAATGTCTCCTTACTAATGCGCACGCACCACGTTTGATTCTTGAAGCCCTTGGTCGATGTCGACTCACATCTGGAAATGTTTTTCTCCATACGTGCATATGTTATATCGTAACGTGCATGCCTTTCCCAATGTCGCCTTCCATTAGGCGATCGAGCAAGCTACGAATGATGTCGCTCCGTCTACGTGCATACACCACATTTAAAGTGTGTGGGCCTTTGATGATATATCCTGATGTTTGTGGACATCATTTTACATATGCACACATCCGATGCGTGCGTTCCTTGAAAGAAGTCATTTTTGTTTAACCAATGCGCATGTTTGCTGCCCACATGCCACGTCCTATGTGAGTTCCACATGGAGCTCATGGTTTCTTTGTGCCCATTCTGACTTAGAGGAGTGAGTAGTCATTGTTTTTCCAATGAATCATAATGAACATTTACAACCCAAATACGTACGTTCAAAGGAACAAACATGCATTTGGTTTTTATCATAAATAACTTTTAGATATAAAAAAATATAGTTTGCAACAATTTTTGAATTTATATTTTTTTCGGTAAATCACGAATATGAGTAATTAATTTAAAAAAATAGAATAATATGATGAAATGTAAAACTAAAATAAAAATTCACAAATAAATAGGGTAACCTTAAATTCAACAATTTCAACAATTTTTTTTGTAATTTTTATATTTTAGTGCAAATCTCTAGAATGAATAATTAATATCTGGAAATAGGATAATTATGATAAAAATAAAAAATTAACCCTAAATTATCACAAATAAATATAGTTACCTTAAATTCAACAATTTCAATAAATATTTTTAAAAAAAAATTACGATTAAAAAATAGTAAAAATATGATAACAATATAAAATTTAAGCAGAAAATTCACATTTAATTATAGTAACCTTACATTAAACTACTTTTTTGAATAATTATTTTCACCCGACTAAGACCCAAAAAAATACGTATCTAATTAATTAATAATGCAAAAATTATGAAAAATATGAAATCAACGCAAAAATTCAAAAATAAATATCGTAACAACAATATCCTTCATTACAACAATGCCTTCGCGCAACGTTCGATGTCTCCAAACCCATGTCTCTAGGCCACGATATGCATCCAGACGACGTTTGATGCCAGTAGACCGATGTGTGTATTCTAAATGAGATGAGGGTAGCCCACAGTCGACATCAGAAAATAAATCTATGCCGGTCATGTCCGACGTCGCTAATAGTTGTGTGTACACCAAGGGTGATGGGAGCAAGCCACGCCAAATGTTGCCTGAATGATGTTTGTAGGCCACTCTCGAAGAGGACTAAGTAATGTCCACAATGTGGGAAGTCTACATTCAATGTTGGTTGAGAAAGGTTTATAGGCCTCGACTGATGCAGGCATTGCACGACCAATGTCTCCCCGCCGAGGATGTTTTTCATTGGCTGACGTGTACATTTAACGTTAGATGCATGTAAAAATCATATGATGCTTAACGGAGGATGCCAATTTGCCCAGCCAATGCGCATATGCCATGTTAGATGCATTATTGCCTTGACTGAATGCACATGTCGTAGATTGACGTAGCCTACCGATGTGCGTAAGACACGTCAAACGTGTGTAGGCCTTTAATGATGTGTTATGCCATCGGTCAATGTTACCCTACTGATGCGTGTAGGCCATGACTGATGTCATCAAGGCGAGGTGCACATGCCAGGACTAATGTTGCCAAGCTAATGCATAGAATCCAAGTTAGATGCGTGCAGGCCTTGGACGATGTCATTTTGTCACGACCCAAATCAGGGACGCGACTGGCACCCACATTTACCATTCCTTGTGAGCGAAAAAAACCAACCATCTACCCTTAAACATTCAAGGATATATCAACAGAAAAATAATGCGGAAAGACTTAAGCAAGACCTTAAACTCATTAATAAAACAATTCCAATACTATTATTATTATCCCAAAAACTGGAAGTTTTATCATCACAGAACATCTATCTCAAATTACTTAACTAGGAATGTCTAAGAAACCAAATAACTAAAAAAGCTACGTAGTCCATGCCGGGGTTCAAGGCATCAAGAATTGAAGCAGAAAGACCCAGTCCAAAGCTAGACGCATTAGGTCACCCTGAATTTCCGATGAAGTGAAGACTGTTTAGGATCTGCTGTTGAGTTGAAGTTGACAGAGTTTGACTGCATTACACAAAATAACAAAGAGGAAGGGAAACATAAAAGTAGGGGGTCGACATCACACGTAATAGTAGATATCATCGGCCAACTCCAAAATAGGGAACAGATATATTCAAAATAATGTAAAATCAACCTACAAACTCAACATGTAGCAATAAACAACATGAATTCATCAATAACTACAACCGAGGTCCACACATGAGGACTTCAAGCCTCCAATACCATACTTATTTGGGAATAAGTCATTAGAGTTGAAAGTATATTCCTTATCTTAAAGATTATGATCAGGTTTATTGACCTTTGTGTGGTACGCGACACTCCGATCCTCTATTTCTATCACTGGTGCCGGAACGTGGCACTCCGATCATATTCTATCTGGTGTCGGAACGTGACACTCCGATCCTTCATATTCATTCTATCCTGATCTGTCGGAACGTGACCTTCCGATCCTCATAATTCATTCAATCCTTGAGTACAGGAACGTGGAACCGATCCCATATTTCTATCATGGTGTCGGAAACGTGACCACTCCGATCCTCCAATTCATTCATCCTGGTTTAACGGAACGTGGAAACACGATCCATTATTCTATACTGGCTGTCGGAACGTGACACTCCGATCCTCATTCTATCCCTGCTGGTACCGGGAACGTGGACCCCGATCCCCTACTTCATCCACGCCTCTTTTACACTAAGGCATATCATCTCATTATATAATTTATCCAGCCCTTCTTTCATTACTAAGGCATAATCATTCTCTTATATAATATATTCAAGTGACTTATAGGGTTCTTTCAAGATTGGGAGGATTCAATACTTCTCATGCTTGTTAATTCATCACATTTTATAATCATAATCATGCAAGCTACAAACTTAAAGAACATAGCAGGGTTTACAATATTATCCACATATATATCACTCGTAAGATTCATCCGAATATCGTTAACCTTAAAACCATAACGCTACCTCCACCGAAGAATTGATCAAAAGCTATCTTCTCAAAATTTTTTCCCTTGCTAGCCTCTTTGTCTCTCTCTCTTGATCGATTCTCCTCTCTCTTCTTGCTTGTTCTTTCTATTTTTCTATTTCAAACCCTCTTTCTTTACCCTAATTAATATATAATTAAGAATAAAGATGGCAATAAATAAACACACTAATTTAAACTTAAGGTTACCTCTTTAAAAACCCCTAGTAAGTAATTAGGCCTTATTCACATTCGGCCCATACCTTCTAATTAACGCCGGAAGGAGGAATAGTCAAAAACGTCCCTTAAAAGTGTAAGAAATCCGCACCACAGGACGGGGATTTGGGCAACCTGCGGAGGGCCCGTCGTTGCTTGCGACGGTAAAAGAGAGAGGGAGGAGAGATGAAAGCACACGTGGCAGCAAAGGAGAGTAGGAGCGCCGTCGTCACAACCGTCAGAGAGTTTGGTTTTCCACCGAAGATCCGTTGACGGGTCCGTCACACGTGTGACGGTCCGTCTGCCATTGCCGCATGACGTTAGAGAGTCGCTTTTCAGTACCCAATTTCAGATGTTCTAAGTGTTTGGAACGACACCCTCCACGACGTCAGTCGTGGCCTTGACGGTCCGTCGTGGGCCTCCGGGCACATCTGCAGGTTTTTCCAGAATAAAATCGTTGCTCAAAACGACTAAACAGGTCGTTAAATAGATATCCCCCCCCCCCCCCAAATTTACCATCGTTTCGTCCCAGAACTGATCACAAGAATGAAAACAAGTGCGAAAATGAATACTGAATCCGTAAACAGATGTGGGTATCTTTCCCGCATATCTGCCTCCTTATCCAAGTGGCGTCTTCAAACCGGTCGATTCTTCCAGTGCACCCTTGATGGATGCCAAGCTCTTGACCTTCAACTGCGAACCTTCAATATCTAAAATAGCAACAGGTGGTTTTCTCCTCATAAGACCAAATTCTCGTCCAAACAACACTGAGTCCCAACGGATAATGTAATTTCCCATCCCCATGTATCTTTTCAACAGGACACATGGAAATACCGGATTGCACTCCGGACGCCCTGGGGGCAAGCTAATCATATAAGCCACCTCCCATATTCGCTTTAGTACCTCAAAAATGGTCCCAATTATACCTTGGACTTAGCTACTCTTTTGCCAAAAACAGCATTCCACCCCTTTCATGGGTGAAAACCTCAACAGACGTGTTCACCTTCCATGAACTCCAAGTCCTAACCTTCCGGTATGCATAACTCCTTTGTCTACTTTTGCACAGCTTTAGAAAGCTTTATTGAAGCCCTTCACCGTTTCTAAAGAATCTATCAAGAGATCGCGTAACCACAATGGTATAACCTCGAATGCAGCAAACCAACCAATGGGGATCTACACACCTCATCCCATACAATGCTTCAAATGGAGCCATATCAATACTGGAGTGTGATAGTATTTTGTACGAAAACTCTGCCAAAGGTAAGAAGTCTATTCCCAATGGCCACCAAACTCTATCACACATGCACGAAGCATATCCTCCAAACACTTGGATCGTTTAGCTCAGAATGACCCATCGTTCTGAGATGGAACGGCGGTTAACTAAGGTCCAACCTAGTACACAATCTGAAGCAACGTTTTCCAAAATTAGAGTAAACTGCGTACCATCTATCTGATATAATGGATAGTGGAAAACCCCATTGCATCGAACGATTTCTGAGATGTTAGATTTTTGCTAATTATTGCATTGTAAGTCACCTTGACCGGAATGAAATGAGCAGATTAGGTCAATCTGTTCCACACATTACCCAAATTGAATCAAACTGCCCCAGTGTCTGGGAAGACCAAGCCACAAAGTCCATTGCAATCTCTCATACTTCCATTAAGAATGGGCATTCTTTGAAGTGTTCCTCCGGGCCCTTTGGTGTTCCATATTTCACTGTTGACAGTTTGGACCAGGTGGCAATAAAGTCAACCAATATTGCGCTTCACTTCTATCTCCACAAAAGTGTGTTTTAGGTCGCGATCATCTTGGTTGCACCCCGGATGTATAAGAATACTGTGAACATGAGGTTCTGCCAGAATAGTGTTGATTCAAATCATCACTGCGGGGTTACACATACCATTCCATTAATTCCTCACTACACATTCCTAGTCGATTGTTGCTTCTTTAGCATCTCCTCGCAAACACTTTATCTCGGATTCGCCTTAGTTTTCATCATTTCAAACTGTTTTCCACTAATCTTGTCAAGAAAAGACGATCTTGACTCCACATAGACAACAATCCTCCCTTCTCCATTATTTCCAACTCATTCAAGTCGTTATCCAGAGTCGAACCTCTCTGCCAATGGGCGTCCTAGAGGCTTGGCCAAATGAGCTTAGACTTTCCCATGTTCCCGCCTTTCTAATCAAGGCATCGGCCAAAACATTCGCCTTCCCGGATGATGATACAAAATAGTAGGTCGTAGTCTTCAGTAGTTCCATCATCTCTTTGCCTCAATGGTTTCAAATCTTCTGAGTAAAGACATACTGACGGCTACGATGATCCGTGTAGGGACCTCACACCTTAACCCCATATAATAGTGTCTCCATTGACTTCAATGCAAAACACTACCGCGGCCAATCCACGTCATGGGTTGGATTATGTTACGTTGCATGCACTTTTTAATTGTCTTGAGGCATAAGCAATCACGTTTCTTCTCTTGCATTAGCACTGCACCCAAACCCGAATAGGATGCATCACAATAAACAATGAAGTTTCTTAACCTCTACCGGCAAAGTGAGGATAGGTGGGAGTCAACAAAGTCTTAAGCTTGAAAGCTTCTCACATTCATCTGACCATAACAAATGGAACATTCTGCTTAGTCAAATTCGTTCAATTGGGAAGCAAATAGAAGAGAATCCCTTGACATAATCGGCGGGTAGTAGACTAGTAATTCCAAAGAAGCTCTTATTTGTGACACATTAGTAGGTATTCACCCAAGTATTCCATACTTCGAGCTTTAGAAGGATCCACATTTACTCCATCCTTAGAAACCAGTGCCCCAAGAAGGGACACTGCATCTAGCCAAAACTCACACTTAGAGAACTTGGCCTAAGCTTTTTCTTTTTTCCCTCAAAGTTTCCAATACCTCAGCTCCAATGCTCCTCATGTCCTTATTAATCTTGGAGTATATCAGTTATATATCAACTAAAGACGGATCACAAAAGAGATTCTAAAATATGGCTTAAAACACTCCCATTCATCAAACTCATGAACGCAGCAAGGGGCATCGTAAGCCAAAAGACTCACCACAAATTCGTAATGTCCAACCTCGTTCGAAGCAAGTCTTTGGCACATCCGTTGCCCGTATTTTCAATTTGATGATAACGGATATCAAGGTCAGCTTAGGAAACACAAAACTTGTAATTGATCGATAAGTCATCAATGCGAGGAAGGAGGATACTTATTTTAATAGTTACCTTGTTCAACTGTCGGTTAGTTAGTCTATGCACATTCGAAAACTCCCCTTATTCTTCACAAACAAAAACCGGAGCACCCCAAGAGATGCCACTGGTCTAATGAAAGCCCTTCTCAACAACCTTGCCGTTGAGCCTTTAACTCTTTTAAACCTATGCGGGAGCATTCTATACGGGGGGGTATGGAAATGGGGGTGTTGCCGGTTCAAGATCGGATTACAGAAGTCAATATCCAATCTGGTGGAATACCCGGAAGATCTGCAGGGAATACATCAAGAAACCACGGACACCGACAACCGACCTCAATCGAAGGTAGGTACTTGGGTTAGGTCGTCCTTTGAGGATGTGCCAAGAGAAGCTAAAACACCCGTACTAAACCATTTTCTTAGCACGAAGGAATGAGATGATACGCACCGATTGGACGTGTAGTCACTTCCCACCATACGGATCGTCCCAGGCTTGGCCCAATGTCACAGTTTTAGCAATTACAATCAAGATCGCAAATTTGGAGAAGGCCCAAGTCATACCCCGAATTTACATCCCAAAGTCACCCATTTCTAAAATAACAAAATCTCATAAGTTGTTGCTCCCCACAAAGTACCAAACAAAGGACCTATGTGACCTTTTCAACTACATAGACTCACCCAACGGTTTGTGAACAGAAACCGATAGGCATGTGGTCAAGTAATTCACCAATGCAATTTTAGACCATTAGTAATGATGAAGATACATATGAAAACGTGGAGCCAGGGTTCAAATAATAAGATGCCATGCAATTCACAAACCAAAAGGATTATCTTGATAACAGCAATCGAAGCTCCGCTTCCAGATCTACAAGGAAAAGGCGTAAACATGGGCCATATCGTTTGTGTCCATTGCCCTCCATGTGGCGTAGTAGTGGCTCCATTTTGCCCATCACCTCTGCCGTGTGATGACCACCATTACCTCGCCCACACGTCCGCCAGAAAAGACGGCCCTCTACCATGACCACCTCTAAATTTAGCAGTGGGGTTCTGTAACTCTGGTTTGGGGAACAATACTTTGATGTGTCCAACTCCCCACATCCATAAACACTATCGGGGTTCATTGCATAGGTCTATAGGAGTTAGTGTTGACCAGTTCTGAGGTGACCCCAAACTACGGTCTGTAGTGAAGACTGAATGTCGACTTGAGTAACCTCCAAAGGCTCTGTCTTAGAGTGAGCACCATTAAACTCGCCTCCCTTCGAACCCTTGTTGATGTCGATGTCGTGGTGAAGTAATTGGCTTCACTCCTTCCACCTCTATCACAAAGTCTACCACCTCTTAGGAAGGCTTGTGCCCGGTAGCCGTACCTGTAAGGCTGAACTCCCGCAACTCTGACTCAACACCTTTCACAAAAACGGCGAATCAGTTTCTGTGGACTGAAAACAAAGTTGGGTGGCGTATCTGGATAGTGAGCGAAATTAGCCTCACTACGCGTTTAAAACTGTCATTCCTCCCTGCTCTAGGACTCAAGAAATCGTCCCTTTGATATCTCTCAACGTCCTGGGGATATATTTCTCCATAACCGGGGGGAGAGGAATGATTCCCAAGGCATAGGTGGGCCTCTGTTGGTTGACACTCAACAGTGTGCCCGCCACACGTTTTGGAGTTCCCTGAAACTGATTAGCTCACGAAACTCCCCCCCGCCAAAAAACCGTTCTACTATACCCATCTTGTGTAGTAGCTAATGAAAAGAACCAGAAAATGTAGGCATCCTTGATTCGCGCCCATAAAGAATGGAGGGTTTAATTTTCAGAAAAACTTACTGAAAAAAGTTCATGGCTGATCATTTGTCATAATAGGCCCAGTAGTCAGAGTGGAAATTGTGCCTATTCCCAATGATGCATCCATGCGGGGAGCAATAGTAGCCGCAATGTCGTACCTTGAAACCGGGGTGTTGGTGTAGAAACCACTGGAGGTGCCTGACCCTGGATCGGATAACCCACTAAGATAAGCGAAAGTACTTGGGTTTGATCATTCTCTGGGGTAGGTTGGGGTGGATTCCTCATTCTGCTTCTTGTTCATTTCCCCTTCATCCCCCTCTCTTATCACCTCCTAGTCGGTGGAGGGAGTCACCGCCCTAGTATCAGATGGAATAGGTGTTGTCCTCTTACCCTAGAGAGGACGTTCATCCCACGACCGCTCCAACGGCCCTTTGCCGTTGCCTCTTCCTCGAGCTACAGCCCCAGTGGCGGGCTCAGTTTTCTTGGCTTTCCGTGTGCTGTGGTGCGGTCGTGTTCTGGTTCTAAACCATAGCGGAAAGGAGTGAAGATGGTCAGATACCAATTCGTATCGCCCAGATACAATTGGACCTCACGTAGTAGCCGAAAGGAAGAAGAAAGAGTGAAGTTTTCCTCAAGTCTTATAGCCCCTCAAGGAAAAAGTAAAGGCCGTTCCCCCTACCGTTCCTTAAGACTCTACCGACCTGTTCTTGTGTGTGAGACCAATGAACTAATGCTCGGATTACAAGTTTGTTCATCGACCCCACAAAATCAGGGGACGCGGACTGGCCACCCCACATTACCCTCATATTTGAGCGAACCACCATCTAACATTAACATTTCAAGCTATAGCAAAAGAAAATAATGCGGAAGGAAGACTTAAACTCATAATAAAAAACAATTCAATACTATTATTATTATCCCCCAAAATCTGGAAGCCTCATTCATCACAAGAACATCTATCTCAACTTACTTGAAATAGGAATGGCTAAGAACAAAATAATAAAACAGCTAAGCTTAGTCCATGCCGGGCGTTCAGCATAGACTTGAAGAAGGAAGACCCAGTCAAGCTAGACGCATTCGCTCACCTTGAATTCCCGAATCAAGTGAAGATGGCTAGATCTGCTGTTGGTTGAAGTTGACGACGTGAGGCATCATTCACCACAAATAACAAAGAGGAAAACATAAAAGTAGTGGGTCAGTACAATACACAAGTACGGAGTAGATATCATCGGCCAAACTCAAAATAGGGAACCAGTATATATCAATAATAAGTAAATTCAAAAAGACAATACTCTCAACTGTAGCAATAACAACATGAATTCATCAATAACTTACAAACCGAGTTCACCACTGAGGACTCAGCCTCAATACAGATACTTATTGGGCATTAAGTTCATAGATTTGAGTATATTCATTTATCTTTCAAGATTCATTTATCTTCTTCCCTCTTGTGTCGGTACGCGACACTCCGATCCTCTATTTCCTATCTGGTGCCGGAAACGTTGGCACTCCGTCCCTATTTATCCTGGTGTCAGAACGTTGACACTCGATCCTCATATTCATCTATCCTTTTGGTGTCGGAACGTGACACTACGATCTCTATATTAATTCTATCGGTACAGGAACGTGCACCCGATCCAATTCTATCCTGGTGTCGGAACGTGACCCACTCCGATCCTCATATCATGTTCTATCCTGGTACGGAACGTGGCCACTCGATCCATATCTATCCTGGTGTGTAGGAAACGTGACACTCCGATCCTCATTCTATCATGAGGGTACGGAACGTGGCACCCGATCCTAATTCAATTCACAGCCTCTTTTACACTAAAGGCATATCATTCTAATTATATAATTTATCAAGGGCATTCTTTATACTAAGGCATTTCATCATTCTCATGATATACCATATATCAAGTGATTAGGTTTTCTTTCAAGATTTGGGATTCAATAACGTTAATTCATGCTTTGTTAATCATCAAAATTTTATAATCATATCATGCAAAGCATAACAACTTAAGCACATAGCAGGGTTTACAATATTATCAACACCAATATTCACTATAAGAGTTCACTACGGAATCTTCGAACATAAACCTAACTACCTCCACCGAAGAATGAATCAACAAGCTATATTATCAAATCATGCTATCCTCTTCGTCTTCTCTCTTGATCGAGTCTCTAGCTCTCTTGTGTCTTTCGATTTTTTATTTATTCAAACCTCTTTCTTTTACCTAATTAATATATAATTAAGAATAAAATTATGGCAATAAATAACCACTATTAACTTAAGGTTTACCTCTTTTAACCCCAAGTAATTAGACTTATTAACATTTAGCCCTCTAACTTATAATTAAAGCGGGAATAGTTTCAAAAAACGTCATTAAAAGGTGTGAAAAAGAAATCCGGACCCCCAGATCGGGGATTTCGCAACCTGCGACCGGGGCCGTCGTGCTTGCGCCGGTCCGGTCTGCAGGTCGTCGAAACCGTCAGAGAGTTGGTTGCCACCGAAGGGGACTCCGTGACGGTCGTCACCACCTGGACGGTCCATCATGCATTTCGTCATGACGTCCACCGAGAGCATTTTCAGTACCCAATTCAGATTTTCTAGGGTTTTGGAACGACACCCTCCACGACGGTCCGTGGGGCCCTGACGGCTCCGTCGTGGGCCTCCGTCAACATTGCCGTTTTTCCAGAATAAAATCTGTTGCTTAAAACGACTAAACAGGTCGTTACACATATGATGTTTGCTGATGCTGATATTCCATGACTTATGTTGCCCAACCGATGGTCACACGCCATGGGTGAAACTTTCAGGCCTTGGATTTAGTTGTTTCAATTAGAAGAAGTCGTTCGACACATATGCTATGGGTGATGCACGTAGGAACATGACCGATGTCGGCTAGCATTGATAGACATTATATGCCAATACAAGAATATGCAATAGATGATGTGTGCACGCCATGGCCAATTTCGTCTATGTTTGGCACATGCAAGCAGGCCGCGATCGATGTCGCTTATATGATGCACACACATAATGTTTGATGTATGCATGCCTTGGATGATATCAACTCACATTGGCTGATAGAAGCAGGCAACAACTAATGCTCCTAGTCATGCGTACATGCTATAGATAATGCTTGCAGGCCTTGGATGATTTCGTATGACGTTGGCCGATGAGTTATAGCAAAAAATGATATCGCACAAACGATGAGCACACACAACGCGTGAAGCTTACAGGACTTGGCTAATGTTTATTCCATTGTAAGAGGTTGTTTGCCACTTGTGCACATTCTATGCTTGCCATGAATGATGATACCTAGCTTATGTGCACACACAACGTTTGATGCATGTGTGGCTTGGCAGATGTCAGTTTAGGGCTTACGTTTTTTATGTGTTTTAGGTTTAGTATATACGATATAAGGCTTTATCGGGTTTAAATTTTTAGGAATTTATGGGTAGTTTTTTTTGGTGTGTTTAATAAGAATCAAAGAGCACCGGAAACAAAGCGGCCGCGCAGACCGAGAAGTGGTTGTTAGTGACAAGAACACGGAATGTTTAGGTCCTAAATTTATGTTTTTTTTTTAAGAATTCGGTTTTACGGATTTTGAGGATTTAGGGTTTAATCTTAGTGTTTTACATGTCTTTTAAATGGTTATACGGGTTCATTTTATCTTTTACATGATTTAGAAAAGTTTAAGATGTTGGGTTTAGATCTTAGGGTTCACGATAGGTTTATAATGGATTAAGGATTTATTTTTGTGTTCATAGAATTTAGAGTTTCTTAAGGTTTAGGGATCAGGATTTTTTAGGATTTAGGTTTTAGGTAAGCGTTGTTTTAGGTTTAGGGTATTGGTTTAAGATTATTGGGGTTTTATAGGTTTAGGTCTTAGGTATAGTGATTTTTTGTCTTCATTAGGCTTTCACATATACATTATAGTTTTTTAAGCTAATTGTTTATATTTTGAGGGAATTTCAATTATTTTAGGTTTTTTAAAGGTTATTTTTTAGGTTTTATTTGTTTATTAAGGTTTAGGGTTGAGAAATTTTTAGGACTAGAGTTTAAATCTTAGAGTTTTCTAGGGGTTTAAAATTATTTCTACGTTTCATTTTATGCCTTATAAGTTTCAGGATTTCTTAAGGTTTAGGTTTTTTTTTGTCTCTTTAGGTTTTTTATTTTAGATTTAGGGTTTTACATTAGGGCGTTGGTCTTAGGGCTATTTGTTTTATTAAGTATAAAGTTTTAGATGACAGGTTTTTCTTGGTTTTAAGGCTTTATGTCTTTAGGTTTTTAGGCTAAATTTTTTAAGGTTCTTTTCAGTTTGAGGTTTGTTTCTTAATTATTATTTTTTTGTATTTTTAAAGATTTAGGAAATATGATTTAATGCTTTATAAGTTTCAAAGGTTTGAGTTTTGCCGGTGTAGGGTTTTTAAAGGATAAGTGTTTCATAATTTTTAATAGGTTTAGGGATAACGGTATCTAATTTTTTTTTTGTATTATTTTAGGTTTAAGTTTATGAATTTTAGGATTTCGGGTTTAGGGCTTAGGTTTTGTAGGGTTTTTTATGATTTTAGATTTTATTTTAGGGTATATAGGATTTAGTGTTTCATAATGTTCAAGGTTTAGGGTTTCTTAGTATTTTGGGTATAGGATTTTGAGTTTTTGGATAGGGTTTAGGGAATAGAATTTAGGGTTTATTATGTTTTATGATTTAGGATTACTTCCGATTAAGGATTTATGGTTGCAATTTAGGGTTTATTATGTTTTATGATTTTGGATTACTTCCGATTAAGGATTTATCGTTCTAGGTTAGGTTTTATGTCATAGGGCTTAGTGTATTTTATGTTTCAGATGTAATTGGTATTATTAATGATTTAAAGCATTAGGACTTTGGATTTTTTTGGGTTAAGTGTTTTTATTGGTTTATAGGTTTAGGGTTTTTTGTTAATTGATTTATCTAGGTTATTAGGGTTTTTGGCGTTGGATTTTTTTTGTTATTGTTTTTCAGGGCTCTAGTTTTAGGGTTAAGGTCTTAGAGTTTTTTGTCTTTTTAGGGCTTAGAATATAAATTTTAGGTATTTCTATGTGTTAGAATTTTGAATTTTTTCATTAAGGTGTTTCTAGTTTTGATTAGAGTATTTTATGGTTAACTATTTCTAAGGGCTTTAGGGTTAGGGATTAGCACTTAGGGTATTTTGAGTTTTTTTTTTGTTAAGGGTTTATATATTCATACGTTGTAGGGTTTAGAGCTTAGGAATTTGATGGAGTATGAAATGGATTTTAGGGTTTTTTTAGGGTTTATAGGATTTAAGGTTTCTTAAGGTTTAGGGTTTTAATTTAGGGTTATGGTTTTAGGGCTTAGTGTTAAGGCTTTAAGGCATAGGGTTTCTTAGGTTAAGATCTTTTATGCTTTTATAGATTTAGAATTTAGGGCTTAGAATTTTTTGGTTTAGTTATTTTAGGGTTTTTAATGGTTTTTTGAGCATAGGTTTTATGGATTTATAGGATTTAGGAGTTATGGTTTATTGTTTGGTAGGTATTTCTTTATGGTTTTAGGGTTTAATTTAGGGTTTATAGGATTAAGTATTTCTTAAGGTTTAGGGGTTTTGATTTAGATATTAAGGTTTTTTGTTAGGGTTTGGGGTTAAGGGTTTTGCGTTATTTTTAGGTTTTGTTTTTTATGGTTTTAAATGTTTAGGGTTTAGGTTTTGGTATTTTAATGGATTTAACATATAGGATTGAGGGTTGTATATGTGTTATAGGTCAGAATTTTTTTATGTGAAGGGGTGTTAGTGATTTTGAGATTTTTTATAGTTCTTAAGAAATAAGTATTTCATAGGAATTTTTTGAGGTTTAGGGTTTCATGATAATATGGTTTTTGTGTGTGTTTTAGGTTTTATAATTACTTATTTTTAGGATCAAGAGTTCTAAGGTTAGGGTTTTTTAAGGGCTTTTAAAGTTTTTTAGATTTTGTAGAATATATTTTTTCTTAACATTTAGAATTTTGGGTTTCTTAGGGTTTTACGTTCCGGATTTTGGGTCTCAGGTTAGGATCAAGTTTTGTTATATGTTGAGTTATTGTTTAACAGTTTAATTAAAGTTTTTAGGGTTAAGGGCTAAGGGTTTTCTTTAACGTATGTTATGTTTTTTTAGGTTTAGGAGTTAAAAGCATATGGTTTTTGAGTGTTTATAGGGTTTAGTATATATAATTTATTGGTTAGATTTTAGAGGTTTTTAGGTTTAGTTTTTTTGGGTTTTCTACGTATTTTTATGGATAAGTGTTTCTTTAAGATTTTTTTTGTATTTTTTAAAAATAATGTTTATGGATTTTTAGGATATAGGGTTTCAAGCTTAGGGTTTTCTAGGTATTTTAAATGGTTATAAGGGTTCATTTAGGTTTTTACACTATTTAGTATGGTTTAGGATGTTTAATTTGGAGCTTTGGATTCACGATGGGTCGAGAATACGTTTAGGCTTTATTTTCGTGTTGATAGTCTTTTGTGTTTCTTAAGGTTTAGGGATTAGGATATTTATATGTATAGGGTATTGTGTTAAGGTGTTTAGGCTTAAGGGTTGTGATCGTATGAAGTTATGGTTTTAAGGTTATTACAGGTTTTTTGTTTTGGTATTAGCATTATTTTGTCTTTTTTATTGTTTAAGAAGATACGATATAGGGCTTTATAAGGATTTGACCTTAAGGCTTTTATAGTTAAGGGAATTCTAGTATTTTATATCTATAATGGTTAAGTGCTTGTCGTGGTTATTTTTTTGTGTTTTAGGTTTAGGGTCTACAAATTTTAGCATTAGATTTTAAATTTTAGGGTTTTGTAGGAATTTTCTATGGTTTATAGGATTTAATTTAGGGTTTAGAGGATTTAGGGTTTCTTAAGGTTTAGGGGTTTTGGTTCTTAGGGTTTTAGATTTTAGTTTTAGGATTTTAGGTTAGGGTTGATTGTTTAAGTTTAGGGTTTTAGATGACGGATTTTATCTTTGTTTTAAGGCTATATGGTTTTGGGTTTTGAAGTTAAAGTTTTGTTTAGGTATTTTTAATTTAGGGTTTGAGTCTTAGGTTCTTTTTTTGAGTTTTTATGGTTTTGAATATATGATTTAGTCCTTTATAAGGCTCAAAGTTTAATGTTTTTTGATTTTAGGGTTTTTTAGGGTTAACTATTTCATAGTATTTAGGGTTAGGTCTAAGGGTATGAGTTTTTTTGTGTGTTTTTAGGTGTAGGGTTAACAGATTTTAAGTATTTCAGGTTTAGACCTTAGTTTTGCATGGGTTTTAAATGGTTTTTAAGTTTATTTTAGGGCTTATTGAATTTAGGGTTTCATAATGTTCTAGGTTTAGGGTTTCGTAGGGTTTTGGGTTTAAGATTTAGAGTTTTCAGATAGAGTTCACGGTATAGGACTTGGTGTTTCTTATTGTTTAGTGGTTGGGATTCATTAAGATTTTAGATTTAGGATTTCTGATTTTAGGTTAGGGTTTATGGTTCAGGGTTACTGTATTTTTATATTTCATATATTAGATTAATGGTCTTATTTAGGTTTAGAAGCTTTAAGGGTTTGGGTTATTTAGGTTAAGATTTTTTATTGTTTTATAGGCTTAGGTATTTTTGTTAATGGGTTTATCTACGTTCTTAGGGTATATGGCTTTGGTTTTTTTTAATGGTTTATTAGGGTTCAAGGTTTAAAGTTTACGTGTTGGAGTTTTTTTTTTTATGTTTTTAGGGCTTAGTGTGTAAAAATTAGGGATTTATAGGCTTTAGAATTTTATGTTTTTCATTTAGTTGTGTTGGGTTTTCTTCAATTTTTTCATAGTTAAGTGTTTCTAAAGGGTTTTTAGGGTTAAAGATTAGCTCTTAGTTTTTTGGTGTTTTTAGGTTTAGGGTTTATGAATTTTTAGGTTTTAGGATTTAGAGCTTAGGATTTTGTAGGAGTATGAAATGGATTGTATGGTTTATTTTAGGGTTTATAGGAATTAGGGTTTCTTAAGGTTTAGTGTTTTAATTTAGGGTTTAGGTTTTAGGGCTTAATGTTAAGGCTTTAGGACTTAGGGTTTTTAAGGTTAGGAATTTTTATAATTTTATAAATTTAGGATTTAGGGATGAATTGTTTTTTGTTTTTCAGGGTTTAGCGTATATGGTTTTAGTCTTTATAAGGTTTAGGGCTTAAGTATTTTTTGGTTGACTTATTTTAGTGTTTTTAAAGGTCATTTTTAGTTTAGGTTTTATGAATTTTTAGGTTTAGGAGTTACAGATTTTTGCTTAGTTGAGATTTCTTATGGTTTTGGGGCTTCATTTAGGGTTAATAGGATTAAGGATTCCTTAAGGTTTAGAGTTTTAATTTTAGAATTTAAGGTTTTTTGTTGGGGTTTGGGGTTAAGGGCATTGCGTTATTTTTAGGTTTATCTTTTTTTATGGTTTTATGGGTTTAAGACTTAGTTTTTTTTGTGTTTTGGGGGATTTAGGATATATTATTGAGGTCTTTATATGTTTAGAGCTTAATGTTATTTTATATTAAGGGTTGTTAGAGATTTACAGATTTTTTATTGTTCTAAAGGATTTAGTGTTTCTCAGGTTTTTTTTAAATGTTTAGGGTTTAGTACTTACGTTATAAACTGTGTTTTATGTTTTAGGTTTAATAATTTTTAGGATCTATAGTTTGATGTTTAGGGTTTTGTAAGGGCTTTTAAATTTATTAGGCTTTGTAGGATATTAGGTTTCTTAAAATTTAGAGTTTAGGGTTTCTTAGGGTTTAGGTTTAGGATTTAGGGTCTTAGGTTAGGGTTTAAGATTTTCTTATGTTTTGAGATTTAGGTTAGGGGATTTATTTAGGTTGTTAGGGTTAAGGGTTATGCTTTTTTTTTTTGGTTAAGCTAATTGAGGATTTTATAGGTTTAGAGTTTAGGGATTGGGTTTTTAATTTTTGAGTTTATAGGTTTTAGTATGTACAACTTCGGGTATATATTTTAGAGATTTTTCGGTTTAGTTGTATTTGGGTTTTCTAAGGTTTTTAATGGTTATGTGTTTCTTATGGTTTAGGGCTTATACTTTTTTTTAGAAATAAGATATATGGATTTTAAGGATATATTGCTTCAAGCATAGGTTTTTTAGGATTTTTAAATGGTTACAAGGTTTCATTTTAGGTTGTACATAATTTAGTATGGTTAGGATGTTCGGTTTAGAGCTTGGGGTTCTCGTTGGGTTTATAGGGTTTATTTTAGTGTTCATAAAATTTAGGGTTTCTTAAGGTTTAGGGAATAGAATTTCTTAGGAATTATGGTTTTATGTTAGCGTGTTTTTAGGTTTTGGTTATTCGATAAATGGTTTTAGGGTTAAGGTCTTTGATCTTATGGGATTGATGTTTTTAGGGTTTTATAGATTTATTGTTTAGGTCCTAGTATTTTTTTCGTCTTTTTTAGGGTTTAGCACATTTGATATAGGGCTTTAGAGAATTTTTTAGCTTAGTGTCTTTAGGTTAGGAAATTAGGGGCACTTTAGTTTTTGATAAGTTAAAGTTTTTCATGGTTATTTCTTTTTGTTTTAGTTTTAGGATTTACAAATTTTTAGGATTAGGGATCAAACGTAGGGTTGTACGGTTTTATATTGTTTTTAGGATTTATTTTAGGACTCATAGAATTAAGGTTTTCTTTGGGTTTAGGGTTTTTATTTCTTTCGATTTTAAATTTTAGATTTAGGATTTTAGGTTAGGCATGATAGGCTTACTACGATTAGAGTTTTATTTGATGTGTTTCGTTTTGGTTTGAAGGCTATATGGTTTTGGGTTTTATGGTTATGTTTTTTTTTTGTTTTTCAGTTTTGGGTTTAAGTCTTAGGTTTTTATATTTAGTTTTTTAGGGTTTAGAATCTATGATTTAGGTCTTCATAATTTTCAGAGCTTAATGTTTTTTGTGTTCAGGGTTTTTTTAGGGTTATGTTTTATATTTTTTTAGGGTTTAGGTCCAAGGGTATAGAGTTTTTTTTTATTATTCTTTAGGTTTACAGTTTATGGATTTTTTGGACTTAAGGTGTAGAGCTTAGGTTTTGTGGGGGTTTTTAAATTTTCTTAAAATTTATTTTAGGGTTTATTGGATTTAAAGTTTCATAATGTTGAATTTTTAAGGTTTCATAGTGTTTTAAGTATATGATTTAGAGTTTTCGGATAGGGTTTAGGGTAAAGGATTATGGGTTTCTTAAGGTTTAAGGTTTAGGATTCGTAAGGGTTTTAGATGTGGGATTTATGGTTTTAGGCTATTATTTATGATTAAGAGCTTAGTGTATATTTATATTTTGGATCTTAGCTTCAGGGTTTTATATAGGTTGAAAAATTTAGGGGTATGGGACTTTCTGATTATGATTTTTTATGGTTTAATAGGTATAGGGTTTTGGTTAATTGTTTTATCTAGGATGTTAAGGTTTATCGCTTTGGATATTTTTTGTGAGGTTTTTTAGAGTTCTAGGTATAGCGTGTAGATCTTATAGTTTTTTGTGTGTTTAGGGTTTAGAATATACAATATAGGGATATCTATGTTTTAGAATTGAGAACTTTTCATTTAGGTGTTTTGTGTTTTTTTAGGATTTTTTATGGTTAAGCATTTCTTAAGGCTTTTTAAGGTCTAGGTATTAGCTATTAGTTTTTTTATGTGTAGATTTTATGGATTTTTAATTTTTATGATTTGGAGCTTAGGGTTTTATAGGGGTATTAAATGAATTTTAGGGTTTATATTTGGGTTTATAGGATTTAGGGTTTCTTAAGGTTTAGGGTTTAGGATTTTGGGTTTTAGTTTAGGGTTTAGGGCTTAGTGTTTAGGCTTTTGGGCTTTGAGTTTCTTAGTTAAGATATCTATGGTATTTTAGGTTTAGGATTAAGGGCTGAGAATTTTTCGTGCGTTTTAGGGTTTAGCATATAATACATAGGGCTTTATAGGGTTTAGGGCTTAGAGTTTTTTTCGCTTTAGTTTTTTTAGGGTTTTTAAAGTTTTTTTATGTTCTTTTAGCATAGGATTTTTAGACTTTTAGTATTTAGGGTTTGTAGATCATGGGTTTTAAGGAATTTTTAATGGTGTAAGGGTTTGTTTTTTGGTTTTTGGATCAAGGGTTTTAGATTTATGATTTAGGGTTTTAGGTTAGGGTTTATAGTTAAGGGCTTTGCGTTATCTTTTTTTTTTATGGATTATAGGTTTACGGTTTAGGATGTTTGTGTTTTAGGGGATTTAAATAGAATATTAAGGGATTTATAGATTTTAGAGCTTACTATCTTTTTTCATATTTCGGGGTTTTAGAGATTTTCGGATATAAGAAGGTTCAGAATGGTTGGTGTGTCTTAGGATTTTTTAGTGTTCAAGGTTTAAGTCTTAGGTATTTTTTGTGTGTTTTTAGGTTTTGCGTATTATTAGCATCTAGAGGACATCTAAATGTATTTAGGGTTGTAAGACATATGGTTTCTTATGGTTTACTGTTTAAGGCTTATTAGGGTTTTATGTTTAGGATTCAGATTCTTAAATTAGGGTTTAAAATCTTTCTTATGTTTTGGATTTTGGTTTAAGGTATTGTTTAAGGTTGTTATGGCTTAGGGGTTTGATTTTTTTTTGGTTAATGTATTTTAGGGTTTTTTAGGTATAACGTTTTGGTCTTAGGTATTGTTTTTTGAGTTTATAGGGTTTAGTATATACAATATAGGGTTTCTTGGGGTTTAGATTTTAGAGGTTAAGTTGTTCTGGGTTTTTCTATGAGTTTTAATGGTTAATTGTTTCTTAGGGTTTAGGGCTTAAGTTTTTTTTTTTTTTAGAAATAGGGTTTATGGATTTCTAGGATATAGGTTTTCAAGCTTAGCGTTATGTTGGTATTTTGAATGTTTATAATGTTTCAGTTTAGCCTCTTCTTGCATTCATCACATTCATATGGTTAATTTTAGCGGAAAATTTAAAACATGTTTAACGTATAAAGTATACATTGACTTCATTTAGTTATTTCATGAATTCGTCATATATTATGCTCAATATAGAGAAACAACAATCTAACAATTACGTAGTCAATTCAAATCAAAGAATAACATGTCATAGTAGTTTCCCAATATGTCCTTATTACAAAGCTTCGAAATGAAAGTACGAAAGAAACGCTAGGGTCAACATCCACTAGCTATATGTAAAGCTAAGGCTAGACTAAATTTGTAGCATTCTCAAATTAGAGGACCCTAAACCAAATATTTGGGGGGGGGGGAGAAATCCCTAAATTTAAAATCGTTGCATGTATTGTCCATCTGTCCCTGACGCTGCACCTATAATAATGAGTAAATATTAAGCGGGTTTAGTGGCACACTTGTATAAGTATGGCTATGGGGTCTAGTGCCCCCATATACATACGAATACTGCATGATAAAATAAAGGATCTCCTAAAAAACTGTAACGACCTGTTTAGAGAGGATTTAGTCCGTTTTGGCAACAGATTTTTATTCTGGAAAACTGGCAGAGGTGACGGAGGCCACGACGGACCTTCAAGGGCACGACGGACTCTCGTGGAGGGTGTCCGTTTCAAAATACTTGGAAAAATCAGGAATTGGGTACTGAACTCGACTCTCTGAACTTGTAACGAAATGGCAGGACGACCGTCACGGTGTGCTGACGTCACATGTGTGACAGTGAACTTCACATGTGTGACCGGAGACCGTCACAGAGTTTTCGAGTGGAAAACCCCTCTCTGACGGTTGGCGACGACCTCATGACGGACCGTCGCAAGCATACGGGCGTCGCAAATGTTGTCGCACTCCCCAGTCTGGGTCGATTTCTTTACACGTTTTTAGGGACGTTTGACTATTCCTGCTTTAATTATAAAGTTAGAGGCTAATGTTTAGTAATAAGTCTAATTACTTTGGGGGTTCAAAGAGGTAACCTAAGTTAATTATTGGTTATTATTGCCATCGTTTTATTCTTAATTATATATTATTAGGGTAAAAGAAATATGGTTTGAATAAGAAAAACAGTAAATAACAAGTGTTATGAGAAAGTCCGAAAAGAAAGAGAGAAACGAGGATAAACAAAGCTTGGAATTGCTGCTTGATCACTAACTTCGGTGGAGTAGGTTATGGTTGATGTTACATATTCGTAGTGAACCTATAGTGAATATTATGTGTTGATATATTGTAAACCCTGCTATGTTGTGCTTAAGTTTGTATGCTTGTGGCATATTATGATTACAAATTCGTGATGAATTAACCACGCATGATAGTTATTGAATCCCAAATCTTGTAAAGAACCCTAATTCACTTGATATATTATATAATGATAGATGATGATGCCTTAGTATTACAGAAGGCTTGATAAATTATATAATGATAGATGATGATGCCTTGTATGAAAGAAGGCTTGATAAATTATATAATGAAATGATGATGCCTTAGTGTAAAAGGAATGCTTGATTAATAAGGGTATCGGGTGGCCACGTTCCGGTACCAGGGTAGAAATTGAATATGAGATCGGAGTGTCACTTCCGACAACCAGGATAGAATAGGATTCGTGTGCCACGTTCGCGGTACCAGGATAGAATGAATTTAGGATCGGAGTGTCATGACTTCCGACACCCCTGATAGAATATGGATCGGGTGCCCACGTTCGTACCAGGATAGAATGAATATGCAGGATCGGAGTGTCCACTTTCCGACCAGGATAGAATATGGATCTGGTGCCACGTTCCGGTACAGGATAGAATGAGGATCGGAGTGCAGTTCCGGCACCAGATAGAAATAGAGGATCAGTGGTCACTACCGACCAGAGGAAGAAAGATAATGAATCTTGAAAGAAATGATATACTCATCTAATTAACTTAATTCCCAAATAATATGGTATTGGAGGCTTGAGTCCTCATGTGTGACCTCGGTTGTAGTTATTGATGAATTCATGTTGTTATTGGCTACAGTTGAGTATTGTAGTTGATTACATTATTATTGAATTATATACTGTTCCCGATTTTGAGTTTGCCGCATGATAATCTACATCCGTACGTGTGGTTGTACTGACCCCCTACTTTCATGTTTTCCTCTTTGTTATTTGTGAATGCAGCAACCAGTTCATTCAACTTCACCTCAACAGCAGATCTAGCCGTTTTCACTTCATCGGCAATTCAGGGTGAGCTAATGCGTCTACTTGGACTGGGTCTTCTCTTCTCTATCAGTCTTGATGCCTTGAACTTCCGGCATGGACTACGCTTTTTAGAGTTATTTTTGTTCTTAACATTCCTAGTTAAGTAGTTATTTAGATAGATGTTTCTTGTGATGATGACTTCCAGAATTTTTGGGATAATAATAATCGTATTGAATTGTTTTTATTATAGGTTTAAGGTCGTCCGCATTATTTTCTTCTATTTTCTGTTGATAGATCTTGAAAATGTAAGTTTTAGATGGGTTGGTTCGCTCACATAGAAGGGTAAATGTGGGTGCCAGTCGCGTCCTATTGGGTCGTGACAAAACATACTATTTTATGAAAGACTAGTCACTAGACTTTCCTAAATCATTAGTTGTGAAGTGGGGTATGAATATGATGTATTTTAATGCATTAAAATCACACAAAAAATTTTCTATATGATTACAAGATATTTGTATCATCAAATATAATTTTAAAACAACTCGGCTAAGATTTAAGATTTTTATCCTTTTAGGCCGAGAGCTCCTCCTTGTACATTAAGATTATTTTTGTTCTTTTTCTTCTTCTTCTTGTGTAGTTCAATAATTCTTTTTGTCCTATGTTTTAATTATAAGTGCAACAATTCATTTTAGTGCCATACCCATAATGAATCGATGTAAGTAATCCAAGGACTAAGGAATGATTTTCCTACCTTATAGTGAATTATTCTTTACACTATATATTCATTACCTTTTATAAGCATTTCTCTATTGATCATGCCATTGATTTATTACCTTTCATGTTTTATATATTATACATTTCATATACACACAGACTTGGAAGTTGAATTGTACATTAAGATATCTCAAGTTAGTGCCCAACATATGGGACGGCTCAATCTCGATCGGCCTTCTTTAGCAAACACAGAGTCTGCTTCCTTCGTTCATTCATACAACACATTATTCATTTCATTTATTCATAAGGCTGATGTCAACATCAACTATACCTAGATAAAGTTTTACGAATCTCATCGGATCATGAAGTACAATGACCAAGAATGACTAATGTTATTAGTTTGATCTCTGATTCATCTCCTAATTGCTTGTACACACACATTTGGGTATCATTCATGGTCATAAAAAGGGTGAAAGGTGTGGAAGAGGTGGGGTTGGGTGTGGGGTTGGTATTCTTTCATCCTTGAAAACGGGAACGCTTAACTGACATAGATCTGTACATCATAAATCTGGTGTCTTACCCACACTGAATGATGTGGAGTCACTGGCCAAGTGAAACCAATACATGCTAGGTGGCGTATATAAGGTAATTAACCTGCTATGATGTAACGAACTGTTATTTAGTCGATTCGAGCAGTAAGATTAATTTTGAATAAAACTGATGGGTCGACTGATCAGTTGACTTACCGTCATGGTCATGACGGACCGTCGAGGGTTTTGTGTTCCCACCAAAACCTTAAAATCTGAAAATCTGGTACTGGATCAACTCTCCGAACTTCAGCGCCGTGAAACTTGCCAGTCACGGACCTTCGTAGACACGACGGACGCGTCACAGACCTTTTACTGAAATTGAGTGCTGAACTTTGTGACGGACTTGCAGGATGGACCGTCGCAGGTAGACGGGCCGTCACGAGTGTCGTAACCTCTACTGAGTCGGATTGCTTCTGAGAGCTTTTAAGGGGCATTTTGGACTATTCTGCCTTATAAATTATGAAATTTGTGGGGTAAGTGTAATAATGTAATTAATTAGGGGGCAAAGGAGAAGAATGAAATAAATAAGGGGTTACTTTATCATAATGAATTATATGATAATTAGGGTAAAGAAAAGAATCTAAAGAAGAAAAACAAAACATAGAGAGGAGGTGATAACGATGCGAGAGAGAGAGGATAACGAGAGAAAGCAAAAGGCATTGGGGACATAGCTTGCTTGATCACGATTTTTTGTGGAGGTAGTTATGGTTTATGCTATTCCGTAGTAAACTCTTAATAGCGATTGTTGTATTGAGTGTTATTGTAAGTTTTCTAATATAACTTATTGCGTTTGTTTCATGATTTGTGATTATATAAAATTGTGATGGATCATAATGATGATACTGAAATCTTAAAACCTTACAATCCACCCTATTAATGATGATTCCTTGTAGAAAAAAGGATTGATTATTCAAAGAATTAGTTGAATGGATCGGAGTGTCACGAACTGACAGTAGTATTAGGGATCGGGTTTCACGAACCGACACATAGTATTAGTGGATCGGGTGTCACGAACCGACACGTAGTATTATGGATCGGAGTGTCAGTGAACGTTCCGACACAAGATGAATAAAGAGAATGAATCTTGATTAGGTGATATACTCAATCTAAAGACCCTATTCCCAAACTGAGTGTTGGTGTGGAGGCTTGATGCCTCATAGGTTCGCTTGATGTTGTTGCCCATGGTTCTTTTACTTGTTGTCGCTACTGTTATAATTGTAGTTGTTTTATAATATTATTTGATATATATTGATTCTATTTGAGTTTGCCATGATACCTACTCAGTCATGTGTTCCCTGACTGACCCTTTTACCTGCGAATTGCTTAACATGCCTATTAGGTCTCTACTCCTTGGTGAGTGCGTGATGTTGAGCAAGGTGTAGTTTCTTTCGCTTGGACTTTGTAGGGAGCACCCCCTTGTAAGATTTGATTATCCTAGAAATGGTTTTATTTTGATGTAATTTCTTGGTATGACTTGGCTTTCCCCAAAGTTTGCAATCTTAGATTGTATGGCTAACTGTGACATGGCCAGCCTGGGACAGATCCGCTAGTGTGGGAAGGGTTACTACATTTCCACCCCAATCCGTGTTATCCTTTTTCTTCGTGCTAAGAGATGGTTAGTAAAGGTTGTCTAGCCTTCTTGGCGCATCGCAGGGATATACTCCTTCTCAGGTACCTTCGATTGAGTCTGTTTCTGTAGTTTGTTGAGTTTCTTGATGTGTTTCCTCCTACAGACCTTCCTGGTAATGTGTCCACCGGTTACAGACAGATATCGATTTCTGTATCGACTGGAGTCGGGTACTCGCCCATTTTCCATCCCCCTTACAAATGGCTCCAGCTGGTTAAGGGAGTTAAAGTCCCAACTTCAGGAGTTGTTAAGGTAAAGGTTTCATTAGTACCAATGCATCCCCTTGGGGCGATCCTTTTTTATTTGTGAAAGAAGATGGAAGCCTTCTGATGTTCATGACTACAGGCAGTGAAGAAGGTAACTATTAAGAAGCAAATATGCCTATTCCTCGAATTGATGATTTGTTCGATCAGTCAACAAGGGGCTTGTGTCTTCTCAAAAATTGATCGAGATCCTTTTTATCATCAATTGAAAATAGGGCAGCAGATGTGCCAAAAAAAGACTAACTTTTTCGAACCAGTATGGCATTACGAATTCTTAGTAAGGTCTTTTGGGCTTATATACGATGCCCTGCTGCGTTCAGAGTCCTGATGAACGGGATTTTTAAGCCATATCGGGATCTCTTTGTTAAGTATTTATTTGATGATATCTGATATACTCAAATATATAAAAGAACATTAGAGCATTTGAGATGGTATTGGAAGTGTTGAAGAGATAAAAGGCTTTGCCAAATTCGTCTAAGTGTGAGTTTGGCTAGATTCAGTGTCGCTTCTTGGCACGTGGTTTTATAAGGATGGAGTGATGGGGGGGGGGGGGGGGGGGGGGAATCCTTCTAAATTAAGCTGAAGAGTTGGGTAATGACCTACTAATGTTATAGTGTAAGCGATCTTTGTTGGTTTAGCTAGTAGCTAACCATCAATTTGTCAAGAGATTTCCTCATTTCCCCTTCTATTGCTTCGGCACTAACAAACTTGACTAAGCAGAATGTCCCCTGTGTATGGTCGGATGAATGTGAAGAATGTTTCTTTGCAGAAACTCAGACCCTCTTGAGTAATGCACCATTCTTACTTTGCCATGGAAGGTAAGAATTTTCATTGTGTATTGTGATGCATCTATTCTATCTGGTTTGGGGGGGCAGTGTTCATGCAGAGAAAAATGTATTACTTATGCTTCGACGCAACTAAGGTGCACGAACCGCACTATCCGCGACCCATGATTTGGAGTTGGCTGCAGTAGTGTTTGCATTAAAGCAATAAGATACCCTTATCTATGGGTTTAAGTGTGAAGTCTATTCAGATCATCGTAGTTTACAGTATGATGTCTTACTCAAAAGATTTGTAATTTGGGCACATAGGTGACGGATGGAACTACTGAAGACTATGATTTACTATCTTTTATAACCCAGAAGCCTAATGTTTGTGGCAGTTGCTTTAAATAGAAAGGCAGGAGCTGGGAGTCTACTATCTCACCTTGCCGGTTTCCTAGACTCCCATTTTCTTCTAGGGAGGTTCAGACTATGGATAATGACTTTATGAGGTTGGAAGTACTGAGAAGAGAGTATTTTTTGCCTGTGTGGAGGCAAGATCTTCTTTTCTTGACAAGATTAAGGAGACGCTTGTACTGATGAGAAGCTGACCGATTCGAGATATGTTTGGCGAGAGAGGCTACGAGGCAATACTTGATGAGGAAGGTTGTTCTGAGAATTAGGGTAATAAGTTGATGAGTGGTTCACACTATTCTTACAGAGGCTCATGTTCAAGTACTCTATACATCCTGGTGCAACCATAATCTATGTCGTTCGACCTAAAGCTACATTTTTGTGGAGTAGATGAAGCGGCGACATTGTTGATTTTGTTGCCAAATGCCCGAATTGTGCAGCAAGTAAAGTAATGGAACACCAGAGGCCTGGAGGGACACTCAGAGAATTCACGCATTCCTGAATGGAAATGGGAAAGAGTTGTCAATGGATTTTGTAGTTGTGTCTTCCGAAGATCATTGGGAAGTATGACTCCATTTGGTAATTGTTGATAGTTAACTAAGTCTGAGTCTGGCTCACTTCATCCGACTCAAGATGACTTACAATGCAGAGAACACGTTTAACAACTTTATATCTCAGAAATTGTTCGATTGCATGGAGTTCCACTCTCCTCCATCATATCAGATAGAGGTAGCGCACTTCACTGCTCACTCTATGTTTTGGAAAACATTACATGTTGAATTAGGTACAGGCTTGATCGTGTACTAGTCATTTCACCCTCAGACCAATGATAAAATAAAAAGAAAAACTATAGGCATTTCACCCTCAGACCGATGTCAGTCTGAGCCGACGATTCCTGTGTTGGAGGATATGCTTTGTGCATGTGTGATCGATTTGGTGGTCATTGGGATAATTCTTACCCTTAGCAGAGTGTGCTACAACAATAGCTACCAGCTCAAGTATTGATATGGCTCCTAATTTAGGCACTGATAGGAGGAATGTAGGTCCCCCCTTGGTTGGTTTGATGCTTTTGAGGTAAGACCTTGGGTATACCGTTTCATCTCTTAGGGAATCGTTAGATAAGGAAAATTCATCCAAGTAAGCCCAAGCTTCTAGAGCTTAGAGCCGTAGAAGAATATTCAGATCGAAAGGTTAGGGACTTACTTTATGGAGAGCGACAGTCTTGCTGAAGGTTTCACCCATGAAAGGGGTGAGCGGTTTGGTAAGCGAGGTAAACTTAGTCGAAGGTATAATGGGCCATTTGAAGTTTGAAGGCTCGTGGGGGAAGGTGGCTTCTGATTGGAATTGCCTCAGGATCTCAGAGTGCACCCCTTATTTTCATGTGTCTATGCTGAAAAAGTAGCATGTGATGGAAACTTACATTATTCGTTGGAATTCAGTTCTTCTAGAAGACGAGAATTTGTCTCTGAGAGAGCCGGTTTCTATTCTGGCTAGAGAAGTCCCCAAGTTTAGATCAAAGGAATTGTCATCTATCAAGGATCATTGGAGAATCGGCCAGTCGATAGAGTCTCCTTGCTCTACTTGGAGATTAGCTGATATGCAAAAGATATCCACATCTTTTAAGATCCAGGTACTCTTTTCTCTCCCATGTTTTTTCCTATCCGTGATCGTTCGGGGCAATATGGGTAAATTGTGTAACTCTGTAATGACCTGTTTAGTCGATTGGAGCAGTAAGTTTATTTTGAATAATAACTGGCTGGGTGCGACGGATCAGTCTCGACGTCATGGTCCACGTACGGACCGTCGAGGGTTTTCGTCGCAAAACCCTTAAACTCTGAAATTTGATACTCGGGATCAACTCTCCGGCGAACTTCACGATGGGACTGGCAGTCCGGACTCATTCCCACGCAGACCATCACAGACCTTTTCTGAAATTGAGTCTATAACGTTGTGACAGACGTGCAGTGACGTACCGTCGCAGTAACACGCCGTCACGAGTGGTGTAACCTCGACTGAGTCGTATTTCTCTGAGAGCTTGTGAAGGGGCGTTTTGTTGGACTATTCATGCTTAATAATTATGAAATTTTGTGGGGAGTGTAATAATATACATTAGGCTTATGGGCTAAATGAGAAGACCTTGAATAAATAATGGGTTACCTTTATCATACGGAAGTATATGATAATTAGGGTAAAGAAAATATCCTGAGAGAGAAAAAGAGAAAAAGACAGAAGAGGGAGAACTTATTGAGAGAGAGGAGGAAGAACGAAGAGAAAAGGCAAAAGGGCATTGGGGAATAGCTTTCTTGATCACGATTCTTCGGTGGAGTAGGGATGGTTTTATGCTATTCGTAGTAAAACCTCTTAATAGCGATTGTATATGTATTGAGTGGTATTGTAAAGGTTTCTATACTACTTAATTCGTTTGTTGCATGATTTTGATATTAAATTGTGATGGATTATAATGATGATACTGTGAATCTTAACAACCTTAAATCCACGCCTTATTAATGATGATGGCTGTTGAAAAAAGGCTTGATAATTTAAAAGAATGAGGTTAATGGATCCGGGTGTCAGGAACCGACACGTCGTATTGTGATCGGGTTCACGGAACCGACACGTAGTTTAGGGCCTCCGGGTGTCAGTCGACGACACGTATAGTAGGGAATCGAATGTCACGTACCGACCAAGAGGATAAAGATAATGAATCTTGAATTATGGTGATCTACTCAATCTAAAGAAACCTAATTCCCAAACGAGTATGGTGTTCTGCTTAAGTCCTCATCGTTGCACTTGATGTTGTTGCCCATTGGTTCTTGTATTGTTTTGCTCCTGTTGAGTTATTTATGTTTGATTTTATAATATTCTTGATATATATGAGTTCTATCTACAGTTGGCCGTGAGACCTTACTCAGTAATATGTTTCCGCTTCCTGTACTGACCCTACTTGCCTTTTCTTCTTGTTATATTGTTTGAGTGCAGGCAACGTGCCACCACTTCGACTCGTCCGTCCTCAACTCGTTGCCAGTCTTCACACGTCAGAATTGTTTTTTTCAAGAGACAAGAAAAAAAACCAAATAAATGTCACAAAAACCAAAATTAAACAAAAAAACAAATGCTAACCAAACAAAAAATCCAAAACATACAAAAAAGCAAAAAAAACAACAAACTTAAAAATTATTTCGAATTTATCAAAGGAAGGGTGACTATTATTCCTAACTCGGGCTGGATTCCTTCTCGTGTCTTGATGTGTTTCGAAGTTCGTACATGGACCCATTTTTTTACTTATTTTTAGTTCTTATTATTTTTAAACTTAGAAATTTGAGATAGTATTTCTTGATGTGATGACCTCCCAGATTTTGGGGTGATAAGTAATATATTTTAGAAGTTTATTAATTGGTTTATATTAATGGAGTTTGTGGTCCTTCCCATTTTATTGGGTTTATTATGGTTGAAATGTTGGGTTTAGATTTTGGGTTGGTTCGCTCCCTGGGAGGATAAGTGTGGGTGGCCACCGAGGCCCGTTTTTTTGGGGAAAAAGTCCGTGACACTAGACCCCTATGTTGGCAGCATATCTCAAAGACCAGGAGATATAGGATACCCATACCTACGCCTAACGGAAAGTCACATCTCATGACATTTACATCATACAACGAACCTCTTCCTTCTCGACAGAAACGAATCACGAGACTCATAGTCTAGCTTATCAGTGCTCATATAAGTTTCCATTGTATGTCTCACAATCATAGAAGCTGCTTCTTCTAGCCGAGGGCAATCATTTTTCATTAGATAATTTCGTATCTCTTCATTAGTATTGTGTGAATTGTCCTTACACGTAATATAGTGTATGATTGAGACTTGTCCTTTTGATATTCAACCTCTCTTAGTTGAGTACTTTTTTATGACCTTCACTTAGTCTTGTTGAGACATATCTCACCATTCATCTATCTCTTATCCATGTTGTGCACCATTTTCAATTATCATATAGATAACTTAATTACTACCTCTCATTATGTGACTGTTCATTTCTTCGGGGTTAATCTTTTAGTGTTGAGTCAAGTATTATAGAGGCTTATATCTAGATTGAGATTTACTTACTCTATTGATGACTCGTAATCCTTACTTTGCATTGATGATATGTGAATTTTCCTTACATATCATCCTTTTGTATTGATGAGACTGGTCTCACACATTCTAACACCTTCATATGTGAGTATTATTTTATCCTAGTAGCTTAGGTGTAAGGAAGACTTATCTCACTCACTTTAACACCCCATTTGGTCACTTCCTTAATGTAGACCCCTTATTATGTTATAACTCACGTTACTTATTTATTTTAGTGTAGTATTCATTTCATCGTTTATGGACGATGAGAACTTCCTTCATGAGCTACATTGTTCATAGTCATTCTTTTTAGAGAATTTGGGAGTCGTCCAATGAATACATACCCTTGGTTATGGATTTATTGAACTACTTTAGTTGTGCTTATTCATTTGGCTCCAACATTTTATGTCATATATATATAGTTTGGGTATGATGGGACTTGTCCTATTATCGGAATACCCGTATTCATGATTAAATTTTTTATATGGTCATATTCTTATTTTGACATTACATTATATTGGAACATCAGATTGTTGGTAAATTTATATTGGCTAGTAAAATTTTTGAAAATGACTTCATAGCCAATTTATTGGCCACAAGCCAAACATTCATTCAAATATATTTTCTGAGGTTCTCATTAGCCATTTGGTCTTTATTATTAGAACGAAATAATGTCAACCATCCATTTCAACTTTGGGCAAGACATTGCTGCCCTTTTCTGGCATAACTAAAACATTCTATCAACTTTGATTTTATGTAGATCGTTTAGCAAACTTTATAACATAACTTAAGGTATACTACTTTTAAGCATCTTGAACAATCTATTAGCATTTGATGAATAGATCCTCTTTATAACACTATTACCAAGTATGCACAATAGAACGTTTCTCATACGAACATTTTCGGAGCATAATCGTTTACATTTATCATGCTTTTAATTCACATAATAACACTAGGCAATCAAAACAATTCAATTAGGTTCATTCAATTTTATTTAATTAAAAACCATACATATTAAGATCATCCATCACAACATACCAACAACGTGATTTCCAACCTATTCAACATTGAAATTGTAACAAGGATACTAGGTAAAGGAGTTCGACAAGAACGACGAGAAACAACCCTAGTTTTCATTATCTTTGAATTATTCGAAAGATAGTTCTCTTGGAGAAAGAAGTCCTGGAGATTGACCCATACTTTATGTAGAAATTAATCTACAAATACCACCTTGAATGAAACTTTGAAGAAACCTTGAAATCGCCCTACGAAATTGAATAAATGTCTACATTTTTTCTTGTGTTGATTGCTGACTGTTTTTGCGTCGCATTTTTTTTGAGTTGAATGTGGATTTTTAGGTTAATAACTGTATGAATTATACCACTTAGTTTTAAGTTAATTTATAAACTAAGTAACCAATTAAGAAAATGCCCCTCCGAAGTTGACTAAAGATAGGAAACGTAACACTTACAAATCTTTAAATTGGTTTTGACTATGGTTTTGGTCAACATTTGACTTTATATAATTACTTAAATCCTTAATTTAAATAATTTATGACCTATCGTAAGTACTAAAGTACCCAAGTCATTTGAACGAAATCACCAGTTAGGACCATCTTAGGTTAAGTAGTTAGATGTTTCTGAATTATACGGGTTAGTTGTAAGGAGTTTTGGTTTTGATCATTTAAAAAAATATAAAATTAAATTTTCTAATTTTATTTATATAAATTTTCAATTTAATTATTAGGTTACCCTATATACTGTTACGAAAGTCCCCTTAAGTCAATTAGACCATAACCCCAATCCTTTTAACCATCCTAGGTAAAGGTACTAGGTTGTCTTTCTCTTGTTTTAAAAAAAACCAAATCTGAAATTGTTTTGTTATTTCGGTTTAGCCCCTTTTAAATAATTTATTATTTTGATAATTAAATTAATTAAGTAGTATAGGTGTATTACTAAAGTACCTTAAGTCTTTTAGATTTAACTAACTCTTTAGGCCTATCCTAGTTAGATACTAGCTTGTCCCTTTTTGTCTAATCAGAAATCTGAAAATTTCCTTGTATTTTTTTTGTTTTGGAGAGGCCCTTTTACATTAATGATTTTATAAATTGATTATGGTAACCTAGTGGAATTGCTAAGTCTCTCTATTTTTGTGTTTATGGACCATTATAACCTTTTTGGACCATCCTAGTTAGGATAGCTATGTTTGTCTCTTTCCTAGTACTAGCTAATGTCACCTGGTTTTTTTGTCCTGGGTTTTCCGGGTGCACTATGGGTCCAATTCGGTAATCCTATTATATCATTATTTATTTAGGGCAGTAGGTTAAGCCTAGAATATTAGTCATGTTAGGTCCCACATTGGAGTAGTCCCTTGTTTACTTTTGCCCCCCTTACTATACCTTAACTGAATTCGATTAGGGTGTCCTCTCCTTTGGTATCTTCTTCACATGTCTTGCACATGTGCTTGCACCTGGGTTTGGTTTAACTTTCCTAACTAAATATTAATTTATGTTCCTTTGGGAATGTTTATTTATGTTCCCAAGATCCTCACTATGTCCTTGGGCACTGTTTAATCTACACATGATCCTTTCAATGGCATGTGTTATGATACTATCTTGACACTTTGGTGCCTCGTAGTTTGTAGTGAATTTGTGAAAACGACTTTTTTATTAGCTAGTGTCTTCATTTCAGTACTTTATCCACAAACTCATATATACTTGAACATTTGGCATAACACTATCTAAGAAGCCAACACTTTCTATAATGCTCCATATTTTCTAATTCAATATTTCCTAAATATTGGGGCATGTGCGATGCCTATTTACCCCTGATACACATTCTTAAGAACCTATTGGGTTTTCATTGACGTTTGATTTTATGGAATTTAACATAGACCAACATAGTGCATAAAAGATAATTACCGCATCATAGTGCTCATACCGATGCACCTATTCATAACATATATACTATCCTACAAATTACATTGCATAGGACATAAAATAATCGATATATTATGGTCACCTTCCTAGGACTTTCTAAGGGAGATACTTGTGCAATTGTAAATGGGTTCATACTTCACTATCCTAAGTAACTTACTAATTTCCTCCACTTAGGATTCCATTTATTTATCTCCAATTGTCCATTTTACCTTAGGAAAACCATAGCTTTAAACCGACCTTAAGACCATGAGTTTCTAAAATATGTATTTGGTGTGATCCCATCACACCAAAAGGGGCATCTTAACTTCCAAAGTAAGACATGTGTAACATAATAGTATCTTAAAAAAAAAGGTAATATCAATTTATAGATCCTATGTGCAACATAGGTTATGGAACTTGACGGTACAGGTGAAAACCCTCTTTAATTCTAAGATAAGCATTATGGTTAGTCACTTATAGGAACCCATTATAACCTTTGAGGCATTGTGATTAACACCTCTGAAGAAATTTATGGTGCCTACTTCCTACCAAATAGGAAGGTACACACAGTCCATATTCAATTTCACTCGGTGCTAAGTAAGTCCTTTCTATTGAATACTTTTAATATAATTTATTTATAAACATAACATAGGTTTTCGGAGAGTCACGCACCCCCTCATATGCTAAGTCAATAGGTCATTTATGTAAAGTTCAAAATCCCCTAAATGAGGTTCAGAATCCCCATCAACATGAACATAGTATATGTTAAAGCACCTCTTTTTTGCCTGCACACGAATACACTATTCAGGCCGCTATCTTGACTGATCTTCATCCATGTGGTTTTGAAGACTTATATGGTAGCAAACCATTCACATACACAAATTAGGCATACATTATTTCATTCAGGCATTAGTGTACTATGTCCCTATATGAACCACTTTCATAAAAACCACATTTAACACTAGGTTAATCATACTTCGTCATAACCACATACTTCACCACTCATAGCATATAAGACATATACATGACATTTTCAAAAGAGGTACCACCCTCTTCCTGCATCGATGACCAACCTCTAATGTCTTCCATCAGCAGTGCCATTGCAATGCCATAGTCACCATATATAAATGCTATTACATCTATCAATCATCCTAGTTAATGATACATCATACACCATCATAAAATTGTTGTCATAGCTAAGACCCATTTACTAAGACGTAAATTTTATTACAGTACGCTTAACGTATTGATGTACTTATCCTTAGCAATTACATCATATCGAAATTTATAAGACCTCTTCACTGAGGCACAAGGACACATAACCTTAACATATCAATTTACATTCCCATAAGCAATGTTACTCCCAAAGATTCACAACTAGAGAAGAAAATAGCCTAGAGAATTCACATATTGTAATAGTTATAGCCAAACACTCATATATTTATCACATTACCTTAGGTTCATAGTCAACATATATAGAACGCAACATGTAAGCACGCCACCATAAGTTGACCAGACCACACAATTCATATAAGGCTGTCCTCAGCCTTACTATACAAGAAGTAGAAGTAGAAAAGATTCGAGCGATGCTTATCAATCCTTTAGCCCTGGTTCATCATTGACCATTAAGATCTTTCAATCAGTTAATATATATTATAGGCCAGTAGCTAAAAGTACTTAAGGCAAAAGCGAAACCATTGATACAAGTATCTTCATAAGAAATGGACAACTAATGCACTATAGCACATATAGGTAACAGTAGGGAATTATAGGATCATTAAGTAACTTCCCTAGTTTTTGCTCACCAATCTTCATTTATCAATAATATAATTTAGGGATATCGAAATACTATAAACCAATCTAAATTATGCTCTTCTACACAAGAGTAATAGCACATATGTTTATTACAACATTCAAATTGTAAGGCTAGAAGAACCTAACAAATCATGCCAGAACATTTTATTTGATCATCAGGAATTCATAACCAACATCCATTAAATATCCTCCATATAAGTACCTAGTTAAGCACAATATAATCTACAACACGAATCTACTAACCATTAGCATAGCGACTACTCAGCCGAAGAACATACTTTTTTTGACATCAGTGGAAAGTAGAAGAACATAGGAAATTCGACATTGATTAAACATGACTCACTAATTACATTTCATAAATCATATCCAATGAAATACAGTAGATACAACAATCTCTACACAATCAAATTCACATTAACTCATTAAGAGGTCCATGTTACAAGTGAATCATGTAAAACTAATCTAATCTAATCATGTATTAATCTAATACATGATCTACAATGAATACTTTAACATCAATTCAATCCAATAAACTTATAAAAAGTAGGTATAAAACCAATTCACTTAATAGACACAATTCAATCGATAACATCAAGATCACAATTCCATGTGAGGACTAAATCCAGTTGGGAAGGAAATGGGTTCCTCATGACATTGGATTAAAAATCCGTTCAAACCATCCATTGAAAGAATTCATCGTATTTATCAATTTAAAAACATTTTGAGAAGGAACCCTTGGCTAGATTGAAAGTTTGGATCATATTTTTCCTTGAACCTTTTGAGATTTAACTCTCTCGAGAAGAATTACTAGAGAGGAGATCACCATAATTTTATCTACAAAAAAATTATAAATTGGTGATGTCATCAATGCTTAATCAAAGATGCCAAGTTGTTTCTTGATCTTCACAACATGGGGTTTTCTAGGTATAAATTTTGAAGGGTAATATTGATTTTGTGGAAAGGATTTGATATAGGTTCTTCACGTTTTTAGATGATTATATTAACCAAAAAGTGCTAAATAAACTTATTAGGAAGTAAGGCTAGGACGATTGCTAATTACACATTATACCCGTAAATAAAAAGCCGCATTACGGTAAAGCTATAGGCTACCATCAATGGCCCAATCGACTGCATTTGGGTCCTCGATAGGCCGTTCCTTTGGCTCCTTTGATTTTTCCCTTAGCCAATTTTGGGTTGAGACCTTCTAAAGATAGTGTACTTCAACAATACATCCATAAACTGGCCGTTGTGAACCAACAGGCCGTCGTTTGGTCCCGTCAATTACACTACACAAAACGGAAAGTGCCTTGACCAGCCTAGTTCTTTTGTGGTCGCATTTGTTAGGGCCGTCGAAATGTCATAACGGAATTTTCTAATCATAAAGACAGCCCTTAAAATGTTTTATACCTCCCCATAGTTTCAGCACCCCAAAAAACTCGCAACTCGTCCAAAAAAGGTAGGCCCAATCAAGACACCCTTGAGCGTCTTAAGGGCTAGCTTAAAAAAAACACCTTGGACGTTCTTGGTCGGTTGACCTCCAAACTATTCGAAACTCTATATACCACCTGTTTTTTTATCATCATTATAACTCATTTATTACATAATATCTCATTGCATACAATATATATACACGTCTGAGAAAATGAGGCCACATAGGGTGACTACTCGACGAAATTTTAGTAATCCTTGACCGATTGACTTTCAAAATCACCTCAAACTTTAAAAACCAGACTCTAATCCATATTATAGTCATTTAGGACCTTGAACCTTAAGAAAAAAATTGTTAGTCTAGATACCCATAATACTTTTGGGGTCTTTCATTCCCCACTTTGGAATAGTACGTCCCTCGCATGACACTTAGGGATCTTTAATCACAAAAAGGATTTCAACGCATCATAGAGCAATTCATAACATTTATAACATCATAAAATCTTTTTAGCACTCAATTCACACAAGCAAGTAAAACTTTCATTCACTTACTCTTTAATCGATCAAACACAAAGGCTCTTATCATACTCAAAGGAGGAAATAATGTTCATAGGAGGAACATCCTTCTCCTAAACGTAACATGATTATTACACTTCAATTAATTAAGATCTCATATTTCAACTACTTTAGGTCACAGTTAGGAATATTTCAACAAAACTCAAAAAGCAATTAGGAACTCATTCTTCAGTACACATTGATTGAGTTAATTGAATTCAACAAAGATCTTTATATTAGTTAGCCTATTGTAGAAGGCATCCTCACCCATACCAGCTTTAGTGGTGTTCCTGGAGGAATTCCTGCGCCTCACACATCACAGTTCATGACAGCAACCTTGAGCAAAGTACAAATTCAAAATTCATTTTAAAATGCCAATTCCTTCTCAATTTTTAAACAAGGCATGATCATTTTTTTTTTCCTAATGAATCTGAAATTGTACGTTAACAAAAACATCACAATAAATAGGAAGAATTTCTCAAATATAGTTTTCCAACATAGAACTACCTCATCACAGTAACTTATAATTTAATTTTGGAAATATAGACGGCAAATCATAGGCAACAGATGACCACTTAGCTTAACATCTTTTACTTTTTTAAGAGTGAACTTACAATTATGCTTTCACATATTTTTCAAGAGACCTGGTATATTTTCCTTTTTAGAGAGACTCAACTTTCCATTATAAAGCTAAACTTGCACCTCCAAGTTTCTATACCATGTTTTTACTTATCTCATGAAATTCAATGCCAACTAGCATATCAAGATCAATCTACATGAGAAAAAATGGATCTAATAAAACATTTCTTTCAGCTTCTTGGAATCTTCACACTGTCCTTTAAGGTTATGGCAATCAATACATACCAAACATATAAAGGTCCGCAATTCGTACTCTTTAATGCAACACTTTGTTCTGACAAGAATTACTAAGAATTTCTTTAAGATGCAGTTCAAGTAAGAATAGAAGGAGACAAGGTAGCGAACTTCTATCTACACCCTTACTAACTCAATCACTACCCCCTACTTAAGGGTAATCAAAATTAATAGCAATTACCCAACCTTAAGAGGATCTAAGTCAAATAACGCTTCATTTTCATCACTTAAAAATGATTACTACTTTAAAAAAGGAATAGAGTAAGTTATCACACGGACACAACCGTATTCTAAACCTTATATACCTGGGCAATTATCCCCAACATCATTTAATCATCGTCATTCAACCTCATAAGGTTTGTATGCCATACAATAAACACCAGGTCCTACATCATTAGGGAAAAACAACAACAAGGGGATTATTCTTAAGGACTCTTTCTTTTTCTTTTCAACATTCATTTTAATGTAATTGCTAGGTCATACAAACCCATATATCACCCTACAAATTCTATCTAGGTACTACTCTCAATTCTAGGGAACACCAATCCACAAACATCAAGGTCTCACAACACATAAGAGTTAGAAATTATCTATGACTCATCATGCTATAAACTCTTATTTTTCATTCTAAATAAACATTTCTTTTACATTATCATCCATAGGCATCAATTCTATAACACAGTTCACAACATCCATCAAAGAACAAATTAGTTTTGATTTTCCAAAGATCTCACAGTAGTTGCAAATTACTACAGTCAGTAGCTTCAAATTCCAAAATGCACTTTAGGAAATTGATGGGCAGACATGACAATATGAGGATACAAGACTTTACCCATCAAGTATACTTAAATCAACAACTAACTATCAGTTTATACAAGAGATCCAATCCGATACTATCAACTTAATCAAGGACCCACAAATGTGTACAAAGGAAACATTTGAGCAACTGTAAGTAACCTAATCTTGTTTAGCCTGTTTCCTTAGAATAGTCTTAAACATATCAAGTTCAAAACATAGTTTTCTAGGCTACAATCATATAAAACCATTAGTTACATATCATTCCAAAAGAAACTCATGTAACGCATAATAACTTCTAACATAATTTGACTATATCATGCCATACATTCCTCAATATAACATGCTAATTTTCACATAAACTTCATATATAGCCATGTAGCAAAATCACATCACTTAATATGCCAAAATTTCGCTTAAAAATCTTATTCAAACCATAAAACCAAGATAAATAAGCATTGAAACTCAGCTTTTCTTTCTCCCTCAAGCATATGAGAACAGTCCTCAACCAAGATCACATCTAAAACAAACCACCGAACAAGAAAACATAAGAGAGAGATTTTATAGAGTTAGTTCTATGGAATGTCGGAAATTATGAAGAACTCTTGGTACACAACTCTAGTCCTATAGCCTCTCGTACCATTTGATGTGTCGTGAATCCCACCAATGATTCAAGTCTCTACCAGATGTGTTCAATACGAACTTCTTGGAACCCTAAACTCAAACAATTTTTAAAACCTCATACTCTAATACCACATTTTTTCACAATCGATGAGCACCCCTGAGAAGTACATGGCGTACATAACCTCTCTAGGTCTTTTTTACAAGACCAAGTTTATCATTCATCTCATTCACATGGTCTTTAATAAACATTTAGAACTAAAAATTAGAACTTTTCATACTACATCATATGCGAGAAACTTTACCTCATATATATAAAACATAAGTCATAATATATTATTTAAGGACCGCTTAAGTCTCTTTTAACCAATCCTAGACTCAATAAAACTTATAGTACATTAGGGACACGACCCCTTAGACACTAAAACATAAGTACATATCTAGACTTTATGTAAACCATAATATATGAAATCCCTTGGACTTAAGAAATTCTTCCTTCCTAAGCTTGGTATTACAATAAAGCTCTCCTCAATCATATCGTCAGGCTGGGGTGCCCTTTCGCATCCATAACCTACACTTTGGTGTAAAAAGTAATATAAGAATCGTATTGGTACAAGAATGCATTAGTATGGCAACTGCAAAAACACATTCATTTAAAAAGGGACAACTTTCTTTTCAAACATACTTCTTTCCTTTTTGAATTAATCTTCATAAAACCTTATCCAATAGCAGTTAATATCTTCATATACTTCGTATAAACTATTCAAAGGATACAAACACACTAGGATCACATTGAATTAATGTTTTTTGTAGCTACTTACAATAACAAATTCTTACTTAATAGTGATCTATTTTCTCTTTATTTCATTAACCTCCCAATGTTACCATCTAGTGATACTTGGGTGCAATACATCACCATAAGATCACAGAAAGCATACAATTCAACCTACATAAACCAACAACACATAATCATATAATTATACAAATCATACATATTTTAGTCAAAACTTATAGAATTTATAGTACGCTACATTCATTTGGTACAGACTTTACTTTCTTTCAAGATCCATCATTATAAAACCTTGTTCATCATGACCCCAAATCTTTGTAACATATTGGCAATCCACATGTGAAGTCCCCATAACCCCACCATTCGTACTAAACATTCGTGATACCATAAAACCATAACATTTAATTCAGTACATCAACAAGCAAGTTAAGACAATTCATTCATGTCAATACAGACCTTGAGCATCTATTCATTTAACCAACAACTTATATAAGATAAGACCACATCTATAGGTTTACACATGCACATCTTCATAACAAGTGACCTTACTACAAATGCCTGCATATGAACAGAAACTAATCATATATCTTAGGTCAACTTCCTAGACTTCCTAAGGATATACTTGTGGCCATGTCTAGATGTTCAGTACTTCCACATATCCGAATTAATTACCTTAAGTCCTCCTAGTCAGATCCTTTCATTTACTTTCCATTGTCTACTTAGCGAACAATAGCCTTATTAACCACACAAGAACCATGAGTGCTAAACATGGAATTTTGTGGTCCCACCAAAAGAGGGAATCTTACTTTCAAAGGTAAGACAGGAGTAACATAAATGCAATCCTAGGTTAGTATATCACTTGCTGATCCTATATGGAACATAGTTATGGGAACTTGGATATAACTTTAAAAATCCCTTTCTCCCAGAAGGAAGTTAGGGTTATTCCCTATGGGAAACCTATTTAATGGGCTCTTGAGTCATGTGATTAATCAACCTCATGATATTTATGGTGATCCTACCTTCATAATCATAGGAAGGGACACAACACTTCATAGTCAAGTTCACCCGGTTTCAAAGATAATGTTCACTTTTAATTAAACCTTTACTAGCAATAGATCTTATAAAACAAATATTTAAGGAGACTATCTCTTCATATGCTTTACTCTATGCATGTCCTTGGAAGACAAAGATACGAACTATTCCCAAAAGGTGCACATGTGCAATGCATTTTTCAATTTTTCCACACCCTTCCTATGTCTAGTACAATATAAATTTACTCCTCAGTGAATGATACATCATACAACATCATAGAATGGTTGTCATAGCATAAGACCCATTTATTTGAGACTTGTAGGATTTTTTTACAGTATGCTTAGGTCTTTATGTACTTATCCTAGATTTATATAATATATACCATTATAAGACCTCATCATAGACAGAAAGTACATATAACCTTAACATAATAATAGTAACAGCACCTAGATTCACTACTAGAGAAGAAGACTAGGCATAAGCTTCACATAATGTAATAGTCATAACAAAAAATTCATATATTCATCAAATTTCTTTCAAGGACATGATAAACACATATATAATGACAACAAGGTAAACACCACCACCATTAAGTAACAACCACAACAAGGTCATATAAGGCTTCATCACAATTACTATAAAGAATAAGAATTGAAGAGTAAGATCGATTCTTACTAATCTTTTAGCCTTTGGTTATTATTGACCATTACTAATCTTTAAGCATTTATACATTATAGGTAAGTATGAAAAAGTAATTAAATCATAAGTGAAACCATGTACAAGTTGTTATAAGAGAATGATACAACTAGTTCACAATATCACATATATGGTAGATGGTAGGAGGTTATAGATCATCAAGAAACTTCCCTAGTTTTTCTTATAAATAAACATGTATCAATAAAATAAATTTAGGGAAGCAGATAAATATATATGAATCAAATCTAAATTATTCTTCTTCTACCATAGAATTAAGATCACATAATGTTTATTACAACATTCAAATTGTAGGCTAGAAGAACCTAGATCAAATTCATGCAAAGACTCCTTTTATTTAATCATAATGATTTAATACCCACAATTAATTACTTCAATCCATATAAGAAATTATTTAAGGACAATATAATCTACACAAAATCCTACTACGACTACCATAAAGACTAGATCACGGTGAACATACTATTTTTGACATCAATGGAATGTCGAAGAATTATAGGCGATGCTACATTGATTTACATGAGTCACTTAGTTACAATTCATAAATAATATTCAATTAATACATTCGATACAACCAGCTCTACACAATCAAATTCACCATTAAATCATTAAGAGGCCAATATTAAAGTGAATCATGTAAAACTAAGCTAAACATGTTCAATTCGTCATAAAATGATCCACATGAATCCTTCAACCTCAATTAAATATCAATCCACATAAATAACAGTAGATATAACCACTTCAATGTAATAAAAACATAATTAAATAGATAACAAGTCAAGATCAGAAAGCCCATGCAAGGACTAAATTGATTTGAGAAGGAAAATGGATTCATCATGCAATTGGGTTAAAAATCATGTTCAAACCAATACATGAACTCAAATCGTCGTTATTTATCTATTAGAAACGTTTTGGGAAGGAACCCATGGCTTGATTGAAAGATTGATCATCTCTTTGAAATAGAGATTAATGCCCTCTAGAAGAAGATAATAGAGTAATAAGGATCACCCTACCTTTTTATACAAAGAAAAAACCTCTAAAACTGGTATGGTCCTCCATGGACATCAAATTTCCAAGCTGTCTTTGAGCTTCCCAACAATGGTGGTGTCACGACCCAAATCAGGGAACGCGACTGCACCCCACATTTAAGCCTCCTATGTGAGCGAACCAAACCCAGCTAAACTTAACATTCAAGATATACAACAGTAAATAATGCGAAGACTTAAACTCATTAATAAAAACATTCAATACTATTATTATTAATCCCCAAATCGGGAAGTCATCATCACAAGAACTCTATCTCAAATTAACTTAATAGGAATGTCAAGAACAAAATAACTCCGAAAGCTAGTCCATGCCGGAAGTTCAAGGCATCAAACTTGAAAGAAGAGACCCGTTCCAGTCAGACGCATTAGCTCAACCCTGAATTTTCCGATAAGTGAAGACTGCTATATCTGCTGTGAGTTGAGTTGAGACGTTTGCTGCATTACACAATAACAAAGGGAAACATGAAAGTAGGGGTCAGTACAACCACACGTACTGAGTAGATATCATTCGGCCAACTCAAATAGGAAGTATATATCCATAATAATGTAAATCAACTACAAGACTCAACATGTAGCAATACAACCATGAATTCATCAAGAACTACAACAAACCGAGTTCACACATGAGGAACTCAAGCCTCATACCACTCATTTTGGGAATAAGTTCATTAGATTGAGTATATTCAGTATCTTTCAAGATTCATTAATCTTCTTCTTCCTCTTTTGTCGGTACGGTGACACTCCGATCCTTATTTCTATCCTGTTGCCCCCGCCGGAACTTGGCACTCCGACCTCATTCTAAATCCTGGTACCAGGAACGTGGCACCCAAAAAAAATTACCCGATCCCATTATCTATCCTTGTGTCGGACGTGCCCTCCGATCCTCATATTTCTATCCTGGTAGCCCCGGAACGTGGCAACCCCGATCCATATTCTGATCCTGGTGTTCGGAACGTGAACACTATCCGATCCTCGCCGCAATATTCATTCTATTCCTGGTACCCGGGAACTTGCCCCACCGATCCCCTATTCATTTTAAACCTGGTACCCCGGAACGTGGCAACCCGATCCCCTAATTTTTATCAAGCCTTCTTTACCCTAAGGTCATCATCATTCTCATTATAAAAAATTTAATATATCAAGCGAATTAGGGTTCTTTTCAGATTTGGGATTCACTATCTTCATCCATGTCTTTGTTAATTCATCGCAATTTCATATCATAAGCATGCCAGCATACCACTTAAGCACATAGCAGGTTTACAATACTATCAGCACACATAATATTCACGATTAGAGTTTCACGTACGAATATCGTAACATAACCATAACCTACCTCCACCGAAGAATTGAATCAACAAGCTATCTTGCTCAAACTCCTTGCTATCCTCTTCGTTTCTTCTCTCTCTACTCCGTTAGTTTCTCGCGCCCCTTTCTGTCTTTTTCTTTTGTTTTGTTTAAATTTCAACCCTCCTTCTTTCTACCCTAATTAAAGTATAATTAAAGTGTAAAGAGGGACAGATAAAACCCACTAATTAACTTAGGTTACCTCTTTGAACCCCCCAAGTAATTAGACCCTATTATATTAACCCTCATCTTATAATTAAGGAAAGATAGTCCAAAACAACCCCTAAAACGTGTAGAGGAATCCATTATTTTGGCCCTGGGATTTGATGTCATGAGTACGACCCTGTGACGGGCCCGTCGTGCTGCGACGGTCCGTCACACAGGTCATCGCGCTCCCCTCGAAGTCAGTAGCCTGTGACGGCCCCGTCACAAAGCTGGGACTTCCGTCCTGTTTCCTCCGTCATGACGGTCGAAACTCTTTTCTTGTACCAAAAAAAATTCTCAAAGTTGAAGTGTTTTGGCAACGAAAACGCACGACGGTTCGTCGTGGATGTGACCGTCACGTCCTTCAGGTCCGTCACATTTACCGCGAGTCGATTTTCAGTACCCCACTTTCAAAATTCTAAGTGTCATGGACGACACCTACCCCGTTCCTCGACGGGCCGTCGTGACTATGTCGGTCCGTCGTTACAACTCTGTCTTCCCAGCCAGTTTTTTTCACAGAAATAAATATTTTCTCCAAACGACTAAACAGGTCGTTCAATATATCCAATTTACCCATTCGTTCGTCCCCCGGAACGATCAAAAGAAGAAAAACAATGGCGAAAAGGAGTACCTGAATCTTGTGAACAGATGTGGTATTTTTCCTTGTATTCCGCCTCCTTTCCCAAAGAGCCTCTTCAAACCGGTCGATTCTTCCATTGAACTTTTATGGTGCAATCCCTCTCAGATCCTTCAGCTTGCACTTCTCTAGCTAATATAGCAACTGGTTCCTCTTCATAAGTTCAAAGTTGCTCATCCAACAACACTGATCCCAACGATAACTCATAAGTCAAGTTCTCATCCAACAACACTGAGTCCCAACGGATAATGTAGTTTCCATCTCCATGGTTATCTTTTTCCAACTGGACACATGAAATACTGGATGCCACTCCGGACAAGCCCTGGGGGCAAGCTAATTCATAGCCACCTTCCCCTTTCGCTTTATAACTCAATGGTCCAATATCCTTTTGACTTTAGCTTCCTTCTTTTGCCAAACCGCATCACCCCTTCATGTGTGAAACCTTCAAAACAAGACTTTGTTCACCTTCATGAATCCAAGTCTCTAACCTCCGGTCCCTGCATACTCCTTTTTTCTACTTGCGCCGCTAGAAGCTTTTTCTTAATGCCCTTCACCTTTTCTAACGCTCCCTTCAGAGATCGGTACCCAAGGGTCTAAACCTCGAATGCATCAAACCACCCGGGAGTCTACACCTCCTCCCTCAATGCTTCAAATGGGGCCATATCAATACTGAGTGATAGCTATAATTGTACGAAAACTCTGCCAAGGTAGAATCTATCCCAATGGCCACAAACTCTATCACGGATCGCGAAGCATATCCCCAACACTTGAATCGTTCGCGGTCAGACTGACCATCGTCTGAAGATGAACGCGGTACTAAGTCCCAACCATACCCCCAATTCTAGCATGCAATTTTTCAAACTTTAAGTAACTTTCTACTCTATCTGATATAATGGATAGTGAACGCCCATGCAATCGAACCTATTTCTGAGATTTAGATTTTTTTTGCTAACTTCTCGGCCTTGTGATGCACCTTGCCGGAATGAAATGAGCAGACTTAGTCAATCTGTCCACAATTAGACCCCAATTGAATCAACTTCCCCATTGGTCGTTGGAAGACCAACCACAAGTCCTTGCAAGTCTCTCCCACTTCATTCATGAATGGGCATGTCTTTAAGTGTTTCCCCGGCCTTTGGTGTTCATATTTCACTGTTGACAGTTTCGACACTTGGCAATAAGGTCACAATATTGGCCTCATTCTCTACTCCACCAAAGTGTTTGTTTTAGGTCGTGAGTACATCTTGGTTGCACCCGATGTATAGAATACCTTGAACTATTAGCTTCTGCCAGAACATGTGGATCAAATCAAATCATGCGGGGTACAATACCCTTCCCTTAATCCTCAACACACCTTCCCTCGTCGATTGTTGTTCTTTAAGCCTCTCCTCGCACACTTCAATCTCAGAATTTCCGCCGTAGTTCTCATCATCAAACTGGTTTTCCCTTAATCTTGTCAAGAAAAGAAGATCTTGACTCCACACTAACGACAACAATCCTCCCTTCTCATTTATTTCCAACCTCATCAGGTCAAGTCGTTAGCCAGAGTCCTGAACCCTCGATCCAATGGTCGTCTAGAGGCTTGCAATGAGCTAGACTTCCCATGCTTCCCGCCTTCCTACTCCAAGGCATCTGCCACAACATTTCGCCTCCCTGATGATCAAAATATGAGGTCTTAGTCCTTCAGTAGTTCCATCCATCTCCTTTGCCTCAAGTTCAAATCTTCTAGTAAAGACATACTGAAGGCTACGATGATCCGTGCGACCCTCACACTTAAAACCCCATATAAATAGTGCTCCATTGCTTCAATGCAAACACTACCGCCGCGGCCACTTCCAAGTCATGAGTTGTATAGTTTTCCGTTCATGGGCACTTTTAATTGTCTTGAGCATAAGCAATCACGTTCTCTCCTTGGCATTAGCACGCAGCCCAAACCCGAATATGCAGCACAATAACAATTAGTTCTTACCCTCTGCTAAACCGCAATGGTGATGATAGGTGCGGTAGTCTACAAAGTCTTAAACTTCTGAAACTTTCCTCACATTCATCTGACCATAACAACAACGGACATTCTGCTTGTAGTCAATTTCGTCATTGGAAGCAATAGCATAGAATCCTTTGACAAAAGCGGCGGTATGCTAGGCTAACCCCAACAAACTCCTATTCTGACACATTAGTGTTTTACCCAATTCTTCACTGCTCAATCATTAGAAGAGCTACCATCACCCCCCATCCTTCGAAACCCACATGCCCCAAGAGGACACTGCAGCTATCCAAAACTCACACTTAGAGAACTTGGCGTAAAGCTTTTCTTTTTCTCCCTCAACATTTCCAATACAACCCGCAAATGCTCCTCATGTTCCTTCTTACTTTTAAAATATACTCAGTATCTCATCTATAAATACGATCACAAGAGGTCAAAATACGGCTTAATTCTCCCGTTCATCAAGCTCATGAACCTCGGAGCCAGGGGCTTCGTAAACAAAGACATCACCACAAATTCGTAATGTCCATACCTCTTTCGAAAGCAGTCTTTGGCACATCCGTATGCCGTCTTTTCAATGGAGGATAACCGAATCTCAGTCAATCTTAGATGAAGACACAAGCACCTTGTAATTGATCGAATAAGTCATCAATGCGAGGAGATGATACTTTTTCTTAATAGTTTACCCTTGTTCACTTCGTTAGTCTATGCACAACATCCGAAAGACTCCCACCTTCTTCTTCACAAACAAAAACCTTAGCGACCCCAGGAGATGCACTTGGTCTAATGAGCCCTTGCTCAACACTCTTGAATTGAGCCTTTAACTCTCTTACTATCCGTGGGAGCATCCTATACGGGGTATAGAAATATGGGGCGTGTGCCCGGTTCAAGATCGATACAGAATCATATAACCTATCTGGTGGCATCCCAGGAAGATCTGCAGGGAACACCTCCAAAAACATCGCGGACTACCGAAATCCGGACTCAATCGAAGGTACTTGGTAGTGTCCTCCGAGATGGGCCAATAAAGCTAAACACCCTTTTACCAACCTTTTCTTAGCACGAAGAAATGATATGATACGCACAGGATTGGAATTGTATCCACCCCCCACACGAACGGATCTGTCCCCGGTTTGGCCAATGTGGCACAGTTTTTAGCATACAAGTCCAGATCGCAAAATTTGGAAAAGCCAAGTCATACCTAGAATTACCATAAAATACCCATTTCTAAAATAACCAAATCTACATAGTGTTGCTCCCCACAAAGTTCACCAACAAACCTATGTACCTTTTCAACTACCACAGACTCACCCACCGGTGTAGAAGAACTAATAGGCATGTCAAGTAATCCACAATGCAATTTAACATTAGCAAATGATGACGAGCCTATAACAAGTTGAGCAAGGGTCAAATAATACAGATGCCATCAACAAAAACCAAAAGCTTACCTGTGATAACCGCATCAGCGCCTCCGCTTCAATCTGCCCAGAAAGCGTAACAATGGGCCCTATCGTTTGTCTGTCCTTGCGCCTACCAATGTTGCGTAGTATGGCCCTTTTTGCCCATCACCTCTTCCGTTGTGATTACCACCACGGCCTCCAGAAAAGCGGCCTCTTACCATACCACCGCTACCTCTAGCTAGTGGGGTTTTTAACTCGGTTGGGACAATACCTCTTGATTTGCCCAACCCCCCCTCCCTACAATCCTAACACTCTCGGGTTCGATGCATAGTTCGCTCGGAGTAGTGTCGACCGTTCTGAGTTTGACCCCCAACACTACCGTCTGTAGTGAAGACTGAATTGGTCGATACTTGGTAAAACCTCCTGGACAAACTCTGTCCTCTAGAGTGAGAACCAGTAACTCCCTCCCCTTCGAAACCGTTTCGATGTCCGATGTTCGACTGGTATTCTCCTGGCTTATAACTCCTTCTCTATGCACAAGTCTAAAACACCTCTTGGTGAAGGATGAATGCCGTCGCCGCTACCCTGTAAGGTCTGAAACCGCAACTCTGATACCTCAACCCCTTCACAAAACGGCGAATCCGTCTTGTGGACTGAAACACAGTTGGTGGCTTTCCTTCTGCTAGTGCGCGAAATTTAGCCTCATACGTGTTAACTGTCATCCTCCCTTGCCTAGACTCAAGAACTCTTCCCTTTTTCCTATCGTCTCAAGAGTCCTTGGGATATACTTCTCCATAACAATGGTAGAGAATGATTCCCAAGTCCTAGGTGGTGCTCTGTTGTTGACACTCAACATTGACCTGCCACCCTGAACGTTTTGGCGTTTCGCCGGTGAACTGATATCTCACGACTCAACGCCAAACCGTTCTAACTATACCATCTTGTGTAGTAGCTCATTACAATCAACCAGTAAAATCGTAGGCATGACCTCTGATTCTTCGCCCTTAAGAAGACTGGGGTTTCAATTTCAAGAACTTACTGAAAAGTTCATCTGATCATTTGTCTAATAGGCCCAGTAATCCAGACGTGGACATGTGCCTATTCCCATGATGCATCCTGCGGGGAGCCATAGTAGCCGCATGTCGTACCTCTGAAACCGGAGGTGTTTTGCAGAAACCACTTGGATGTTCCTGACCCTGATCGGATACCCACTACGATACGCAAGACCGGTTGTCATCCTGGGTAGGTTGGGGGGCATTTCCCTCATTCTGCCCTTTTTCATTCTCCGATTCTCCCCTCCTCCCTCCCCCTATCTATCCCAACCTCCTCGGTCGGTGGAGGAGTCACCGCCCTATATCAGTGGGCTAGGTGCTTGTCCTCTTCCTCTAGGTGGACGTCCTCCCACGCCCTCTCCCACGGCCTCTTGCCGTTGTTCTTTTCTCTAGCTACCCACAGTGGCTGGCTCAGTCGTTCTTGTCTTCAATTGTTGCTTTGGTGCGGTCGTGCTCTAGTTCTACTAACACATCTGCGAATAGGTGGAAGATGGTCATATAATACCAATTCGTATCAACCCAATCCCAATTGACGCAAGTAGTAGCACGAAAGAATAATGAAAGAGTGAAAATTTTTCCTAAAGTCTTATAGCCTCTCGAGGAAAATTAAAGCGTCCCCCTACCGTGCCTTAAGACTCTACTAGAACCGCTGTTCTTGTGTGATGAGACCAATGACCTAAGCTTTGATACCAAGTTTTTGTCACGACCCAAATCCGGGACGCTACTGGCACTCCACATTTACCCTCCTATGTGAGCGACCAACCATCTAAACCTTAACTTTCAAGATATATCAACAGAAAATAAATGCGGAAGACTTAAACTCATTAATAAAACACTTTCAATACCTATTATTATTAATCCCCAAAATCTGGAAGTATCATCATAAGACATCTATCATCAAATTACTTAACGAGAATGTCTAAGAAGAACAAAATAACTAAAAGAAGTCCATAGCCGGACGTTTCCAGGCATCAAGACTGATATAGAAGACCCAGTCCATCTAGACGCATTAAAGCTCCCCTAATTTTCCGATGACGTTAAGACTGGCTAGATCTGCTGTTGAGTTGAAGTTGAAACGGATCGTTGCTGCTTACACAAATAGACAAAGAGGAAAACATGAAAGTATGGGGTCGTACAAACCACATACGTACTGAGTAGAATATCCTCGCAGACTCAAAATGGGAAAGTATATATCAATAATAATGTAAATCAACTACAATACTCAACATGTAGCACTACAACATGATTCATCAATACCTACAACCGAGTTCAACACAAGGAGCTCAACCCTCACTACCATACTCATTTGGTAATTAAGTTCATGAGATTGAGTCTATATTATTATTTTCAAGATTCATTATCTTTCTTCCTCTGTGTCGGTACGTGACACTCCGATCCTCTATTCTATGCCTGGTCCGGAACGTGGCATCCGATCCTCATTCTATCCTGTACCCCCGGGAACTTGGCACCCGATCCTTATCTATCCTGGTGTCGAACGTGACACTCCGATCCTCATATTCTAATCCTGGACCGAATCGTGGCCCGATCCATAGTCTAGCCTGGTGCGTAATGTGACACTGCCGATCCTCATATTCATTCTATCCAGGTACCGCAGGAAAGCGTGGCACCGATCCTCATATTCATTCTAACCAATTCTACCTCTTTTACCCGGAACGTGCACCCGATCCCCTAATTCATCAAGCCTTCTTTTACACTAAGGCATCCTCATTCTTCATTTAAGATATATCAAGCGAATTATGGTTCTTTTCAAGATTTGGGATTCGACTAGCTTTCAATCATGCGCTGTGTTAATTCATCGGCAATTTCATAATCATAATCATGTAAGCATCAACTTAAGCACATAGCAGGGTTTACAAATACTATCAACACATAATATTCCCTATTAGATTTCACTACGAATATCGTAACATAAACCAATAACCTACCTCCACCGAAGAATTGCATCACCAAGCTAATCTTCTCAAAATCCTGCTATCGCTCTTGTTTCTCCTCTCTTACTCGTTCTCGTTTCTCCTCTCTTCTGTCTTTTCTTTTTGTGTGTTTGTTTTATGTCAAACCCTCCTTATTTTTTACCCTAATTAAAAGTATAATTAAGGGTAAAGTAGACAAGAACAAGAACCCCTAATTAAACTTAAGGTTACCTCTTTTAACCCCCCAAGTATTGACCTATTAATATAACCCTCAATCTTTATAATTAAGGAAAGAATAGTCCAAAACGACCCCTAAAAAAAAAAAAACGTGGTAGAGGATCCTATTTTTGCCGCTGGGACTGCGCGAACCTTTGACGGGCCTTCGTGCCTGCGACGGTCCGTCACCGGTCGTCGCAGCTCCCCCGAACTACGTATCCTGTGACGGCCCTCACATCCACAGCTGTGACGTTCCGTCCTGTTCCTCAGTCATGACGGTCAGAAACTCGTTTCTTTACCAAGTCTCAAAGTTGAAGTGTTTTGCCAACGAAAACTCACGACGGTTCGTCGGGATGGTGACGGCACGGCCTGCAGGTCCGTCACAATTTACAGCGAGTCGATTTTCATTACCCCAATTTCAAATCTAGTGTCATGGACGACACCGCTCCCAATCCTCGGACTGCCGTCGTGAACTAGTGTCGGTCCGTCGTTACACATCCGTCGTCCCATCCAGTTTTTGCCGAATCCAATCTGTTTCTCAAAAACGACTAAACAGGTCCGTTCAGGTGTTTCTAGAGAATATTTTTTAGAAGGTTGACTTCGTGTAAAAGGATTTGGTATGGTTTTCACATTAGATGACTACATACACTAAAATAGCTAAATAACTATTATGTCCGGTTGGACGTGGTATGATTTCCATTCACCCCGTTAATTAACAACACAAACCCGTGCTACATGCCACCATCCCTAAACTATTTTAGGCCTACAGCCACCCCTATGAAGTGTAGCCTAAACTTTCCAACAGTGTGGCCTTTGATAAAAGTCTACACTTTTTGACTTTCTGAGACACTATTTAGGGGGTGGACTAAAGAAGCGTAACCTTTGAAAGTAGAAAACACTTTTGAAGTGTCGCCAAAGCAGTACCACTTGAAAAGTGTTGCCAAAGAGGTATAAAGGCCACACTTCTAGTTATTTCATCAGCAAGACTTTTATCCATTATACTACACTTAAAAGTGTGAACTTTGTGTTCTTATTAGTTACACTTTATAGTTTTTCCTTTTATGTGCCACCTACAACAAAACTTATAATGTGTACCTTTTCATATGTACAACATAAAATTTACAAACAATAAGCCACAATTTCGAAGAGTTGCAATGTTGTGTAAAAATTTTTTGTAGGCCACATTTTAGAAACCATAATAATAAAATTTAGTTGCTGCAATCAATAATTAAGGCAATTATATAGAGATATATTATATATATATATATATATATAATATATATTTCAATTAAATAAACCGACGAACATTCCCAAACACTATAGAAAGCAAAGACTTAAAAGATCTGTTCTAGCAATAGAATACAACGTACATTTTTCAAAAAACATTTATAATAATAGTACAAAAATTCTTCATCATTCACTACAATAGATTGAGTTTATTTTTGTCCTCTATACATCAAATTCAATCAGTAGAATTTTCCGGCACATTTAGAATTAAATTACAAGATAAAGAATCATGTAATTTAGATGCTCACTATATATTTCAAATCGCAGCCCCCTCCAAACCCCTTCCCAGTTAAATGATCCCCCAAACATGTTGAAAAACTATAAAATCTGGGAGAAAACCATAAGACATGTATTACAAGACTGTCACAGTAGGAAAATATGAATGATAAGATAAATATAGGAGAAAACAGTAAGAAAAGATTTAAATGATCTCAAACAAGTACAAAATAGACGAATATGAATTACAAAACTTGGAAGAAAATAATAGGCTAACATACAAATTTATAAACACATGTGATATAATATTCTTAGAAACTATTGACTCCAACTCTCTATTGGACAGAGAAGAAAAGCAGGACAACAAATGAATAACTCAACTTGGTGTACCTTGAAAAAACCTACGACATAAGACACATAATAAAAAAAATAATTAGTAAGACTTGCCTTACAACCTGTGTAATGGAGAATGTGGAATACTAAGAATAAAGAAATAAGAAAATTGCTCAAGTAATTGAACAATTTCATACTTTGAATATTCAGCCTGCAGTTGTTGTTGTTGTTGTTGGGTAGGACGGAAGGGTCTGTACATGGATTGCTTTATCTTGTAAATTGATTGTATACGCTAAGAAATTTTCTAGATCAATACGTGCAGCAAACAGATTATAACATCTTTAAGAAAACATTCTTCTCCCAAAAGAATTAAAAAAATAATTACACTCATATATGTTTACCAACGTTAAAAAAAATGTCTTCAAGTTTATATGCAGCTAGTTGTGAATTCATCACCTACATCCAGTTGATCATTAATTTAGACGATCATCAATTGAGAATGTCTTTTTTCACAATTATCACAAGCGCGATCCGGTACCTTCTTAAGGCATGTGGTGCACAAAAATAGGTAATGGGCAAAGTTTAAGACATAATTGAAATTGTATATAAGTTTAACATAATTGAATTGTATATTCAACCTTGATTCATCGTCAAACAAAAAAAATTGATGACTGCATTGTTTGAGTCTTCACTAATTAACACACATATATTGGCTATGATATGTCAAATAAACGATAAACTCTACCCATTACTTGCTAGCAGAGGACAAAAGTAAAGAGTGTTTTGGGAAGATCAAAGATGTATGAGACAGTGTTCTAAGTTGTATAAGTCACTCCTAGCAGTAAAAGTGAATTCACATTGTAAGGATGCAGGGATTGAGGACATATTATTGTATCTAACTTGAGAATGGCAATTAAATAAATATGCACTACATGACACAAAGAAATATCAAAATTATAGATTATTTTGTACGAACAGAACATCTACATTTTTTTATGGACAAAATTTATGGCTTACATTTAATGAAATACTTTTTGTGGCATGAATGTCATGCGAATACACTCTGTTCATTCTGTAAAGTTGTTGAATTCTATGTACTTGTTCATGATTTACAACTTTAATCGAAATGATAATGTATGGACTAAAGAGACAGTCTTCGTAATATTTTATAGTCCAGTATGTACAGTACATAGATCAATGATTATTTCATCAAATTCATCATTGGCTTTTGGTGTATCACCTAGTACAGTCCAAAATGTGGAAAATTAAGGATCACTACTGATAAAATATGGACAAAGCTCATTACAAATTTTATGGAACTACAGTTTTTGTTTGTGAACTCGAATTCGGTGACAAGCAATTATATTGCAAAGGAATAATAAGTATGAAAAGAGATTTTGTTTAACACTACAAGGAAAAAGATTTTCTATTCTGATTTCCTACTATTTTATATTAAATACTAAGAAAAATATTGTTGGTATTTTCCTTGGTGAAAAATTATGACTGAGGAGTGTCATTTTCCTGTGCCTTTGTTAAATATGCAGTTGTATGTTTAAAGTAAATTAGAAAATGTATTACCAAGAATTCAATTGCGTGTGTTGTATGATTGAACTCCTCCCAAGCCAATCGTGTATACTGAACAAGCTCCCTTCATCAGTAAAATAAAAGACTGTTTCGCATAAGTAAAGAAAATTGGGTTTATTATATAGTTGAATGTTGAAGTTATAAGAATAATATGAGATTCCTTTGATAACAGACCTGCAATAAATGTATGTAATATCAATCTGATCCATTGATTTAGATTGATCTTCAATTGAGAATGGTATACTGCACCATGATAAAAAAGGGTGATCAATTACATTCTAAGGAACTGGTGCACTAAATAATATAATGGAATGTTTAGGATAATGGAATAATAAATCTAACCTTGAATAAATATCAAGCAAAAAAAGAATTGTTCACTGTATTGTTAGAGTCTTCAGACATAAAGTACACACATTGTGTCCCACATGTAGATAGGTTCAAGCCGACGAAATATTAAATTCAAGCTGGCAAAGAAGTTTCATATACTGGAATATTGGACAATAAGATAAGGTTGTTGTTGCAAAGTAAACTACTCTGATGCGCAATATTTGGCCAATAATAATATGTATTACGACCATTCTTCTTTAGAAAGTTGGAGTGTTTATTAGAATTCAGAATCTGGTACATCTGAATGGTCAAGAGGAAGAAATCATTACACATAATAAATTCAACTTCTTTTATCATGGTGAAGGGATGAATGAGCAATAAATGTGATCTAAAGATAATAATAACATGAGTTAGTGGGATATTGGATAACATCAAATAATACAGATAAAACTACAAGCTTCTTCTAATGTAGATATTCAAAAAAAATTGAATCAAAACCATGAAAGAAGAAGAGGGAGAAAATGACATCTTCAAAGATAGAGACAAACCTTTCCTATTTTAGAAATTTCAAGATACGCTCTTTCAATGATGCAAATAACACCAAATTTAGTGGTTTATCACTCTGGTATTTGGAATATCTAAACACCAACAAAGATTTCTGGTAGCCGAGAATGGGGATCCGTTGTTCTTCATCTTTACAAGCAATGTGTGTTTCACCTCGTTTATTTTAGAAACAAGGAAATAATTACCTCCTGCATTTAGATGGTAAGATTCCATCACCTTCGTATATTCTTCCGTCACTCTATCTACTTCTGTGTTTTTCTTGTCGAAGAAATTGATGTCAGTAAAAATGAAATCATCAAGGAAAATAGAAGAGAAATAGTAGTCGTGTTTCTATTATTATATATAAAATGTCATCGTATTATACAAATATAAACAAATGATAACATTAAACCATAGTAAAGAATCTGAAAAAATGTGGTGCAAATGTAACATGTTCAAGGACGCATGAGATAAATTAAAAGCACTAATAGTGTTGTATATAAATTGAAACATCTGTGTATATGGAGGGTGTAGTGTACGAAAACCTTACACTTAACTTGTGAAGGCAAGGAGATTGTTCCCGATAGATCTCCAAACTCAAGGAGATGATTTAATGAATTACTTAAACAATATCAGATATACCAATTGTAGGAACGCGTTAACATGAATGAGAGAACATACATGACTCCAAGAATTTGAGTCGCTTTCATTCTACTAATTTTAGACTGAAAACTTCCTTCATAAAACTTATGCATTCTCACATTAGGATGTCCGACCATGAGTGTTTAGCATTCCTGAACTTCATACCTTGACATATATGATGAAGAGGGAGACTCTGTGTGTGTGTGTATAAACACTAAAAAAATACACTAAACTTGTGGAAGGAAGTAAAACATAGAAATCTACATTGTTGATTAAGCTCCACTGAAATCAGATGAGCTTGTAAAAATTGAAGCGAGATGCCAAAAAGAATAACCAAAAGGATCTGATGTATTAAAAAAAGGAGTTTTTCACCCTAAAAGGGTACATATAAAGTGATGGACTTACGAGAAAGCACAATTGCCACAGACTAGTTTGATACATGCATTCCATCCTTTTATTCATTCGATAAAGGCACACTCTTATGTAAAGTTCATCAGGACATCCATATATAGTTGTTAAGATTCTAATTTCATACACTTATGTAGACATAGCACAAACAATGGTCTTCTTAAAATTTTTACATGCCATGATTACCTGTTGTTATGTAATTTTTATGTTCAGTTCATGAAAGAGCAACTAAGACAACTCAATACATGTAATATTATAAACTTGTGAACTATTTGGGTTACTTAATACATCTAAGAACTCCATAGCAAAAATCTCCCAATTTTCTCTCAAATTTGTAGAAAATTATATTAATACAGAGAACATTAAAACATGTTTCAAATCGTCAAAGCTAAAAACTCGCTATGAATAGTTATGACTAAAACCTGATTTTTGCTATAATTTTTAATAGATTACTCTAATATAAAGAAAATTAGAACCAAAATCAAAATATATACAACTAAATATAACATTTTTTGTCAAACATATAACAGGTAACTTACGAACATTATATTGAAATTGTAATCACCATAAGTGAGAACCCTTTATTTTTACTATAACTTTTAACAGATTATGTTGAAACAGAACACATTAGAACAAAAATCAAATCGACATGGCTAAATCATGCCTTTTGCGCTTCAGATAGTACTCACCCATTCATCCATGACCATAACCTTTAATCAATAAAAATTCATCTGTGATTTGATGGCAAGTTGGTCATTAAGGGGTGCTTACATTCATTTACATGTCCAGGAATGCGAAGTTTAATGATAAATATAGCATATTCACAACCTTTGTTTAGAAGATTCACCCCATGCCTAGAGCTTCACTTTCCATTCGAATATGTCCCTCCATAAGATTTAGAAACTTGTTTTGTGGCCAATTAGAAGATGTTTCAACACTAAATACAGTAAGAGGAAAGGAATTGATTATTAATAAATCACCTAAAACATATAAAATTGAATATCAAAGGCGGAAAAGAACACATGCGAAATGGGTACCCCGTACCAGTGGATTTGAGGGGTTTTCATGCTTTGGAGCAAAAACTAAGAGTTAAGGTTTCAAATTCAACCATGGCTTCGAGATTTAATTGGCATCTAAGCTCCAATGGATGTGACAGTGGCTAGGTATTGAGGATGAAGATGAGAGGACTCTTTTGGATGCTTGAGACTTGGAGTGTTTTTAAATGATTTTTCTTTTGGGTCAAATAAAAATGATAGGGATAGTTAAATTTGTTAGAGTGAATATTTTATTTTAGTGAAAACTATAAGGCCACACTTGACAATTATTATTTTTATAATTATGAAAGTAGCACACTTTAAAAGAGCAGTCATATATATATAAATAGGTGTGTCCAATTATATCATGATCAGACTACACTTATGAAGTGTAGCCTACACTATTAAAGATCCTGCTTTACAAGTGTTACCAACATTATTGTGGCCAAAAGATAAATACTATAGTTTACACAACAAATGTTTAGGCAAGATTTTCCAAGAGTTGTCTTGATTTTGTATGGCTTTAGGACTAAAATGATGTAGTGCATCAACGGACTCAATCAACTTGTCGTTGGTCAATCGACTTATAGTTATTTAGCTTCCATCGATTGTTCCTTACCCAAATTTTTGGTTGAGACCTTCCCAAAATAAGTGTTCACTGAAGAGACCTCACCAACGGGCCGTTGGTGAACCAACTGGCCGTCGTTTGGTCTGTCGATTGACACTTTCAAGGATGTGTATCTACCAGCCTTGGGTCCTTCTTGTGGGTATTTTTGCGGGGCCTTGTAGAAGTATTATACAAATATTTCCAATGTAAATACAACCCTTAACAAGTTTCAACCTCCCACATTAGTTTCAACCAAAACAAAAACTACCAATTCTTCCCAAAAGGCTAGGCCCCATCAAGACACACATTGAGCGTCTTAAAGACTAGAGTAAGGGTAAGGTTCAAAGGTTTTAGTTAGGGTTTACATTTAGCGCTTAGGGTTGTTTTTGTTTTTTAGATTTTTCTTATGTTTTTTATCTAGGTTCTAAGTTTTGAGGTCTTTGGGGTTTTGAGATTAAGATTTTTTATTCTTTTATCGGTTTATGATTTAAGGTTTTTTTTTGTGTGTGTTTTTTAGGTTTTAACATGTACGATTTAAGTCTCTATAAAACTTACGCTTCTCGATGGTTTAATAATATTTTTAGGGTTAATTTACTGTTTATAGCAATGAGGGTTTCTTAAGGTTTAGAGATTACGGCTTTTTAGGATTCAGGATTTTAGGTTAGGGTGTTTTTAAATATAAGGTATTGGGTTAAGGTTGTTTTGGGTTTAGGACTTTTGTTTTATAGGGTTAACTTTTTTTAGGGTTCTATAGGTTTAAGGTTTAGGTCTTAGTATTTTCATCTTCATCAAGGTTTTGCATATACAATATACGGATTTATAGTGTTTTGAGATTAGTGATTTTAAGTAGAGGTAATTTTGGTGTATTTTAGGCTTTTTAAGTGTTTGTAAGGTTTTTTTTATGTTTTTATGTTTAGGGTTTATGAATTTTTTAAGATTAGAATTTAAATCTTATACTTTTTTATGGTTTTAAATTAAATTTTTGATCTATTTTAGGCCTTATAGAATTTAGTTTTAAGGTTTAGGTTTTTAGATTTCTTTGCTTTTTAGATTTTGGATCTAGGGTTTAGGGTTTAGGTTAGGTCTTTGGGTTTAGAGAGCTGATGGTTTTCTTAAGTTTAGGGTTTGAAATGACAGGTTTTTCTCTTGGTTTTAAGGTTTTATGTTTTTGGGTTTGTTAGGATAATGTTTTTTAGGGTTATTTGATATTTAGGGTTAAAGTCTAGGGTCGAGGATATATGATTTAGGGTTTTATAAGGTTAAGATCTTAGTGTTTTTTGGGTTTATTAGGGTTAAGTGTTTCATAGTTTTTAAGGATATAAGGCTAACGGTATAGATTTTTTTGTGTCTTTACATTTAGGGTTTACATATTATTAGGATTTAAGCTTTAGAGCTTAGGTTTTGTAAGGGTTTCTAATGGTTTTAGATTGTATTTTAGGATTTATAGGATTTAGGGTGTCATAAGGTTCAAGGTTTAGTGTTTCTTTGGGTTTTGGGTATAGGATTTAGAGTTTTTAGATATGTTTTAGGGTATAGGAATTAGGATTTCTTTGGTGGTAAGATTTAGTATTTATTGTTTTAGGTTAGGTTTCATGGTCTACGACCTAGTTTATTTTTATGTTTCAGAATATAGGTTTAGGATTTTCATCTATGTTTTAAGGCTTTAGGCTTTGGTTTTTTGGGTTAAGATTTTTTATGGTTAAATAGATTTATGGTTTTTGGTCAATGGTTTTATGCAGGCACGTAAGGTTTATGGCTTTAGGATTTTATATGGTTTTTTAAGGTTCTACGTTTAGGGTTTAGGTCTTAGATTGTTGTTTTATGTTTTTAGGGCTTGAAGTTTTTCATTTACTTTTTTTGTGTTTTTTCTAGTACTTTATGGTTAAGTGTTCAAAGGGTTTTTTAAGGGTTAGGATAAGCGTTGAGGATTTTTTTATGGATTTATAAAATTCAGAGTTTAAAGTTTTTGGGTTTAGGGTTTTTTCAGGGGTTAGATGTTTCATAGTGTTTTAGGTCATAGGGCGAAGGGTATAGAGTTACTTTTTTAAGTTTTTAAGATTTAGTGTTTACAGATTCTTAGGATATATGGTTTAGAGATTACGTTTTGTAGGGGTTTTATATGGTTTTTAGTTTATTTTAGGGTTTATAGGATTTAGGGATTCATAAGGTGTAAGGTTCAGGGTTTCTTAGGATTTTGGCTTGAGATTTAGAGTTTTATTTACAGGGTTAAGGGTATAGGATTTATGATTTCTTAACCATTAGGGTTACTAAGGGTTTTGGTATAGGATTTATATTTTTTATAGGGTTTAGGTATAGTAATTATAGTTTCAAAAGGTTTAGGGTTTAGGATATCTTAGTGTTTTAGATTAAGGATACAATGTTTTAGGATAGGATTTCTTTTTTGTTCTTAACGTGTTTGTATGTTTTTTAATTTTAGGTTAGGAGTTTTATCTAGGTTTTAAGTGTTTAGGGCTTATGGTTTTTTTGGTTATGGTTTTTATGATTTTATCTAGTTCCTTAGGATTATTGAATGAACATTTTTTCAAGATTTTTTTAGAGTTCTAGGTTTAGGGTTTAGGTCTTAGAGTTTTTTGTGGTTTTAGAGTTAAGAATGTACAATTTAGGGATATATAGGTTTTATAATTGGGAAATTTTTCATATTGGTGTTTCGGATTTTTTAGAGTTATATATGGTTAAGTGTTTCGAAAGGTTTTTTGTGTTTTTAGGTTTAGGATTTAGAATTTAGGGTTTTTTTTGTTTTGGGTGTTTTAGTATATACAATTGAACGTTTTATATTATTTAGGGATTTGTGTTTTTATTAAATTTAAGGGTGTTAAGAGATTTTTGGATTATTTAGGGTACTTAATTACGTGTTTCTTTGGGTTTTTTTAAGGTTTAGGCTTTAGGGCCTAGGTTTATTTTTGTGTGTTTTACGTTTTGGATTTACGAATTTTTAGGATCTAGAATTTCAAGAATAAATTTTGTAACAACTTTTAAAGGATTTTGGGGTTTGTAGGATATTAGGTTTTTAAGGTGTAGATTTTACGGTTTCTAAGGGTTTTAGATGTAGGATTTCGGGTATTAGGTTAGAGTTGAGGGTTAACTTAACTTTTGAGTGCTAGGTAGATAGTTTTATTTAGGTTTATAGGGTTAGGGCTTTGGGTTTTTTTCGTTAAGGTATTTTAGGGTTTTATAGGTTAAGGGTTCAAAGCTTAGGCTTTTTTTGTGTTTACAGGGTATAATATATATGATTTAGGATTTAGATTTTAGAGGTTTTCAAGTTTTGTTGTTTTTGGGTTTTGTAAGGTTTTTAATGTTTAAGTGTCTTTCAGGGTTTATGGCTTATAATTTTTTTGTGTTTTTGAAAAATAGGGTTTTTGGATATTTAATATATAGGGTTTCAAGCTTAGGGTTTTATATGTGGTTTTAATGGTTATAAGGGTTTACAGATTAGGGTTTTTGATGGGTTTATAATGAATTTAGGGTGATATTAGTGTTTATAAAACCTAGGGTTTCTTAAGGTTTAGGTATTACGATGTACCATTCCAGAAAATGTACTCGTCTATTAAAGAGTTTATTAAGTTTTAAGAATAGCTATTGGGGTACATAGGCATCACAATGCCCAATATTGAGTAATATTGGGCTTATTAGAGAATATTAGCTTAAGGGTGTCAGCAAATTTCTATGTATTAAGATATACCTTGATGATAAAATGCCCCAATTCAAGCTTATTTAGGAATTTTACATGCAATGAAGACCCTAAACTAAAATGCTTAGTTCCTTAACACACACATTAGGTATGAGGCATCCAAGTGTCAAGCTTAGGTACCATAGCTCATGATCATTTAAAATGATCATGTAGTGTAAGAAGTTCCCAAAGTTATAATGAGGATCCTTGGGACAACAAAGAAATGAGCAGCAACACATGTGCTAACCGGCCAAGGAACAAGCCTAACTGAATTTGGTTAGGGCGGTGGGGTCAGCAGACACACGTATGGCTCAATCCATGTGGGGCCTATATTCCTAACCAACTCTAGGTTCTTAATAATTTACCTAATTATCTAAATAACCTAGGACAAACAAAAATAAAGTAACTAGTGTACCCGTCAATCTAAAACATTACAAGGTTACACTATCCTAGTAACTAACTCAAAAACCATCCTAGTACCTAACCTAGGATGGTCCAAAGGGGTTGTTTATGGTTCTACTGACTTAGGGGTATTTTAGTAATTACCCTAGGTGACTTATTAATTAAATTATCAACATAATTAATCAACTAAAATTCAAAATCAAGGCTGAACCCTTAGTTAACTTTCAGATTTGGCTAAGTTAAATACTTTACTATTTTTAGTCAATTTAGGAGGGGTGTTTTGGTAATTAGCTAATTGATTTATTTAAGCAACTTAAGTAGCCTAAATTAAATTTGTCAATGTCAATTCCTAAGACTAAGATTCACATTCAACCACTAGAAACTCACGACTGAAAAGAGTGAGCAAAACGCAAGAAAAATAGAAAATACTCTGGAGTTCTCTTAGGAGACTTCAAGGCTATTCTTCAAGATTTTTTGTGCAAAGTTCAAGGTTATCTTCGTAGATTCAATTACACAGTAAGGTATGGGTTTTATATCTTTGATTCCTTTCTCCAAGAGGCTTTTCAAATATTTTGAATTAAGGAAAACGAAACTAGGTTTTTTCCTTCTGAAACGAATGTTCATCTCCCTACTTCTCCCTAGTTCTGATTTTAATAGTATGTATAATGTAAATTTCGATCATGTTGTTGGTATGTGGTACTAATTGATCATTATGTGTAGTTTTATTGGTTTGAAAATGTCGAATGATACATATTGGTTAGATTCGTATGATTAGAGTATTATTTACATGAGATAAGGAGTGTTGTAATGTCTAATTGTGTTTGGGAAGATGAAATTTTTTTATGAGTCGATTATCAAGTTTAGTTTACTGTTAAAAATTGTTTTGCTTAAAGTGATGAGACTACTATAGTATATACATGAAGTTAATTGAATTGGCTAATGATATTCTCATGATCAGTATTTAGTGAAAGTTTGGTTTACGCCAATAAATTGGCTCACAATGTTATTTCCAAAATATGATGTAGAAATAGCTAATGACTAAGTCATACAAAATTAAGCATTACCAATGTAACTCAATGAAACTTATAACTAAGGGTATGCCAATAATTGGGACAATTCCTAACATACCATATCTAAATGAACTTGTGAACAAAGTAGCACAATAAAAAGTCTGCATAACTTGCATAAAGAATTGTACAAGACACCCAAAGAACATTGACGAAGATAAGGTGAGCAATGACATTACTAAAATCTTATGATTTATGAAATTGACATAGAATGGGGTGTTAAATAAGTGAGCAAAGTCTCACTTGGACCTAAACAATTATGCTAAAGAAAATCACATAAAAGGGTGTTCGAATTCGTGACACAATTCTCACTCACACCATAATGATAATGTAAGACTTAAGTTTAGATTCATCAAGTTAAGAAAGGGGTGACAAGTCATCCATTTATCTATGTCAAGGATACTCATATAAGAGGGTGTTAGAAATCCTGAGACAAGTCACATTCACAACATAATGGTAATGTAAGATTAAGTTCCTATTCATCAAGTAAATAAAGGGATGCCAAGTCATCAATTGAGTTAAGCATACTTCATATTAGAAGCAATCTTCCATAATGTATGAGTCAACTCTAAAAGTTATAAAGTATAAGAAATTGAGCTAAGCACCGACAGACTAGCAATGAGCTGTGCAAGAACATGTAAGCCTCATGAGATAAGTCTACCACCAAGGTGGATAAGGGTCTCCGGAATCTACTTGTCTTTGAACTATGTTGCCAACATAGGAACTAGCTAGTGGATTCCATATAAGAGATCTAGGTAGTAACAACCTCTTTTCAATGTCGGGAAGAAACTGGATTTCATGTTTAGATCACATGATCTATGTCGGTTTAAAGCTCAAGAAAGTATTCATTTTCACTTTAGCCGTGAACAACATATTTTTGGTGTGGGGGAGACACTAGACATGGTTTCACTTTAGCCGGTGAACCACCTCTTTTCAGTGTTTGGACACACTGGATTTCATGCTAACTCGCATGATCTAGGTTCTCTTTAATCTGTGAACCACCTCTTTTGTGTGTGATTGGATTTCATTTTAGCTCAGATGATCTTAATGTTAAAGATTTCTTTTAAAAAGTCATAAAGAAAGAAGAAGAGATGTAAGTTCAAAGAACTAAGTAAACAAAAGCATAAGTTTATCAATTCATCAGTGTTTGATAAGAATGAAGTTTTAACAATTATTGGCTTATGCCAACAAATATAAAGATTGGCTTATAATGACTCCTTATATTATGCAAATGAACGAGTAATGAGCAAACCAATAAATATTGGCTTTCATGCCCAATTATAGTTAAATCATTTCTGTAGTCTCTTGGATTACATACATTATGCATTGTAGGTATGAGAATATAATGAATCATTGCACTTGTAAGTAAAACATAAGATTAAAGGAGATAATTGAAATACAAAACAAAAAGAAGAAAAGACTAAAAAAATAAACTATGTCAGGTTAGAGAGCTTTAGTCTCTTGGATTACATACATGATTGCATTGTAGGTATGAGACTATAATGAATCATTGAACTTTTAAGTAAAACATAAGATTAAAGGAGATAATTGAAATACGAAAAAAAAAGACTGATAAAAATAAACTATGTCTGGAAACAGAGCTCTCAGCCTAAGAGGGAGCAAAATAATAAATTTTCGTTCAAGTTGTTCTAAAATTATGTTCATGCCTCCAAGGTCCTATGTTCATATAGAAAATGAGTTGTGTTATTTAAATTCATGAAAACATGTCATATTCATAGCATAAATCATAATTAACGAATAAGGAAAGTATAGTGACTTCACTTTCCAGAATCAACATGTTTCTATAGGAAGAGATTTCCTTCATTATGCATAGTCCTTGTGTGTTTATGTGAATACACTCATACTTAGTACAAGTGTTTACTAACCTCTATACTATTACTATTTTTGTAGGTGCAGGTTCTTGAAGAGGATTAATGATTCGTTGAAGAGGTTCGGACTAGTATCTCAAGACCTTTGGTAGGTCCTCTTGAGTTCGAGGATGCTACGTTTGTTTTCTAGCTTTAGTACATTAGACATAGCTAGTGGATGTTGTCCATCGCATTTATGCAGTAATTATATGAAGTCTAAGTATAATTCATTAACTTTTAAAAAGTTTTTATGTTTCCGGTGATTTAACTGTATGATTGTGATGAAAGCTAAGATGAGGATTGTCTGCGACCTATGAGAGATAAAAGACGCTGGTCTCATCTAGAGTCTAGATTTCGTGTGTGCCATAGGATTTTTTAGAATTTAGGGTTTTATGTTACGGTGTCTTAAGGTGTAGAGTTTATGGATTCTAAGTGTTTAGGCTTAGGATATATGGTTTTATGTTAGGGTTTAGGATTTTTATAGTTTTAGGGTTTTAGGTTAAGGGTTTTATCTATGTTTTCAGAGTTTACACCATTGTGTTTTTTTATCATGATTTTTGTGGTTTTCAAATTTTAGGGTTAAGGTCTTAGGGTTAGTTGTGTTTTTTAGGGTTTAGAATATACAATTTCTTTCTTTATATGTTTTGAGCATAAGAGATTTTTAAGTTTAGGGGTTTTGGATTTTTTTCAGAGTTTATAATAGTTAAGTGTTTCTTAGGGTTTGTAAGATTTAGGTTTTTTTTTTTTTTATGTTCATAGTTTACAAATTTTTTGGATTTAGCATTTAGAGCTTTATGGTTTTTAGCGGTATGAAATTATTTTTAGGGGTAATTGAAGGGTTTTTATAATTTAGTGTTTCTGAAGGTTTAGGGTTTAGGATTTCATTGTTTTATTAAAAAAAATAGCACTATTTTTATTTTTGGTTTAAAAATGGGAAAAATTGACTAGCTTTCAAAAAATCAATTATTAATCTTATTATTTAAGAAAATCGACTTTTCAAATTAGGAAGTCGCCATTTGATTTTGATTTAAAATCAAGAAAAATTTAAAAAGATTAAAAACATTATTAAAAATCAATTGAAAAGGGTTCGAAGTTCACTGTACCATCCTAAGAAGGGTTAGGCCCTCGGGATGCCCGCTAATTGCGGTTTTTGACCGACGATTTGACTAAAATGGACCTTTTAATATATATTTTAATTTTTGTAACTTAGTAAGAATCGTTTTGATCTATTCTTCAATTTTAAATTTTTTTGTTTCCTTATTACTTCTAAAGGAAAAACATTTAATAGAAAACATAAGGGAAATGGTGATTAAAAATTAAAACAAAAATAATCGAAAAATTAAAAGTGGTAAATTTAAAATATTGAAAATTGGCTACCCCTTAGGTAGATTATTAAATTCTACCACAACATTAATAATCAAGCCAAATAATAAATAAAAAGAAGAAGAAAATTTGAGAAAAAGGAAAATTTTGAACTGGGCCTTATGCCCAAATCAATCCATTGGGCGTTAGACCACCTGTCCTAGACTAATTTTTAAAATGTCGACTGGGCCCTTTCAACAAATTTCTAAAATCCTGCCAAAACAGTTTGGCTATGGGGCTGTTGAAATATTTGCTGAAGGCCCGTGCCTCATTCCGAAAAAAAAGGGTCTGAAGGGTATACACAAATGTATAATACGGTATACGTATATATTTGGACCCTTTTGACCTCTTAAACCCGTGCACCTGTGTGAGTACCATATTTTCAGTTATTTTACCCTTGTGATTTCAGCATTGCTCTGCGTAGTTGTACCTGTATTCATTTTTCAAAAAAACTTACTTCTTAACAAGGGTATATCATTGCCCAATAATGCTATACTAAGGATAGGGCGACCCTACGTCCGCTTAAATAATTGCCCTCATTCCGAATTTTAATTAGAATAAGTGTCCCTGTACGTTCCTCTGCCAATCATATTTTTTAAGCATATCTATAGTATAGTGTTCCCGTATATCTATGTATACTGGCTATATATATGCCTGTTTTTCAACTTTTGGAAATTGAAAACTCCTCTTCAGAAGTGTAATTTCCTTGTCGTCAACTAATATTTTGATTTCGGGCCTCCTATGAATTTTTGACCTGTATAATAGTGTATATATAGTGTATAAACCAGGTGCACAGCTTCAAAATAAAAAAAAATCGCAGCCAAGTTCCTGCAAACCGCCCTTCCAGCAACACCCAATGCCATATTTCGACCTGTAAATGAGTCTTAAGACCTCCTAGACTTGAAATGGGCTGACTCAAAGATCTTTCAACTCGGAGAAATGCGAGAATGGAGTCCGAAATGGACTTGAATCGATGTCACATGTAAAGACAACAAAAGAAAAGGATTAACAACAGCCACTAAAATTTTCATTAAAATAAGATCCTCAATAAAGCAAGCATTAGGCAAGAACGAGTTCCTTAAATTTTTAGCTATACATACGATTAAACCTTACAGCCAAACCCAAAAAAATAGCGATAGCAACATACATCAAGCTAACAAGGAAGTTAGTGACTTCATTATGCCAAAGGGTAGCAACTAAGCAACAAAACATCAATATTGTAACTAAAAGTATGCTTGAAATGAAACAAGGGAAAAAGTTCAGATTTCGTGAAGAAGTAGACAGAAGTCAAAAGGAAGAATAGTTAGCCAAATGAAACAAATTATGTCCTCCTAAGCCTAACAAAAAGAAAGTCAATAGCAATACCTTAGGCTTATTGAAACAACCTCAAAACTAGTAATCAATTTTTTGAGTTCAAATACAAGCTCAGCAACGTAAGATTCAAGGCCCAAACCATTGGGAATTAGGTCATTAGATTGGGTTATATTTACATCTTTCACGATTCCTTATGTTTATTCTCTTGCTGTCGGTAAGTGACACTTTTTTTTCCGATCCCCCCTTAATCTACGTGTCGGTTCGTTACACCCGTTCCACTAATTCTACGTGTCGATTCATACAACCGATGCTTAATCTACGTTGTCAGTTCGGCAACCCGATCCCCTAATACTTACGTTGGTCGGTTCGTGGTGACACCCGATCCACTAATCTACTTGTCGATTTGACAACCGTTCCACTAATTCTACGTGTCGGTTCGTGACACCCGTTCCACTAATTCTACGTGTCGGTTTGTGACACCGTTCCAATAATTCTACGGTCGGTTCGTGGACACCGTTCACTAATCTTCACACTTTAGTTCATCAATTCCTTCTTTTATACCAAGGCAATCATCCAATTCTTATTAAACAAGGGTAGATTAGGTTTCTTTTCAAGCTTTAAGATTCAATAGCTTCATCATGCTTATTTTATCACAATGTATGAAATCACATTCATACAAGCATACAATTAGCATATAGAAAGGTTACAATACTACCATACATATCATTCGCTATTAAGAGTTTACTACGAATAGACATAAAACCATAAATACCTCCACCGAATAATCGTGACAAGCAACCTATTCCTCAAAAGTCTTTGCTTTTCTCTTAGTTCTTTCTCGTTCTCTCGCTCGTTTCTCCCTCGTCTCTCCCCTGTTCTTCGTTTTCGTATTTAACCCTTTTTCTTTACCCTAATAATCATAGAATTAAGTATTAAAAATGGTAAAAGTAACCCGTTATTTATTCCAAAGGCTTGTCTCTTTTAACCCCCAAGAAATTAAAATTTATTAACATTAACCCAATAACTTTATAATTATAAGCAAAGAACGTCCAAAGTCTCCTTTAAAACATTAACAGAAATCCGACCCAACCTGGGAGAGCAAGTCTTGGACGGGCCGTGTGCACTTGTGACGGTCCGTCCGCTGAGTCATCACAGGAGTTCAGGGACTGAAATTTTACTGAAGGGCCTAGGACGGTCCGTCTACAGACTGTGACGGTCCGTTCTTCCATTCCATGGCAAAGACCTGGGAACGGTTCAGAGAGACCGATTCAGTAATCAATGAGGTGTGTAAATTCCATAAATCTTAGGTGTTTTGGAACGAGGACCCCCCTCGACGGTCCGTCGTGACCAAGACGGAATTCCGTCGTGGGATCCGTAGTCTCCAGCCAGTTTTTCCAGAATAGATATGTACATGCATGCTAGCACCTGACTCAACATGAGAACGCACAATCAGCATAAAATAGAGAGTCATCGCTAAGACAACTACCCGATGTTACCACATGGTGGGTACACACGCACTCTAGTACCGATGGCATGGGAATTAAGTTCTTAGATTTGAGTATATCATTATCTTTCGACAAGCGATCCAAGAGAAAAAAAACAGAGTGAAAAGTAGTACCCTGAATCTGTAAACAGGTGTGGGTATACTTTCTTTGCATATCAGCCTCCTTCTCCCAAGTGGCTCTCTTCAACTGGTCGATTCTTTCCTTGGACTTTGATGCGATTGCAATCCCTTGATCCAAGTGCGAATTTCTCTACTAAAATGGCAACAGGCTCAGCTCCTCATAAGACACAGTCCTCATCAAGCAGGAAGAAAAAGGAAATCACCAAAGAAATAATGTAGTTGTTTCCATCCCTTCCCCATGGTATCTTTTCAGCATCGGACACATGAAATAACCGGGTGCACTCCTGAACAAGCCCCTGGCGGAGGCAAGGCTAATTCATAAGCCAACTCCACTACTAGCTTAAGTACTTTCAAATGGCCCAATACTACATCGGATTAAGCTTACTATTTGACACCAAACCGCATCACACCTTTATGGGCAAAACCTTCAGCAAGGGGGGACTTGCTCACCCTTCAAAACTTCCAGTACCTAACCTTTCGATTTGCATACTCCTTTTGCCTACTTTGAGCCGCTCTAACACCTAACCCTTTCTTGAATAGATTTCACCTTATCTAAGGAATCCTTCAAAAGGAAGTCCCCAAGGTCTTAATCTCGAAGCATCAAACCAACAATGGGAGAGACCTACATCTCCTCCCATACAATGCTTCGAAAGGAGCCATATCAATACTTGATGATAGCGATTATTGTATGAAAACTCCGCAAGGGTACGATTAGTTATCCCAATGACCACTCGAAATTCTTTATCACACATGCTCGAAGCATATCTTCCAATACTTGAATCGGTTCTACGATCAGACTGTACATCGGTCTGGGGTGAAATGCGTTAGTTAGTTAAGTAAGTACTAGTTGTCCAACCTATACCTAATTCCGCCGTGCAATTGTTCTCCCAAAAACTTAGAATTGTAAATGGTCCCGCATCTGATATGATGGACCAAGTGGAACCTCCATGCAATGTTGTAAACAATCTCTGAGATATTATAAAGTTGGCTAACTTATTCTGCGGTTGTAAGTTACTTGACCGGAATGAAGTGGAAGCATACTAGTTAATCTGTCCACAATTAACCAAATAGAATCAAACTTTGCCAAATGTCTTTGGAAGATAAACCACAAAGTCCATTGAACAATTCCTCCTACTTCATTCAATGATGGGCATTCTCTGAAGTGTCCTCCGGGGCCTATAGTGTTAGTACCCTATTTACTCTGCTGACAATTTGACCCTTCTGGCAACAAAATCAACAAGTCGCCTTACTTCATTCTACTCCACCAAAGAGTGGCTTTTAGGTTTCACGGTTACATCTTGGTTGCACAGGATGTATAGAATATCGGAACTGTGAGCCTCTGTAAGAATAATGTGGATCAATTATCATTCAACACGGGGCACACCTAACCCTTCCCTTAATTCTCAAACACTTCCTCATCCATTATTGTTCTTTAGCCTTCCCGCAAAACTATAGCGTACCGAATCAGGTTTCTCATCAAGTAAACTGTTTTCCATTAATTTTGTCAAGAAAAGGAAGATCTTGCACCACACTGGCCAAAAATCTCCCCTTTCTCATTTACTTCAAACCTCATAAGGTCATTAGCCAGAGTCTAAACCTCTCTAGCCAATGGACACACCGTTCTAGAGGCTTGCAGAGTGAGCTAACTAACATGCTCCCTGCTTTTCTACTTAAGGCGTCTGCTGCCCACAACTATTAGATTTTGCCTGGTAGGTGATACAAAAGATGGTATATATCGTAGTCCTTAACGTAGCTGCCATCCATCTCCTCTGTCTCAACAAATCTTTATGGGAGTAAAATATAATGTAGGCTACGATGATCGTATAGGACTTCACATTTAAACCCCATATATAGATAGTGCTCCATTGATTTAATGCAAATACAAAAAACTATCGCAGCCAACTCCAAATCGTTGGCGTCGGATATAATTACGTTCATGCAACCTTCAATTGCCTAGACAAGCATAGCACTTACGTTCTTCTCTTGCTATTAGTACTGCAACCAAAAAAGAATTAGGATTTTGAATCACCAATACAGAACGACCAGTAAGTTGAGTTCTTACCCTCTACTGGCAAGTCGGTAAGATAGGTGCGGTGGTAGTCAGCAAGGTATTGAGTTTCTTGAAAAGCTTCTCACGTCACCGACCATACAATGGAACATTCTGATTGTCAAGTTGTAAATTGGGAAGAATAGGAAAGAGAATCTCCTGACAAATCGCGGTAGTTAACGGCCTAAAACCAATAGAGTTCTTATTTATGACACATAAGTAGCGTCTTACCAATCTTCACTAAACGTCGATCTTTAGAGGATACACAATCACTCATCCTTAGAAACCACGGCCTAAGAAGGACACTGAAATCTAGCCAACAACTCACCACTTGGAGGAATTTGGCATAAAGCTTTTCTCCCTCAACATTTCTTCAACAACACAATTCTCAAATGCTCTCATGATTCCTTCTTACTCTTGGAAGTTGGAGTTGCGTATATCAGTATCTCATCAACTAAATACGATCACAAAAAGAGTATCCAGATATGGCTTAACAATCTGTCATCAAAGCCTCTTCATGAAAGCACTTGGCAGGGGCATTCGTTAGTCCAAAGGACACAATTACCAAGAATTCATTATGCCATACTGGTTCCAAAAGCAGCTTTGGCACATCTGCTGCCCGTATTTTTCATTGATGAACCCAGACCTCAAGTAAATCTTAGAGAAGACACAAGACCTTTGTAACTGATTCGAACACAAATATCAATGCGAGGAAAAGAGGATACCTGTTTCCTTAACAGGTTACTTATTAGATGCCGGTAATCTATGCAACTCCGAAGACTTCCCCACCTCTTTCTTCCTCACAATACCAAAACAGAGCACCCCAGGGGATGCACTAGTATAATGAACTTTACCTTAACAACTCTTGAAGTGGGCCTTTAACTCTCTTAACTCAGCGGGGAGCATTTTAGACAGGGCGGTATAGCAAATGGGGCGAGTACATTCGCCCGCTTTCAAGATCGACCTGCACCCGAATTCAATTCTTTCTATACGGTGGCAACTACCCCCACAGGAAGGTCTGAGGGAACACCACCAGAAATCTACGCAGACTATCGAAAACGATCAATTGATACGAGGTACTTGGGTAGTTAGTATCCATCCTATGCGGTTGTCGCCAAGAACGCTAAACACCCTTTACTAACAATTTTCTTAGCACGAAGAAAGGAGATGAATACGAAATGGAGTGTTGGAATTCCTGGAAGTTTGTTTTAGTCACCCTAACAAACAACCTAAGTGGATCTGTCCCAGGAGGGCTTGGCACAACGTTACAGTTTTTGCATTATCAATCTAAGAGTGGCAAAATTTGGAGGACGCAAAGTTGCATACCCAGTTATTATTGACATGTTAAACAAACCATTTATAAGATGACAGTCTACATGGCGTATTTCTCCCCAATCAAGGCTATCACCATCATGAGAAGAAGATCCAGGTCCAAGCTAGAAGCATTAGCTCACCCTGAATCCGGTTTGTAATGAAGATGGCTAGAGTTGCGGTTTGAGTTGAAGACGATGCGTACGTTTTCTGCACTCCACAAATAACAAAGATAGAAACATAAAGTAGGGTCAGTACACACACAAGTACTGAGTAAGTATCAGCGGTCCAACATCAAAATAGAAAACAGTATATATAATAATATCCGAAATCAACTACAATTACACAACATGTAGCCCAACAACAAGTCTCTATAATCATAATATAGCAACGAACAAGTTCATCCATGAGGCTCACTCAAGCCTCAAGCCATACCCACATTTGGGATATTAGGTTCATTAGATTGGGTATATTAACATCTTTCAGATCATTATGTTTTATTCTCTGGTGTCGGTACGTGACACTCCGATATCCCCCCTAATTATACGTTGTTCAGTTTTGTGATTCACCCGATTCAACTAATTCTACGTGTCGGTTCGTTGGACACACCGATCTCCTTAATGACGGTGTCGGGTTCGTGTACCACCCTGTATCACCTAATACTTCATGTCGGTTCGTGACACCCGATCTACTAATTCTACGTGTCGGTTCGTGGACAACCGTTCCATAATTCTACGTGTCGATTCGGGACACCCGTTCCACTAATTTATACGTGTACGGTCGTGACACTCTTCCATTTAATTCTACGTGTCGGTTTGTGGACACCCGTCCATAACCATCACTTTGTAGTTACTCAAGCATTCTTTTAGACAAGGATCATCAATCTCATTAAACAAGGTAGCTTAGGGGTTCTTTCAAGATTAAGATTCAATAGCTTCATCATGCTTATTTATCACAATGTTATAATCACATTCATACAAGCATACAATTTAAGCATATAGAAGGTGTTACATTATACCTACCCCATACATATCATTCGCTTTAAGAGTTTACTACGAAAGCATAAACCATAAACTACCTCCCACCGAAGAATCGTGATCAAGCAAGCTATTCCTCAAAAGTTCTTTGCTTTTCTCTTTCGTTCTTCTCTTTCTTCGCTCGTTCTCACCTCTCTCTCTCTCTGTTCTTTTTGTTTTTCTTTTCCAAAAAACCCTTTTTCTTTTACCCAATAATCATACAGTAAGTATAAAAGATGGTTAAAAAGTAACCCATTATTTATTCCAAGGGGTCGCCTCTTAACCCCCAAGAAATTAAATTATAACATAAACCACTTAATTTTATATTTACAAGCAGGTTTATTAGGAATAGGTCCAAAACGCCCCTTTTTTAAAACATTTAACAGAAAATCTGACCCAGCATGGGATTACGCCCAGTCTGTGACGGGCGGTCGTCGTCTGCCGTGAGGACGGTTTTCCGTCCTGCTGGAGTCATCACAGAGGTGTGAGGACTGCATTTATGAAGGGCCTAGACGTCCGTAACGCATGTGACGGTCCGTACTGCATTCCTCACAAAGTTCAGAGAATGAGAGTCGCTGGCAGTTACCCAATTTCCAGACATCTAAGTGTTTTAGAATGAGGGACCCCATCGAGAGGGTGGTTCTGGAAGCGTTTTTCTTCTTAACCCATTCTCGGGCCCTCCGCCCATACAAAGCGAAATTCTGCTTTTGTCTCAAATTTGTCAGTTGGAAGCAACACAAGCAATCTCTGATAAGCGACTGTAGTAGTAGCTAAGCCAAAAATTTAAGATCCTTTACATCGTCAACATTAGTAGTCTCGGACCCCAACTCTTAACTGCCAATCTTGGAAGGATCCCACATAATCACTCCATCCTAGAAACTACGTGCCCCAAGAAGTGACACTAAATCTATCCAAAATCCTACACCTTGGAGAAGGAATTTGGCATACTTAAGTCGTTTTAACTCAACCACACTCCCATTACCCCAATTCGCAAATCTCACTCAGTTCTTTCCTGCTCTTTGAGCTATACCAGTATACTCATATAACTACGATAACAAAACAGATCCAGATATGGCTTAAACAACAATCCAGGTCATAAGGCTCATGAAAGTAGAGGGGCTTCGTAAGCCTAGAAAAAGACCATTACTAAGAATTCAGAATGCCACCCCATACTGGTTCGAAAACCAGTAGTTGCTTTGGCACATTTCTGTTCTGCCGTAGTTTCAATTGATTGATACACCAGATCCAAATCTTAATTTTTGTTGAAAAGGTACAAGCACCGGTAAATTTGACGACACAAATGAATCAATGCGAGTGAAGAGGATACTTATTCTTCTAATATCACCTTATTCAGTGTTTTTAGGTTGTTTTTAAGTCTATTGCACATCCGAAATAACCTCCCATCCTTCTTTTTTCCCTACACATAAGACAGGGCACCCAAGGGGATGCACGGTGGTCGACTAATTAAAGCCTTTTCCCTAACAACTCTGAAGGGGGGCCTTTAACTCCTTAATGAGTCAGCTGGGCCAATTCTTACGTAAGGGTTTCGGTGATAGAAATGGGGCGGACTGTACACCGGGCTCCAAATCATTGCAAAATTCTCATATCCTATCGTGTGGCATTTTACACCCAGAAGGTCTGCAGGGAAGGGAAAAAATCTTCCAGACACTCGCAAACTATTGACAAAATTACGCAATCGAACCTCTCTTCTTGCGGTACTTTGGAACCTCAATTCAGTATTCATCCCTAAGAGGTTGCCAAAAAGGCTAAATCCAACCTTTCTTTACTAACCATCTCCTATAGCGAAGAAAGAAAAAGAGAAAATACGGACCGGGTCTGTGGAGTTAGTAGTCACCTCCCTATTTAAGCGGAATCGTCCTAGGCTTTCTGGACAAGTCAAGGCTTTTAGCCCATTATTCAATCTAAGATTGCAAAAATTTGGGAAAAGCCAATTGTCATTACCCAGAATTGACATCAAAATCCAACAATTTCTAGGATAATCAAATCCACATGATGTTGCTTCCCACGAAAGTCACAAGACAATGTACACTGTACACCTTTCACTACTATCACAGCGCACCCACATGAGATAGGACCGAATAAGCATGATCAAGCAAATCACCAATGTAAATCAAGACCAGTAGAAATGAGAAGATTACGTATGGAAAAGTTGAGATCCGGAAATCAAGTAGTAATTACAGAAGCCATGAAATACAACAAACCAAAAGATACTTGTGATAACAAACATCAGATGTATTGTCTTCGACCTCCGGTTGAAGCAGAACCAATGGGGCCCCTATCACCTGTTGCCCGTTTGCCCCTACCATGTTTGTGCCCGCAGTAGCTCCAGCTTTCCCACCCCCCACGGCTGTTTGGATGACACCATACCTTGTCCACCACGCCCTCAAGAGATGGCGGGCCTCTCCCATGACCACCTCTACCTCATACTATTGGGGGTTTGTAACTCTGTTGTGACAAAAACCTTCCTATATTCTAGGTATCCACATCAATAATAACTCTATGGCGTTCAAGCATAGGCCTGTGTGAGAACGGCGAAGTTGGGGCGATTTAACCTCAAAACTAAAAGAAAAATGCTGTGACCCGGTCTGCGGTGGAACCCCAGCTCTACAACTTGTTAGTGAAGACTCAAAGGTGGGGCTGGGTACACTCCTGCAAACTCTTTCCTCTCTGGAGTAAGAACCACTAAACTCGCCTCCCGTACGGAAATCGAAACGTCCGACGACTCTCCGTTCCCGTGGTGAAGTTGTCGGCTTTCACCCCCTATACTCTATTATCCCAAATTCAACACTTCTGAATAGGACATTTTTGCGGCAGCAGTACTGTAAGGCTAAGAATCTTGCAATTCTGACTCCATTCTTTCATGATAGCCTGGCGAATCGTCTTGTGGACTGAAGCGAAGCTTGGGTGGCATGCCTGGAGTAGTGCACGGAAGTTGCCTCATTACAGTAACAGAAATCGGCCGTGCTCTCCGACTAGGGAACTCATTTTCTCTCCCCGAATCCCTTAAAGTTGCCCGGGTGGTGTATTATGGTTCTCCATAAATAGGCCTTAGAGAATGATTGCCAAAGTCATAGGTGGTCCTGTGCGGGTGACATTCAAACATACGACCGCCACCACATTTTGGCATTTCCCTGAAACTGATAGGTCACAACACTCAACACCGCCGAATCATTCGGACTATGTCCATCTTATGAGCAGATTCATGACAAATCAACCAGAAGAAATCATAGGCGTCCTCAGATTCAGCACCGTGATTTCAGATGAGGTTTCAACTTCAAAGAACTAGTGAAAAGTCATGTTGATCACTCGTCCCTGTATGTAGTCAATCGCGGAGGAAATGTGCCCTTACTCCCAATGAGGCATCCTGCGGGGAGGCCATAAGAAGTTGCATGTTGTAATCACCCGGACACTGAGGTGATGGTTGCAAAAAACACTGGGAAGGTGTCTGGCCTTGATCAGATACCCCGCTAAGAAAGTACCAGAACATGTGTAAATCATCTCTGGGGCTAGGTTGGAGTGGTAATACTCATCTTTGCATTGCTCTTTTCCCCTTCTCACCCTCTCTCACTACCTCATCAGTCCGGTGGTGGAGTGTCACCGGCACCTACCACTAGGCCCTGGACCGGTGTTAGTCCTGTACCTCTGAGGCCGTCCTCCCGCGACCTATTCCACGGACCCTCTTGCCAGTGCTCCTATTCGAGATACTCTGCTCCAGTGGCTGCGCTACATGCAACACCTGTCTTGCCGGGCCCTTCGGGTACTGGTGTCGGGAACAATGTTGCTTCTCGTTCGAAACCATCTGACGAATAGAGTGATGATTGTCGGATACCAATTTGTATCAACTAGCTACCAATGGATCCAGTAATAGACAAAAGGAAGAAAGAAATAATGGAATTTTCCTAAAGTCCTATACGCCTCTCAAAGCAAACAGTAAGGGCGTCCTCCTACCGTTCCTCAAGACTCTACTAGACTCGTTCTTGTCTGACTGAGACCAAACGAACCTAAGCTCTGATAACAAGTTTGTCACGACCCAAAAACGGAGCCGCCATTTGCACCCCAAACTTATTTACTAGGTGAGCGAACCAACAAAAATCTAACCCCAACATTTCAATCCATAATAAACAAAATATTACTGCGGAAAAGACTCAAAACTCATTAATTAAACCAATATAAACAATCTTCTAAAAGTTTTTAAACTTAATTACCCAAAATCTGGGAAGTCATCACATCAAGACATCTTATCCTAAAGTTTTCTAAATTAAGAGTATTAAGAAAGCTAAATTACGAAAAAAGGATGATGGTCCTGTCCGAACTCAAGACATCAAGACGTGACGAGAGAACCAGCCCGAGCTAGGAATATATTCACCCTGAAATCTGACGTGCTGAGGACTGGCTAAGTTGCGGACGAGCGAAGTTGATGGAACGCTTTTGTGCATCCACAATAACAAGAAGAAAATTACAAGTAGGCGGTCAGTACAAGGAACCGTACTGAATAGGTATACATCGGCCAACTAAAAATAGAATGCAATTATTCAAATAATATTTATAAAACTCAACTAAAAAATCCTCAATAGTAGAAACAAACAGGTACAAAAACCATGGGCACATCCATCAAGAGCACCGATGAGGACTCCAAACCTCACACACCATACCATTGGGGACTAGGTTCTTCGAAATTAGTATAATTAACATGATGAAAATCACTTCCTTATCTTATCGTGTCGGAACGTGACACTCCGATCCTTAATTCTATGGTCGGAACGTGACACTTGATCCCTAATATACGGTCAAGACGTGAAACCTGATCCCCCAATACAATGTGTCAGAAACGTGACACACGATCCTCCTAATACTACGGTCGAAAGTGACACTCGATCCCCCTATACTACGTTCGGAAGTGACACCTGATCACCTAATACTAGTGTCGGAACGTGACACCCGATACCCTCATACTACGTGTTGGAATGTGACACCCGATCCCCTAATACTATGGGTCGGAACGTGGACACCCGACCCCCTAATAATACGTGTCGGAACGTGACACCGATCCACTAATCTCAGATTACTGTTATTTTATCAAGTATTCGTTACGACAGGCGTATCTTAACAGAGCGGATCAAGATTAAGGTTCAACAATATCACATTCTAATCCTTCACAATTACACAATTACAACCATTACCACCCCACAAGTAAGCATATAGAAGGATTTACAATACACCCAATACATCAATCGCTATTAAGAGTTGCGAATAGCATAATGTAAACCTAAACACTACCTCCACCGAAGAATTGCGTAAGACAACAAGTTACTTCTAAATCCTTTGCGTGTCCTCTTCGCCTTCTCCCTTTTTGTGCTCTATTCTCCCTCTCTTATGATTCTTTGTATATTTCCTCTCCAAATTCTTTTTCTTTTACCCTAATTATATATACTATAAATTATTAAAAGATGATAAAAAGTAACCACTATTTAGTTCAAGGTTACCTCTTTTCAACCCCCAAGTTAAATGGACTTATTAAATTTACCCCACTTAATTTCATAAAGTTTGTTGAATAGTCCAAATACCCTTAAAACTTTTAGGAGAATTCCGCCCAGTCGAGCAGTTACGGACCTGTGGACGGCCCCGTCTTGGGCATATGATTTGTAAGTCCTGCACGTCCGTCACATAGCTTCAGAGAATAAATTCAGTTCAAGGGTCAGGTGCCGGTCGTCGTAATACACGGTCGTGCGCATTCTCCGTAGCGGATGTTCAGAGAGTCGCTCCAGTACCCACATTCAGAGTTGAAGTGTTTTTGGAACGAAAGACCCTCACGGGACGCGTGCCTATGACGGTCCATACCTACTGGTCGTCGAGGGCAATGAGGAGTAGCAACAGGAAAATTACAATGTGTGGGATGACGGGGTCCATGACGATCCATCGCGTGATCCGCCGTCCTAGTCAGTTTTTATCACAAATGATTCTACTACCCCAAACGACTAAACAGGTCGTTACATAAAATGATTTAGAGTTTACCACTTATGTTTTTTGTGTGTTTTAGGGTTTAACATATAAGATTTAAGGCTATATAGGGTTTAGATTTGAGAGTTTTTTAGTTTTAGTTCTTTTTGGGTTTTCGATAGTTTTTAATGGTTAAGTGTTTCTTAGAATTGATGCCGTAGGTTTTTTTGTGTTGTGCAGAAATAAGGCTTATGGATTTTTAGGATTTAAAGTTTCAAACTTAGTGTTTTTATGTGTTTTAATTTTTATAAGGGTTTATTTTATGTTTTACAAGATTTAGTAAGGTTTAAGATGTAGGGTCTAAAGCTTAGGGTTTTCGATGGGTTTCTAATGAATTTAGGGTTCATTTTAGTGTTTATAGAATTTAGGGTTTCTTAAGGTGTATTGATTAGGGTTTATTATTATTTAGGGTTTTAGGTTAGGTTGGTTTTAGGTTGAGGGTATTGCATTAAGGGTTTTAGGATTAATTGTTTTGGTCATGTAAGGTTAATGTTTTGGGGTATTATAGGTTTAGGTTTTAGATATTAATGGTACTTTTGTTTTTTTAGGTTTTAGCATATACGATATAGGGTTTTGTAGGATATTGAGCTTATTATTTTTATATTAAGGGAATTTCAGGTATTTTAGGTTAATTGTTTTCCAGAGTTTCTTGTGTTTTTTAGGTTTAGGGTTTACAATTTTTAAGGATTAGGGATTAAATCTTAAGGTTTTGTAAGGATTTTAAATGATTTATAGGATTTATTTTAGGGATTCAAGGATTTTGAGTCTCTTAAGGTTTAGGGTTTTGGTTTTTGGGTTTCTTAGTGTTTTAGATTTTAGATTTAGTGCTTTTTGTTAGGGCTTTGACATCAGGTCTGATGCTTTTATTAAATTGTGAATTATAGATTATAGATTTTTTCTGTGTTTTAAAGCTTTGGGCTTTGGATTTTTAGGTTACTGTTTTTTAGGATTTTTTAAGTTTAAGGTTTAGGTCTTAGGCTTTATTTTTTGTTTTTTTAGGGTTTAACATACATGATTTAGGGGTTTATAAGGTTTAGAGCTCAAAGTTTTTTGGATTTAGTGGTTTCTTAGAGTTAAGTGTTTCATAGTTCCATTAGGACCTAGGGCTAAGGGTATTTAATTTTTTTTTTGTGTTTTTTAGGTTTACCGTTTATGTAGTTAAAGATTAAAGGTTAAGAGATTAGGATTCTTATTGGGTTTTAAATAGATTTAGAGTTTATTTTAGTGTTTCGTAATGTTAAACATTTAGTAGTTTTAAGGATTTCGCTTATATGATTTAGAGTTTTTTTTGATAGGGTTTAGTGTATAGGATTTACGGTTTCATAATGTTTAGGATTCAGGATTTATTAGGGTTTTAGTTTATGATTTATTGTTTAGGTTTAGTTTTATGGTGTAGGGCTTATTGTATCTTTATGTTTTTGATTTCATGTTAAGGGCTTTATATAGGTTTTAAGGCTTTGGGTATTTTGGATTAAAAAATTTTATGGTTTCATAATTCTAGGGTTTTTTGGTTAATGGTTTTATCTAGGTTCTTATCTTCTATGGTTTTGTGATTTTCTGTTACGGTTTTTTAGTGTTCTAGGTTTAGCGATTAGGTCTTAGAGTTTTTTTTGTGTGTGTGTTTTTACAGTTTATACAATTTAGGGATTTATAGTTTTTCAAATTGAGAACTTTTCATATAGGTGTTTTGGGTTTTTTATTGTTAAGTGTTTCTAAGGGTTTTTAGGGTTACAGATTAGCACTTAGGGTGTTAGGGCTTAGAGATTAGGGTGTTGTAGGAGTATGGAATGGGTTTTTGGATATATTTTAGGGTTTATAGAATTTAGGGTATATTAAGGTTTAGGATTTAGGATTAAGTGTTTTAGTTTAGGGTTTAGTGTTTAGGACTTAGTGCTAAAACATATGATTTTTATGCATTCATTGCTTTAGGGTTTAGGGTTGTTGGTATTTTATTGTTTTAGGGGCTAACATATACCATTTAGGGCTTTATAGGGTGTAGTGCTTATAAATTTTTATCTTTAGTCGTTTTAGGGTTTTGAAGGTTCTTTTGTGTATTTTCATCATAGGTTGTAAGGATTTTTAGTATTTACGGATTACAGATTATACTTTTGTAGGGATTTTGAATATTTTTAGGGTTTGTTTCTTTTATAAAATCAAGGGTTTCTTAATGTTTAGGGTTTTAGTTTTATGATTTATGGTTCTAAGTTAGGGATTTGGGTTAAGGGCTTTGCGTTATTTTTAGATTAGGTTTTTTTTAATGGTTTTATAGATTTAAGGTTTAGGGTTTTCTTGTTTTGGGGATTTAGCATATACGATTGAGAGTTTTCTAGGTTATAGAGCTTAGATTATTTTTTTTATGTTTAAGGGTGTTAGTGATTTTCAGATTTTTTAGGGTTGCTAATGATTAAGTGTTTCTTAGTGTTTTGTTAGGTTTGAGGTTTTAGGACTTAAGTTTTTTTTTTTTTTTGGGTATTTTAGGTTATGGGTTTACGAATTATTACTATGTAGAAATTCAAGATAAGGGTTTTGTAATGGCTTGTAATGTTTTTTTGGGTTTGTAGGATTTAAGGTTTCTTAAGGTTTAGAGTTTAAGGTTTCTTAGAGTTTTTTTTTTAGTATTTATGCTCTAATTTTAGGGATAAGTATTTTATTAAGTTTTGAGTTTTAGATTAAGGTTTTTATTTTAGTTGTTAGGGTTTACGGATTTGAGTTTTTTTTTAAAGGTATTTTAGGGTTTTATAGATTTTAGGTTTAGGGCTTAGGGTTCTTTTATGTTTATTGGGTTTAATATATAAAATTTAGGGTTTTTTAGGGTTAACATTTTAGAGGCTTTTGGGTTAAGTTGTTATTTGATTTTCTAAGGTTTGTAATGACCTTAGTGTTTCTTCGGGTTAGGCTTTTAGGATTTTTTGTTGTTTTTAATAGATTTAGATAGCAGGGTGTATGGACTTTTAGGATATAATGGTTTCAAGATTAGGGTGTTGTAGGTGTTTTGTGGGTAAATAAAAGTAAATTTATTAATCACCAACTAGTATTTACAAAGCATAACAAACTAGATCACAATTTTTATTCAAATACACCAAACTCAAAGGAGATACAACTTCAACTAAAGCAAAATTTTTGCAGTCTAGAACTCATGGCCTTAGGAGCCTTCATACAATCTGTATCACTTATCGCTTTTGCATTATGATCAATATTTCTACTTTTATCTTCAATGATTCTGTGATTTATTTCTCTCCACGCTACATTGACTCAATTTCGTATACATTAGTTTAAACATTTGTTGTCACGACCCAAATCAGGGACGCGACTGGCACCCCCACATTTACCCTCCTAGTGAGCGAACCAACCCATCTAAACCAATATTTCAAGATTATACAACAGAAAAATAATGCGAGACTTTAAACTCATTAATAAAAACAATTCAATAATATATTTATTATCCCCAAAATCTGGGAAGTCATCATCACAAGAACATCTATCTCAAATTTAACATAGGATGTCTAAGAACAAATAACTAAAAAGCTAAGCTAGTCCACTGCCGGAAGGTCAAGGCAATCAAGACTTGAAGAAGAAGACCCAGTCCAGCTGTAGACGCATAGCTCACCCTGAATTTCGAATGAAGTGAAGATGGCTTAGATTGCTGTTGAGTTGAAGTGACAGACACGTTTGCTGATTTACCACAAAACAAGAGGAAAACATAAAAGTAGGGGGGGGGAAGTACAACCACACGTACTGAAGTAGATATTCATCGGCCAACTCAAAATAGGGACAGTATATTCAATAATAATGTAAAATCAACACAATACGCAACACCCCTGTAGCAAAATAACAACATGAATAATTATCAATAAATAACAACCGAGTGAACACATGAGGACTCAAGCCTCAATACCAGTACTTATTGGAATTAAGTTCATTAATTGAGTATATCATTTATCTTTCAGATTCATTTCTTTCTCCTATTGTGTCGGTACGTGACACTAGATCCTATATTTCTATCCTCGGGTGCAGGAACGGGGCACTCGATCCTCATTTCTATCCTGGTATCGGAAAGTGGCAACCCGATCCAATTTTCCGGTGTCGGAACGTGACATCCGATCCTCATATGCTAGACTGTACCGGAAACGTGGCAACCCGATCCATAATCTTCTATCCTGGTGTCGGAACTGTGACACTCGATCCTCATATTCTATCCTGCGTACCGAACGTGGCACCCGATCCATAATTCTATCCTGGTGTAGGAACGTGAAACTCTATCATCATATTCTATCCTGGTCCGGAACGTGGCACCCGATCAATAATTCATCAGCTCGTTACACTAAGGCATCATCTTCTCATTATATAATTTATCAAGCCTTCTTTCATTCTAAGGCATCATCCATTCTCATTATAAATATCAGTGAATTAGGTTCTTTCAAGATTGGGATTCAATAACTTCATCATGCTGGTGTTAATTCATCACAATTTTATAATAATAATCATGCAAGCATACAACATTAAGAACCATAGGCAGGGTTTACATATTATCAACACTACTATCACTATAATGAGTTCATACGAAATAGTAAAATAAACCATAACCTACTCAAACGAAGAATCGTGATCAAGCAAGCAAAAATTCTCAATTTATTGTTGTCCTCTTCGTTTCTCTCGCTCTCCACTCGTTATCCTCTCTTTTCTTTCTGTCTTTGTTCTTTCTATTTTTCTTATTCAAACCCTCTTTCTTTTACCTACATTAATAGATAATTAAGAATAAAAGATGGCAATATAACCACTAATTAACTTAAGGTACCCCTCTTAACCCCAAAATAATTAGACTTATTAACATTAACCCCAACTTTATAATTAAACAGGAATAGTCAAAAAAACGTCCCTTAAAAAGTGTTAAAATTAAGAAATCCGACCCGGCAGGACTGGGATTGCGTTACCCGTGACGGGCCGTCGCGCCTGCGACGGTCGTCCTGCTGTCGTGTGCGCCAAAGAAAGTCAATCTTCAGTGGATGGCCTGTGTTGTGAAGGGCCGTCGCGCTGCGACGGTCCGTCCTGCCACTCCGTCACGACGTTCAGAGAGTCGATTTTTCAGTACCCATTTCAGATTTTTAAGTGTTTGAAAAGACACATCCACGGACGGTCCGTCGTGCATGTGACGGTCCGCTCGCGGGCCTCCTTCACATCTGCCAGTTTTCCAGAAGAATAAAATCGTTTGCTCCAAACACAAAACTAAAAGGTCGTACATTTGTGCAGTGAGAGTGTTACCTCTGGCTTTCTTTATGGTCCTCTTCATCTGATTTTTGGGTTTGTTTTAGGGCTTTATAGCCTCAGGGCTTAATGTTTCTTTGGGTTTAAGGAATACAATTTAGTGTTTTTTGATAGGATATAGGGTTTAGGATTTCTAGGGTTTTAGAATTAGGATTCATGGTTTTGTTTTTATGTTTCGGATTTATGGCTAAGAATTTTATAAGGATTTTAAGGCTTTAGGGGTTTGGGTCTTTTGGGTTAAGATGTTTTATGGTTTTATAGATTTAGGGTTTAGGTTTTATTTTTTTTCTCTATTTTTAAGGTTTATAATATACAATTTAGGGATTTATAGGTTATAGAACTGAGAACTTTTTTAGTTAGATGTATTGGGTTTCTTTAAAGATTTTTTTTTGGTTTCTTAGGGCTAGGGATTATTGCTTAGGGATTTTGTGTTTTTAAGTTTATTATTTATGAATTTTACTTTTTAGGGTTTTGTAGGAGTATGAAATGAACTTTAGTGTTTTTTTAGGGTTAATCTAGTATTTAGGGTTTCTGAAGGCTTATGTTTTAGGATTTAGGATTTTAGTTTACGATTTAGGGCTTAGTGTAAAGGCTTTAGGGCTTTGGGTTTCTTAGGCTAGGATTTTTTGATGGTTTTATAGGTTTGGGGTTTAGGTATGAGGTGTTTTTTGTGTGTTTTAGGATTTAACATGCATGATTTAGGCCTTTATAGGGTTTAGGGCTTAGAGTTGTTCAGGTTTAATTTATTTATGACTTTTAAAGGATTTTTTGTGTTTTAAGCTTAATTTTTATTGATATATATAATCTTCGGTTTAAAGATGATGAGTTTGTAGTGATTTTTAATATTTTAGGGTTTATTTTATGATTTATATGATCTATGGTTTCTTATGGTTTAGATTTTTTGTTTATGATTTAGTGTTATAGGCTAGGATTTTGTGTTAAGGGATTTGCGTTAATTTTATGTTATGTTTTTTATCGTTTTATAGGTTTAAAATTTAGGGTTTTTATGTTTTGGGGAGTTTAGCATGTATTGTTGAGGTCTTTATACATTTTAGAGCTTAGGTTTTTTGTGTGTGTTTGAGGGTTTTAGAGATTTTTGAATTTTTTAGGGTTCTTAATATTTTAAGTGTTTCATAGGATTTTTTAGGTTTTAGAATTTAGGGATTAGTTTTTTTGTGTGTTTTTTAGGTTTTTGGGTGTACCAATTTTGTAACGACCTGTTTAGTCGTTTTGAGCAGCAGGTTTTATTTTGGAAAAAAAAAATGGATGAGCGACGGGAGACCACGACGGACGTATGGTTCACGACGGAACGTCGAGGGGAGGGTCTGTTCCAAACTACATAGATTTCTGGGATTTGGGTACTGAAATCGACTCTCTGAACTTTGTGATGGATGGTAGGACGGACCGTCACAGGCATGACGGACCGTACAGCCTCCTTCAGTTAAAGTTCAGTCTCTGAATTTTTGTGACGACTCAGCAGGACGGACCACTCAGGCACGACGGCCGTCACAGTGTTTCGGCGTGTTTTATCCCAGGATGGGTCGGATTTCTGTTAAATGTTTAAGGGGCGTTTGGACTATTCTCGCTTATAATATAAAGTGAGTGGTTAATGTTATATTAATTTACTTGGGGGTTTTAAAAGGGAAAAACGCTCTTTGAAAAGTAGTGTGGGTATTTTATCATCTTTTATACTTAATTATATGAGTATAGGGTCCAAAATAAAGGGTTTTGGGAATAAGAAAAATAGGAAAGAAAAGGAGGAGAGGGAGAAGAAACGACGAGAGAAAGAGAAGAACGACGAAAGCAAAGACTTTGAAGATTAGCTTGCTTGAAACGAATCTTAGGTGGAGGTAGGTTAGGTTTATGTTATGTGATAGTAAACTCTAATAGCGAATGATATGCATGGGTTGGATAATATTGTAAACCCTCTATATACTGAATTGTATGCTTGTATGAATGTGATTACATAATTGTGAATAAATAAGCATGATGAAGTATGGAATCTAATCTTGAAACAACCCTAATCTGCCTTGTTAATGAGATTGATGATGCTGGTATTTAAAAGAGGCTTGATGAACTAAGGTGATGAGAGTAGGGGTAACGGGGTTTTGTCACGAACGACACGTAGAATTAGTGGAAAGGGTTCAAGAACCGACAGTATTTATTATGGATGGGGGTCACGGAACCGACACGTAGGAATTAGGGGTAGGGGTGGCCGAACCGACAGTAGAAATTAGGGGTCGGGTGTCACTAACCGACACATAGATTAGTGAACGGCGTGTCACGACCGACACGTAGGAATTAAGGGATCGGGGTTGTTCCACGAACAGGACACGTTAGAATAAGGGGGATCGGGTGTCACGAACTGACAGTAGAATGTAGGGGGATCAGAGTGTCACGACGACACAAGCGAAATAAACATAATGAAATCTTGAAAGATGTTAATATACCCAATCTACATGAACCTAATTCCCAAAGGGGTATGGCATTGAGACTTGAGTCCTCATGGGTGAACTTGGCGGTGCTTATTAATGATTATAGAAGTTGTTGTTGATACATGTTGAGTATTGTAGTTTATTTATGATATTAACTGATATATACTGTTTTCTATTTTGACTTGGCCGATGATACATACTCAATACTTGTGTTTTGTACTGACCCCTACTTGTATGTTTCTTTCTTTGTTATTTGTGGAGTGCAGCAAACGTACCATCGTCTTCGACTCAACCGCAACTCTAGCCAGTCTTCATCACGTCGAATCTCAGGGTGAGCTAATGCTTCTAGCTTGGACTGGATCATCTTCTTCATGTCTTGATGCGGCATGGACTAGATTTTTATTTCTTTTAGCTTTTTAGATACTCTTAGATTAGTAATTTGAGGATAGATGTTCTTGTGGTGATGACTTCCAGATGTTGGGAATAAATAGTATTGAGTTTTTATAAGTTATTTAATCGATTTTCATTAATGAATTTAAGTCTTCCGCATTTTTATTTTGTTATTTATGGTTGAAACGTTGGGAATTGGATGGATTGGTTCGCTCACATAGTAGGATAAGTGGGGGTGCCAGTCGCGGCCCGTTTTGGGTCGTGACAAATTTTTAGGACCTATAGTTTGAAGCTTATTGTTTTGTAAATGTTCTTAAAGGGTTTTAGGGTTTGTAATATAATGTTTTTTAAAGTTTATAGTATAGGTTTTCTTAGGGTTTTAGGTTTTAGGTATATGTATTTTTATGATTTATAGTTTCAAGCTTAGGGTTTTGTAAGTGCTTTTAAAGGTTTTTAGGGTTTGTAGTACAACGATTCTTAAGATTAAGAGTTTAGGGTTTCTTACGGTTTTAGGTTTATGATTTTAGGTCATAGTTTAGGGTTTAGGTTTTTTTTATGATTGGGGTTTTGGGTTAATGTTTTTATTTATTTTGTTAGGGTTTAGAGCTTTGGGTTTTCTTGATTAAGGTATTTTAGGGTTTTATATGTTTAAGGCATAGGTCTTAGGTATTTTTTTCTTTTTGTGTTTATATGGTTATTATATAGGATATATGGTTTTTTAGTGTTAATATTTTAGAGGTTTTTTGGGTTAGAGAAGTTGTATTTTGGTGCTATGGTTTGTTAATGGTTTATGTTGTTTTTCTTTAGGTGAAGGCTTAGGATTTTTTTTTGTAATTTTTAGAAATAGGAATTATGGATTTTTTAGGATACAGGATTTCAAGCCTAGGGTTTTGTAGGTGTTTTTTTTTGTAATTAAATTTAAGTTTATTTATCACCAACTTGTATTTATAAAGCATAACAAACTACATCACAGTGTGTTAATCAAATGGAGAGAACTCAAAGGGAATACAACTTCAACTAAAGCTAACTTATTGTAGCCTTGAATTCATGTCCTTAGGAGCCTGCATACATTGTATATATAACGTCTCTTTCAAAATTGAGCAACAATTTCTAACTTTTAAAATCTCAAAGATTTCGTGATTTCTTTCTCTTCATTCACACTAGTGAATTCATTCTTCATATTTAAATTTAACATTTGGCACTAAGATGTTCCTTGGGCTTTTCCCTAAGACTCGTCCTATGAGTGGGGGCCAAAGCTCTGAAGTCATAAGATTGTCTATTGATCATGCATTTAGTTTCCTCCAGACATCTCTCATAAAGTCATAATGAACAATAAATGATCTGTAGTATCAAGATCATGTCGACACAACTTGCATTATTGACTTATATCCATCCCCCATGAAAGCAATCTATCACTAGTTGGTTTCTTGTTTTGTAAAAGGATCTTTATTGTGAAAATGGATTTTGGTCGTGAAGAATTGCCAAACATAAGACATTTCCATGTCACTCAATGTCTGTCTCCATGTAGATAGAGGTAATACTTGCCCCTATATACCCCTGATCGATCTTTTAGTCATTTTTAAGGTTGCTAGAATTTCGGGTATTTTGGGTTTTTGCCGGTTACTGTTTCTTAGGGTTTTTTTTTTTTTTTTTTTGGGGGGGGGGTTGGGGTACTATATTCTGTTTTCCATCTTTTCCGTCTTCGGGTTTTCCCCCCCCCCTCCCCCCTTCCCTGCTTTTTCTAGTCAGGCTTTCTTTTAAGGCTTATACGATTTAGGGTTTCTTCTTTCGGTTTGGGGTTTAGGGTTTTTTAGTGTTTTTCGCCGCTTTTTTACTTTAGGGTTAAAGTAGGGGCGGGCTTTGAGCTTATACGATAATGGTTTTATTAAGTGTTTTAGAATTTTAGATAAGGATTTAATCTTTGTTTTATGCTTTTAAGGCTTTTGGGTTTTTGAGGCTACATTTTTTAGAATTTTTTTTAAGTTAGGGTTTACACGTCTTAGTTAGGGTTTTTTTTTGTGTTGTTTTCGCGCTTCGCCTCGCTCCTTTCTGTTCTGTCTTCGGTTTCCGCTTCGCGGGCGCGTTTTTCTGGGTTTCGCGTCTCGCGCGTCGCTCCGCGGGGTTTTGTTCTTCGGGTTCCACTGCTTTCCTCTTTCTCTTTCGTTTCGTGTTTCTGCCTCCGGTCTCTCCTTTTTGTTTTTTTTCCTTTTCGGGTGTCCGGTCTTTCTCTAATTTTAATAAATCGAGATTTTAAGGGTTATGACTTACTTTTTGTAGGGGGTTTTAACACCATGGTTTATCGAATTTACCTTCCTTTTCTGGTTCATTATCTCTTTACCTTCTGATTTAGGCTTCCTAAGGTTCACGTTTTCCAAGGGTTTTCATAGGCTTCAGGGTATAGGATTTATTGTTTGGGAAAGAGTTTGGGGTATAGGATTTAGGGTTTCTTAGGATTTTGGGTATAGGATATAGATTTTTTGGACAAGGTTTATGGTATAGGGTATATTATTTAGGATTTCTTTGGTTTTTAGATATAGAATTTATGGTTTTAGGTTAGGGTTTATGCTTTAGAAATTTTTGTGTTTTAGGTCAAGAGTTTTATCTACGTTTTCAGACTTTGGTTTAGGTGGGTTATGATTTTAAATGATTTTTTAGGTTTAGGATTTTTTGTTAATTGTTTTATCTACGGTCTTAGGATTTATTGCTTTGATTTTTTATGTTAAGGTTTTTTAGGGTTTTAGGTATAGGGTTTAAATTTTACAATTTTTTGTAGTTTTAGGGTGTAGAATATACGATTAAGGAATTGAATTGAATTTATAGGCTTTGGAATTGAATTTTTTTAAGTGTTTTGGATTTCTTAGATATTGTTATGTTTTTATTAGGGTTTTTTTTTTTGTTTCCTTAAGTTTAGTTTTTGATTTTAGGTTTTAGGAGGGTTTTATTATATTGCTTTAGGGGATTTTTTTAGGATGTAAAAATGAATTTCATGGTTTATCCGTAGGTCCCAGCAAATGAGGACAAGTGTGTCATGTAACATTAGTTTGTGTGTCTCATTTCTATATACGGTTGTCCACCATTGTATAAAGAGTTGTTGTAGTGAAGTTTTGTCTATCTTGATTCCAGCGACTTCTACAAAACTTTTCTATACATATGTTGGAAATGCCCATTGTTGAAAATATGTTCTATTCTATCCAAATTTGACCTGTTCCTGCAGTAAAAAAAATTAACAGGTTCAATGCCAAATCTTATTAATTTTTCATTAGTAGGGAGTTTTTTGCTGTTTTGCTGTGCTTAGAGCCTCCATATAAAGACGTAGATTTAAAAAGAATGGTTTTTTAGTATTCGCAAAGAAGAATTAAAAAAAAATCTACATTTTTTCTTTTTCTTATTTTTTTCTCTTTTTTATTTTTTCTTTTTCGATTATTTTCTTTTTTCTTCTCTTCTTTTTTAAGCCTTTTACTTCTTCCCTTAGTTTTCATTCCAAGCAAGTAGAGCAAATTAATTGTCCATTGTTATTGCCCTTCAAAATGACCTGATCTGGTATTTGTTTATGTTGCAAATAAAGGAATTGTTGTAGCTAGGATGTTCGATAGTTGACTCTCAGGATCTTTTGCAAAATCGTTGGCCGAATTGCCATTTCCCCCACACGGGCCCAAAATTACGCTAAACATTTATGTATAAATTTAAAAAAAAAATGTGTTACTATTAGAAGAGAGGAGTGCAAGTTGTCGAACACTAGCGAATTATCCCACCAAAAGTAGCATGTGCATGAGTTGATTTTCCAAAGAATGTGATGTTCTACATTGTCTCTATTTTGTACATATGTTTATAGATCAAGGAGACACCATTTTCCAATTTATTACACAATGGGTTGGACCTTTGGCAATATTTGGTTTTCAGAAATTCCCCCCATAAGGTATGTTTGGCTGGGAAGGTCCACCATTGTTTATATTGGAATTCCATGCATACATCTTTGAGATTTCTCATGCCCACCCCTTCCTCTTCATAAGAAAAAGCTTAAATTTTTCCATGATGACCAGTGATATATCTTCTTTTTACTCTTCCATCCCAAGAAAAAATCAGCCATCATCATTTGGTCTCTTAAAAAATAAGGGGGGTTACTTACTACGCAATTAATTGATGAGGATGATAGGATTACAAACAAAAGGTTTTTTACCAGGACTCTTTTTGACCATACAAACCCTCACTTAGTTTGTTTTTATGCCAACCTGTAATCCTCCGCCATCACCTTTGTTTCAACTAGAATCCCGAAAAATAAGAACGCTCTCAGGTTTAAACCAATAAAAAATATGGCAATAAAGATAAGTTCTGGGACCCTGCTTTTGCCTGAAACCTGTGATTTGCTTAATTATTTCTCTTGTACTAGTGAATGCATTAGAATGTAGTATGAAGTGACTTTTATCACTATTAATCATCTAGCCTGAAGTTTCTTCATAAGTCATTAGAGTTTGCATGATTATCCAAAGAATTTTGGCCCTCCCAGAAACTAAACACTATGGTGTCATCAAAAAAACTCAAGTGGTTCACTTGTGGTCCTCTTCCTTCCATATAGAACCCATGATATTAACGATGGTTGTGCAACCTATTAAGAGATCTTAAAAGCAAGCTGCACATACAATATATGGGGAAGTGGAGAGGGATTCACCATGTGTGAGCCCCATAGTGGAGTGAAAGAAACCATAATCCTTTTCTTTTATAATAATATAGTACCAATTTTTGGCAATAACTCTCCAAACCATTTCAATGAATATTTCCTGAAATCCCATTTTCCTTAGAACCAAACTAGTATAGGATCAGAAGACTCTATCATAAGCCATTGTCATATCCAATTTTATCATCACAATACTCCCAATAGTAGGTTTTTTGATATGGTGATGATCTCTTGAGCTAACATGATGTTCTCAGAAATGTTTCTACCTTTGTAAAATATAGATTGATGTAGAGAGATCAGGTAAGGGGGAATGGGACTGAGTTTGATGCTTAGTAGCTTGGAAATGATCTTTCAAATGAAATTGCCAAGACTGATAGACTTGAACTCATTCATTCTGCTGGGATTATTCACCTTGGGGAGTAGAATAACGCAAGAGTATGAGAAGTAATTTGTAATCATTTGGCCACTGAAGAAGGCCTGAATAACTTCCATGAGGTCTTGATTGATGATACTCCAACATTTTTGGAAGAATAAACCATTCATACCATCAGGGCCAGCTGCTGAAGTAGGGTTCATGGAGAATACCACCTGTTTCATTTCTGCCATAGTTGTCATGACAGTGAGTTTTTTGTTCTATTCTTTATTGACAATTGTTGGGATTCATTCTAGGGGAGTTTCATTGATAACCTTATCTTAAATTGTATATATTTACTGAAAGTAGTCACAAGCTGACAAAATCTGCCTATTAATATGTTTCATACCACCCTTTAGTAACCCTTCCCCCCCCATACTCTCCCTCACTGTGAATTTTGTAAAAAAATAACTTCCTTCTCCTTCCTCTTAACAAGGAATGCAAATGCTTGGAGTTACTATCACCCTCATTAACCAGTGCATTTGTGTTTTTTGTTTCATAATGGAATCCTCTCATAAAATGGAAGCCTCCATCTTTAGAAATCCTAAATTCGCTCTAGCATGAGAATCATGGAGATCACCTTTTATAGTTCATTATGTTTTGATAAGGAAGATTTTCCCCTCAGCCTTTTTCACTCTATCCTCATAATCCTTTACTATCCAGAAGATATCAGCATATTAATTCTTTGACCAATCACTAATTCTTAGATAATCTTTTCATCTTTTGTTTAAACTTCCACATATTATCACCATTACCATCTCTGTCCTAGCATGCTCTCACAATGTCAGTGAAATGGGGGCTATCAACCCAACAATTGAGAAATTTAAAGTACTTGATGTAATCACCTTCAATTACATTCATTTCCATTAATAAAGGTGATTGATGGTGGTTTGGGGAATAATGTTTAGCTAATTTTTATTAGTCAACACTTTGTCAAGCCTTTTCCAGATTCTTAGAGTGATGCCTCTTTTATGTGACCAAGTAAATTTCTGGCCAATAAAGCGTATGTACAATAGACCTCAAGATTCAATGACAACAATGAATACCATACTTTTCCTCATATTATAGGGTACATCCCCAAATTTTCCTTCTATATCAGTAATAACATTAAAGTCACCCACTACACACCAAGGTGTTTACTTCTCACCAGACTGCTGGATCATCTTATCCTACAAAGGTCTTGTAAGAAGATCTTTAGTCTTTTAATAAACAAAGCTAATGATGAATTCATGGGGGAGCTCATTATGTTTATGTTTACAAGTAATTTTTTGCTTATTTTCATCCATAATGCAACAATCAATGTCACTATTCCATAATAGACAAATCTTACTATTGCAATTTCTATCCACAATATACATGGCTAATTGAATCATAAAATCCTTGGCATTACCATTGTCTACAAAAGGTTGCAGAATTGCTATAATTTAGAGCTGATGCATTTTCATGTGTAGTTTAAGTCATTGCACAACACCCTCAGTATTGTTCACTCTTACATTCCAAATAATTGTATTAATCATTGAGATGATCTTGAGGAAAATAATCTTGTATTTGGTATGTCAGCAGTGACAGTGTTTAAGTCTTGGTTTTTGAAATGCAACTTTTCATGTTGGAACCCTCTTTGAGATAGACCTTGAGTCAAAGTTACTTGTTGAACTCATCAGTAGGGTTCAGATCAATAGGCAGACTGAAGGCTCTAATCAAGGCTTCACTAGTCTCATCATCTTCCTCTTGATCATGTAAAGGTTGGTTGTCCTTATGTAACGACCTGTTTATTTATTTATATGTTTCGTTTGAGCATTCCGCAGATTGGGTTATTTCGTAAAAACGCTGATCGACGGACCGTCCTCACGATGAAACTGTCATGGGCACGATGGACCGTCGTGGGGGTCCTCATTCCCAAAATCACTGTAGAAATTAAAAATTTGGGTACTGAGAGCGATCTCTGAACGTCACGCCGAAATGACAGACGGAATCGTCTTCACGGCACGACGCGGCCCGTCACCACACCCTTTTACTAAATCAAGTCGCTGACCTATGCGAGCAGGCACGACGGTCCGTCAGAAGGCTTGCGTAATCCCTTGCTAGGTCTGATTTCTGTTAATTATTTAAGGGGAAGGGCGTTTTGGGCCTATATCTGCTTAATTATAAAGTAGTGGGTTAATGATAATAAGTCTAATTACTTGGGGTAAAAGGTAACTTGAGTTAAATTAGTGGGTTATTATTTGCCATCTTTTATTACTTAATTATATGCTATTAGGGTAAAGAAAGATGGTTTGAATAAGACACTAGAAAGAACATAGAGAGAGAGCGAAATCGAACGAGAAAGGGGGAAACGAAGAGGAACCAAGCTTTGGGAAATTTTCTTGCTTATCACATTCTTCTTTTCTTCGATGGAGTAGGTTATGGTTTTCATGCTATTCGTAGTAAACTCTTAATAGCGAATGATAATGTATTGGGCGTTTGTAAACCCTTCTATAATGCGTTAAAATTTTGCTTGTATGAATATTTATTATACATTGTGATAAATAAGCATGATGAAGCTATGAACTCTAAATCTTGAAAGAAATATCCTAATCCATCTTGTTAATGAAATTGAGATGCTTGGTATAAAAGAAGGCTTGAATAACTAGTGATGAGATTAGTTGAATGGGTGTCAGACCGACCGTCGTAGATTAGGGGATCGGGTGTACGAACCGACACGTAGAATTAGAGGGATCGTCTGTCACGAAACCGCACGTAGAATTAGGGGATCGGTGTCACAACCGCCCCGTAGAATTATGGGATCGGGTGTCACGAACCGACACGTAGAATTGTGGAACGGGTTGTCACGCGAACGACACGTATAATAAGGGGATCGGAGTGTCACTTCCGACACAAAAGGAATCAAACATAAATGAATCTTGAAAGATTTCACTAATACCCAATTTAATGACCAAATTCCCAAAGGGTAATTGCTTGAGGCTTAGTCCTCATGTTGAACTTGGCGGGGACCATATATTATGATTAAGAGACTTGTTGTTGCACATGTTGAGTATTAATAGTTGATTATGGATATTATTTGATATATACTAACTGTTTTCTCATTTGAGTGGCCGATGATACCTACTCATCTCTTGTTTTGTACTGCCCCTACTGAATGTTTTCTTTCTTTTCTTCTCTTTCTTTGTTTAGATTTGGGAGTGCAAGCAACATAAAACCGTCGTCTTCAACGTCACCGCAACTCTATCAGTCTTCTCCACAAAACAATACAACATTACAAACACCGGATTTCAGGGTGAGCTAATGCTTCTAGCTTGGACTGGATCTTCTTTTCCTCATTTCTTGAGCCTTTTAATTTCTGGCATGGACTAGCTTTTGTTATTTTGCTTCTTTAGATCTCTTAGTTTAGAGTATTTGATCATGTTTTTCTTTTTGGTGTGAATTCTCAGATTTTGGGAAATAATAGATACTTGAATTTTAGAAGGGTTATTGAATTTGGGGTTTTATTAATGAGTTTTAAGTTAAAGGTTAGTCTTTTTTTTTTCCGCATTACTTTTCTGTGATATTATATGGAAATGTAAGGGTTTAGATTGGTTAGTTCGCTTCACATGGTGGTAAGTTTGGGTGCCAGTCGCGGCCGTTTTGGTGTCGTACAAACTTGGTATCAGAGCCTTAGGTTCGTTGGTCTCATCACACCAAGAACAGGTCAGTAGAGTTTTAAGAAACGTAGGTAGGGGAGGAGCCTTTACTTTCTTTGGGGAGAGGCTCTAAGAACTTTAGGAAAATTCCATTCGTTCTTTCTTGGCTTTCTTTTCGTTCGTGTTTTGGCAGCTTGGATCAATTGGTATGTAGGTTGATACGAATTGGTATCTGACCATCTTCACTCTTTCGCAGATGGTTAGAAAGAGCAACAACTACGCCAACAACGCCAACACCAGCAGCAAACCGGCAAGAACACAGGTGCGTCTGAGCTAAAGCCCACTAGGGCTGTAGCTCGGGTGGATTAGTGACCAGAGGCCGTGGAGAGGTCGTGTAGGATGTCCTCTAGGGGAAGAAGGACGAGCACAACTAGCCCATCTTGTTCACTAGGGCGGTGACTCCTCCACCACTAGGAAGTTGGTAGAAAGGGCGAGGATTGGGAGGAACAAAGTTTGCAGAATGAGGAATTGCCACCGCACCCCCAACCTAAACCACAGAAATGACAATCAGGTTCTTGTCTTATTTAGTTGGTTTCTCTGATCAGAAGGGCCAGACGCCTCCAGTGTTTTCTGCACCAACACACCTCCGGTGTCCGGAGGTACAACAATGCAGCTAAGCTACTATTGCTCCCCCCTCATATGGATGCCCTGATTGGATAGGCAACGTTCCCTCGCCTCCTCCCCCATATCCATTTCCTCCTCGTCTGACCCACAGGGCCTATATAACAAATGATCAGCATGAAAACTTTTTCATTAAAAAATTCTTGAAATTGAAACCTCCAGTCTTCAGTGGGTGGCTGAATCTTATCTTTTCTGAGGTGCCTACGCTTTCCTTGTTGACTGTCATTAGCTATACAGCAAAATGGTTTATATTAGAAAGACGGTTTGGTGTTGATTTTGTGTGACTTTCATATTCAGTTTCAAAGGTATTCAAATGTGGGGCGGTCCAACATTTGATGTCAACTAACAGAAGCACCACCTATGACTGGGGTCATCATTCTCTCCCTAGCTTGTTTTGGAGTATATTCCCTCGGACTGTAAGTATAGGACAAGAGATTAGTTTCTTGAGCCTAGAGCAAGGGTAGGATGTCGGTTACGACCTTGCTATGAAGGCTAGTTTCGCGCATTATCCGTATGCCACCCAACTATGTTTCATTCCACAGAGCGGTTCGCCGTTTTGAAGGGTTGAGGTTCAGAATTGCGAATCTCAGCCTTACAGGTAGCGCTACGGCAAAATCCTTTTCACGGAGTGGTGCTTTGTGATAGAGGTTGAAGGAGTGAAGCCAGATGACTTACCATGGGCATCGACAAGAACATCACAAGTTTCAAAAGGGTGAGTTTAATGGTTTTCCTTACTGCTAGAGGACAGTGTTCAGGAGGTTACTTCTTCCGACCATTCCATCTTCCCTTCATACTGTAGTTGGGGGTCCCTCATACCTGTCAACACTTCCTCTGAAGTACCTAGCTTGCTCCAGGGAGTGTGATGGATGTGGGGAGACTGGCATAATTAGGGAGAATTTTCCAAATAGAGTTAAATACCCCCCAATAGCTAGAGGTGAGGTGTCATATGTTAGAGCCCGTTATTCTGGAGACCCCTGCGGTGCCTAGATAATGGTGGTCACAAAATGGCGGGTAAAACGGGCAAACTGGAGCACTACAAGAACCCATTGTAGGTCAAACCGGGTCAGACAGGTATAGGCCCATTGGTTAACGCTTTCCCTAGGCTGTCTGAGCTAGGCAATCAGATGCTGTTTAATCACAGGTAATCTTTTGGTTTGGTGCTTGCAATGGCTTCTTGTATTATTTGTCGGTTCCACATTTTCATAATGTATCTCTTCCTCATTTCTACTGGTCTTAATTTACATATTGTGAATTGCCCTTGACCTCCTATTTCGTGTTTCTACTTCTACTCCTGTGGGTGATCTGTGATAGTTTGAAAAGTTGTAGGGGGTCTTGTTCTGGTGACTTTTGGGGGAGCAACTCATGTAGCCTTGGTTATCTTAAGAAAAATGACGTTTGATTTCGATGTAATTCTGGGTATGACTTTGGCTTTCCTCCCCACCAAACTTTTGCAATCTCGGATTGTAATGCTAGAACTCTGACGTATCCAAGCCTGGACAGATCCTTAGTGTGGGGGGTGACTACACACGTCAATCCGTTTCGTATCGTCTCCTTTCTGCTTGCTAAAGGCAGAATGGTTAGTAAGGTTGTTTAGCTTTCTTGGTCACACCTCCGGGATGATCCTACCCAATACCTTCAATTGAGTCGTTTTCGATAGTCCTCGAGTTTGTAGTGTTTTTCCTGCAGACCTCCTGGTATGACACCGTATAGAGATATTACTTCCTGCAAAATCGTTCTTTGAAACCGGGTACCTCTTCGCCCCTTTCTATACCCCCTTATAGAATGGGCTTCCCCGCTGAGTAGGGAGTTAAAGCTCAAACTTAAGAGTTGTTTGAGCAAAGGCTTTCATTAGACCAAGTGTATCACCTTAGGGAGCCATCCTGTTTTTGTTTGTGAAGAAGAAATATGGGAGGTCTTCGGATTTACATAGAATTATACCGGCAACTAAATAAAGTCACTGTTAGAAACAAGTATCCTCTTCCCGCATTGATGATTTGTGTCGACCAATTCAAGGGGTGCTGTGTCTTCTCTATGGATTGACTTGAGTCTGGTTTATCATCAATTGAAATTGGGCAGCGGATGTGCCCAAAGACTTGCTTTTTTCGAACCAGGTTGGGCATTAGAATTCTTGGTAATGTCCTTGGGCTAACGAATGCCCCCTGCTTGCTTTCATGAGCTTGGGATGAAGACGGGATTTTTTTAGCCATATCTGGATCTCTTTTTTATTCGTTTTATTGATATTACTACTATATACTCCAATATTAAGAAGGACATGAGGAGCATTTGAGAATTGTGTTGGAATGTGGAGTAGAAAAAAACTTTATGCCAAATTCCTCCAAGTGTTAGTTTTGGCTAGATTCATTGGGTCTGTTCTTTCTTTCTCTTTCTCCCTCGTTGCACTGGTTCTAAGATGGGGTGTGGTTGGATCCCTCTAAGATCAAAGTAGTGAAGAATTGGGTAAGACGCATACTAATGTGTCAAAAATAAGAAGCTTTGTTTGTTTATTATGGACTTACTACCCGTCGAGTTGTCAAGGGATCTCTCTATTGCTTCCCTCAATGATGCGGAACTTGACTAGCAGAATGTTCCATTTGTATGGTCGGATGAATGTGAGGAAACTTTCAAAAAACTCACGACCTTGTTGACTATCGCACGCACCTAGCCTTGGTAACCACCTTGCCAGTAGAGGGTAAGAACTCTTCTTGTTTATTGTGAGCAATCCTATTCTGGTTTGGGTGCCTGCTCATGCAATAAAAAATTAAATTGGCTTATGCGTCGCGGGAAATTAAAAGGGGCATTAACGTAATTAACCGACCCCATCAACCACCCACACGCTTTAGAGTTGGCTTGCGGTTGTGTTTGCATAAAGCAATGGAGACATTATTCTCTATAGGGGGTTAAGTGTGAGTCCTAATAACAGATTATCGTAGCCTACATTAAGGTTTTACTCAGAGATATTAAATTTAATTTAAGACAGCCCGAGAGGTGGATGGAACTTACTGGGATTATTATGTTTACAGTCTTTGTATCACCCGTGAAAAGGCTATGTTTGGCAAACATACACTCCTTAAGTAGAAAAAGCAGGGAGCATGGGTAGTTTATAGCCCACTTACAACATTTCTTCTAGACGCCCCTCTGGCTAAGAGGTTCAGACTCTGGCTACTGACTTTATGAGGTTATAAGAAATAGAGAAGGGAGGATTTTTGGCACTTTGGATTTGAGATCTTCTTTTCTTGACAGATCAAGTGTAAACAGTTGGATGATGAGAAACTAAGCCGACTTCCGGGATTATGGTGTTGGCGAGAAGAGGCAAAAAAGAGCATAATGGATAGAAGGTTTTGGAGAATTAAGGTAAGGGGAGTGTTTTCCCCTGTTGATGATTTGATCCACACTATTCTTATCATGATCATAGTTCCGGATATTCATACATCCTGGGGCCACAAGATGTCACCAGTGGACCTAAGGCAACATTTTTGTTGTGAGTAGATGAAGCGCGACAATTGTTGAGTTTTGTTGGGCCAAATGTCCAAATGTCAGAATTAAAGTATGAACACCAAGAGGCCCGAAGGAACACTTCAAGGAATGCCTATTCCCTTAATGGAATTGGAGATAATTGCATGGACTACTTCTGGTTGGTCTTCCAAAGACAAAATGGGCAAGTTTGATTCTTATTTGGGTAATTTGTGGAAGATTAAACTAAGTCCGCTCATTTCATTCTGGTTAAGGGTGACTTAAAATGCAGAGAAGTTAGCCAAACCTCTTCATCTCATAAATTGTTCGGTTGCATGAGTTCCACTTCCATCATATCAGATAGAGGTACACAGTTTACTTCTAGTTTGGCGAACATTGCCCGCAGACTTATTACTAGGTTGGACCTTAGTACTGGCTTTCACACACTCAACCGATGGACAGTCTGAGGAAGGATTCACGTATTGGAAGTATGTTCGAGCATGTGTGATAGAAATTCGGGGTCATTGGGATAACTTATTAACCCTTAGCGGAATTTTCATACAATAAGAGCTTTCACCTCAAGTATTGTATGGCTCCTTTCTAAGCATTTGTATAGGTATGAGATGTAGGTCCTCCCATTGGGTGGTTGATGCATTTCGAGGTAGACCTTGGGGTACTGACCTTTTGAGGGATGCGTTAAGAAAAGGTGAATCTATTCAAGAAACTTTTAGCGGCTCAAGTAGGCAAAAGGAGTATGCAAATCGAAGGTTAGGACTTTGAGTCAGGAGGGTGAGAAAGTCTTGCGGAAGGTTTTCACCCATGCAAAGGGTGAATGGGCGGTTTGGTAAAACGAGGTAAGCTAGCCCAAGGGTATATTAAGTCCATTTGAAGTTCTGAAGCGAGTTTGGGGAGGTGGCTTATGAATTAGCCTTGCCTCCAGGGCTGTTAGGAGTTCAAAACCCGGTAGTTTCAATGTTCTATGTAAAAAGGACCATGGGAATGAAATACCATTCGTTGGGATTCAGTTCTGCTTGATTAACTTATCTTAATGAGGAGATCCTGTTGCCAATTTAGATTGAGAAGTTCGCAAGTTAGGTCGAGGGAGATGCATCCATTACGGTGCAATGGAAGAATCGACCAGTTGAAGACTTCCACTTGGGAGAAGGAGGATGATATGCAAGGAGATCCCACACCTGTTTACAATTCAGGTACTTCACTCCTTTCACCTCTTGTTGTTTTTCTTTCCGTGATCGTTCGAGGACGAACCATGTTACATTGTAGCTATTGTAACGACCTGTTTAGTCGTTTGAGCAGGCAATTAGTTTTATTTCGAGAGAAACTGGCTGAGTCGACGGACCCACCGAGAAAACCGTCATGGGCACGACTGACTCTTGGGTCCTCTTTTCCAAACACTAGAAATTAAAAATTTTTTTGTACTAAGCGCGACTCTCTGACACGTCACGCGCTAAACGAGCGAATGGCAAAGGAAGGACGGACCGCTGCAGGCACGACGACCCTACAAGAGAACTTTTACTAAAATCATGTCTCATGAACTCTGTGACGATGCCGCAGGACGGACCATCGCAGGCGCGACGGGCCGTTCACTCTGCGCTATCCCACTGGGTCAGATTTTCTGTTAAGTAATTTAATAAAGGGGCGTTTTTTTGAACTAATGTCCTGCTTTAATTATAAAGTTAGTGGGTTAATGATTAATAATTCTAATTACTTTGGGGGTTAAAAGAGTGTTACCTTGAGTTAATTAGTTGGGTTAATAATTGCCATCTTTTATACTTAATTAATGTGCTATTAGGGTAAAAGAAAGTAGGGTTGACTAGAAAAATCGAAAGAACACATTAGGGAGAGAGAGAATCTATCACACGACCCAAATCAGGGACGCGACTGGGCACCCCACACATTTACCCTCCTAGGTGAGCGAACCAACCCATCTAACCTTAACATTTTTTCAAGATCTTCAACAGAAAATAATGGTCGGAAGACTTAACTCATTAATAAAAACAATTCAATACTATTATGATTATCCCCAAAATCTTGAAGTCATCATCACAAGAACATCTACTCAAATTACTTAACTAGGATGTCTAAGAACAAAATAACTAAAAAGCTAAGCTAGCCCATCCAGAGTTCAAGGCATCAGACTTGGAAGAAGAGACCCATCAGTCCAAGCTAGACGCATTAGCTCACCCTAATTTTCCGATGAAGTGAAGACTGGCTAGATCTGCTGTTGAGTTGGAGTTGCAGAAGTTTGCTGCATTACACAAATACACAGAGGAAAACTGAAAAGTAGGGGGTCAGTACAAGACAACCAACACGTCTGAGTATTATCATATCGGCCAATCAAAATAGGGAACAGTATAATCAATAATAATGTAACTCAACTACAATACTCAACATGTAGCATAACAACAATTAATTCTCAATACTCAACACGGTTCACACAAATGAGGACTATCAAGCCTCAATACATACTCCATTTGGGAATTAAGTTTCATTGAGAAGATTGATTATATTCCTTATCTTTCCAAGATTCATTATCTTTCTTCTCTTGTGTCGTTACGTGGACACCCTCTACTACTCCGATCCTCTATTTTCTATCCTGGTGCCGGAACGGGGCACTCCGATCCTCCTTCGTATATCCTGGTACCACCGGAACGTGGCACCAACCGATCCATATTCTACCTGTGTCCGGAACGTGACCACTCCGATCCTCATATTCATTCTATCCTGGTACCGAACGTGGCACCCTGATCTATAATTCTATCCTGTGTCCGGACTGACACTCAACTATTCCATCCCATATTCATCTAAAAATTCTATCCTGGCAACCCTCGGACGGTACGGGCACCCCAACCCCCTATTCATCACCCTTTCTTTTACCCTAAGGCATTCATCATTCTCATCTCATTATATAATTTTATCAAGCCTTCTTCATTCTTCATACTAAGGCATAATCATTCTCATTATCTCCTATATCAAGTGAATTAGGGTTCTTTCAAGATTTGTGATTCAATAACTTCATCATCAATGCTTTTTTATAAAATTCATCACAATTTTATAATTAATCATGCAAAGCATACAACTTAAAGCACACATAGCGGTTACAATTTATCAACACCTAATATTCACTACTAAGAGTTCACACGATATCGTAACATACACAACCATCACCTATAACCTCCCCCGAGAATTGAAATCAACAGCGAGCTTCTCAAAATATCTCAAAATCCTTGCTATCCTCTTTCGTCCTCCCTCTCTATCGATTCTCATCATCTCTCTTGCTTTTCTTTCTATTTTTCTTATCAACCCCCCCTCTTTCTTTTACCCTAATTACTATATAATTTAAGAAATAACAGATGGCAATAATAACCCACTAATTAACTTAAGGTTACCTCTTTTAACACCCCCAGGTAATTAAAACTATTAACCTTAAGCTCTCTAACTTTATAATTAAAGCAGGAATAGTCAAACGCCTTAAAAAAAAAACGTGTAAAGAAATCCGACCCCAGACTGGGATTTGCGCACCTGCGGAGAGGACGGCCCCCCCCCCCCACCCCCACCCCCCCCCCCCCCCCCCCCCCCCCCCCCCCCACCCCCCCCCCCGTCGTGCTTGCGGCGGTTCCGTCCTGCAGGTCGTCGCAACCGTCATGAGAGTGGTTTTTCTCCACCGAAGGACTCCGTGACGGTCCGTCACATCTGTTGACGGTCCTTCCTGCCCTTTCGTCATTACGTTTCAGGAGAGTCAATTTCCAGTACCCCATTTAGCTTTTTTTAAGTGTTTTTGGAACGACACTTCCTCCAACGACGGTCCGTCGTGTGGCCTTGACTGACGGTCCGCGTGTCCTCCGTCACTCGCCAGTTTTCCAGGAATAAAATCTGTCGCTCAAAAAAAAACCTAAAGCGTCGTTACAAAGATACCAATTTACCCATCTTTCCGTCCCCTAACGATCACAAGAAATGAAAAACCATGCGAAAGGAATACCTGAATCCGTAAACAGATGTGGGTATCTTGGTTCCGCTACTTCCCTCCCTTCTCAAAAGTGGTGCTTCCTTCAACCGCGTTCTTTCTTCCATTGCACCTTGATGGATGCAATCTCTCTTGAGACCTCAACTTGCGAACTTCCCTATCTAAATAGGACCGGTTCCTCCTCATAAACAAATTCCTCGTCCAACACACTGACTCCACACGTATAATGGTAATTTCCACCCCATGGTAATCTTTTTCACATGACACCATTAAATACCGGATGCACCGCCGGACAGCCCTGGGGCAAGGCTAATTCATAAGCCACCTCCCCTATTCGCTTTAATTAACCCCCCCCCCGCTTTGTCAACTTTTTCCCATCTACCCTTGACTCGCTTACCCCTCTTTTGCCAAAAAAAAAACCACCGCATCATCATCAAACCTCACACCATCTCAAACACCCTATCACCCCTTTCACTGGGTGAAACCTTCACAAGACTTTGTCACCTTCCAGGAACCCAAGTGTCTAACCTTCCGGTCTGCTACTCCTTTTGTCTACTTTGCTTCGGCCGCTAGAACTTTCCTTTAATGCCCTTCATTCATCACCTTTCTAACGAATCCCCTCAAGAGACGGTACCCCAATGTCTACTACCCTCGACTGCTCAAACCAACCAATTGGGGAGCTACAACACATACTAACACCCTCCTCCTCCCAACAATTCTGTCAATGGAGCCATATCAATACTGATGATAGTATTATTGTACGAAACCTCTGCAAAGGTAAGAAGCTATCGCAATGGCCACCAAACTCCTATCAATCACATGGCACGAAAGCATATCCTCCCACCTGATCCGTTCGCTCCACTGACCATCCCCGGTCCCCTGATGATGGAACGCGTACTAAGGTCCACCCTAGTACCAACCCGCAGTCTGCATGCAATGGTTTTCCCAAACTTAGAAGTAACGCGTACCTCTATCGATATAATGATAGTGGAACCCCATGCTCGAACGATTTCTGAGATTAGATTTTGCTAACTTCTCTGCATTGTAAGACATCACCTTAACCGTAATGAAATGAGCAGACTTAGTTAATTTGTCCACGATCACCCAATGGAGTCCGACTTTTGCCCAATTTCCTTTGAAAACCAACCACGAGTCCATTGCATTCTTTCTCCTCCCATTTCCATTCGGAATGGGATTCCTGAAGTTTCCTCCGGGCCTCTGGTTTTTCAATACTTTAACTTGTTTGACAATTTGGACATGTGGCAATAAAATCCACAATATTCACGCTTAATCGCCCCACAAGAAGGTTGCTGGAAGGTTAACGGTAATCCTTGGTTGGAAGCCCGGTGGTGGTGTATAGAATTACCTTGGACACTATGAGCTCTGCCAGAATAGTGTGATAACAAATTCATCAATGCAGGGTACACAACCCTTCTTAATCCTCAACACACCGTCTCGTCGATGTTGCTCTTTAGCCTCTCCTCGAAACACTTATCTCGGATCGCCTTAGTTTCTCATCATCAAACTGTTTTCTTAATCTTGTCAAGAAAAGAAGATCTTGACTCCACATAGCCAAAAATCCTCCTTCTCATACTTCCAACCTCATAAGTCATTACCAGAGTCTGAACCTCTCTAGCCAATGGGCGTTTAGAGGCTGCAAAGAGCTAACTTCCATGCTTCGCCTTTCTACTTAAGGCTGGCCACAACATTAGCCTTACGGTGATACAAAGAGTATTCATAGTCCTTCAGTAGTTCCATCACCTCCTCTGTCTCAAATTCAAATCTCTCTGAGTAAAGACATACTGTAGGACTACGATATCTGTATAACCCTCACACTTAACCCCATATAATAGTGTCTCCATTGCTTAATGCAAAACACCACCGCGGCCAATTCAAGGTCTGGTTATAGTTACGTCAGCACTTTTATTGTCTTGAAGCATAAGCAATACACGTTCTTTGTGCATTAGCACGTGCACCCAAACCTGAATAGGATGATCACAATAAACAATGAAGTTCTCACCCTCTACCGGCAAGGTAGAGGATAGGTGCGTGTCAACAAAGTCTTTTAGTCTGAAAGTTTCCTCACAATTCTCGCCATACAAATGGAACATTCTGATTGTCAAGTTCGTACAATTGGGAAGAATAGAGAGAAACCTTGACAATCGGCGCGTAGTAGCTAGCTAAACCAACAAGCTCTTCATTTCTGACATTAGTAGGTCTTACCCAATTCTTCACTGTCTCAATCTTAGAAGGATCCACACATCACCCATCCTTGAAAACACGTGCCCCAAGAAGGACACTGAATCTAGCCAAAACAACTCACTTGAGAGAATTGGGCATAAAGCTTTTTCTCCCTCAACATTTCCAACACAACTCAAATGCTCTCATGTTCCTTCTTCTCTTGTGAGTTATATCAGTATCATCAATAAATACGATAAAGAGTCCAAATGGCTCAAATATCCCGTTCATCAAGCTCATTACGCAGCGAGTAGGGGCACGTGTAGACCAAGAAGCATACCAAGAATTCATAATGCCCATACCTGTTCGAAAGCGCAGTCTTTTGGCACATCCGTGCCCGTATTTTCAATTGATGATAACCGATCTCAAGTCAATCTTAGAGAAGACACAAGACCTTGTAATTGAGAAAATCATCCATCGGGAGGAAGAGGATACTTTTCTTAATAGTTACCTAGTTCAATTCGGTAGTCTATGCACATCCGAAAAATCCATCTCTTCTTCACAAACAAACAAACGAGCACCCTAGGGATGCACTTGGTCTAATGAAGCCTTTGCTCAACAACTCTTGAAGTTGACCTTTAACTCCTTAACTCAGCGGGAGCCCTTCTATAAGGGGGTATAGAAATGGGGCGTGTCCGGCGAAGTCGATACAGAAGTCAATATCCCTATTCTGGTGGCATACCAGGAAAGTCTGCAGGAGAACACCTCCAAAACTCCGGACTATCGAAACCGACTCAATCGAAGGTACTTGGTAGTAGTCATCCTGAGATGTGGCAAGAAAGCTAAACACCCTTTATAACCATTTCTAGCACGAAGAAAGAGATGATCACGCACGGATGGAAGTGTAGCACCCCCACACTAACGGATCTGTCCAGGCTGGCCAATGTCAAGTTTTAGCATTACAATCAAGATTGCAAAAATTTGGAGAAAGCCAAGTCATACCCAGAATTACACAAATCACCCATTCTAAAATAACCAAATCTAATAAGTTTGCTCCCCACAAAGTTCACCAAACAAGACCTAATACCTTTTCAACTACCACAGGACCCACACCGTAGAGAGATAAAACACGAATAGGCATGTCAAATAATCACAATGCATTTAGCACCATAGAAATGATGAAGATAATATGAAAAGTGGATCCAGGATCAAATAATACAAATGCCATGCATCACAAACCAAAAGATTCACTGTGATAACAGCATCGAGCCTCGCTTCAGATCTCCAGGGAAAGCAGTAACAATGGGCCCTATCGTTGTCTGCCTTGCCCTACATGTGGTAGTAGTGGCTCCATTTGTCCCATACCCTGGTTTGTGTATGGACCACCATTACCTCGGACCACCACGTCTCCAGAATAAACCGGCCTCTACCATGACCACCTCTACCTCTACTAGGGGGTCTTGAACTATGTTTGGACAATACCCTAATTGTTACCATACTCCCACATCCATACACTCTGGGGCGTTCATGCATAGGTCTCTCAGGAGTAGTGTTGACGGTCTCTGAGGTGGGACCCAACTACAGTTGTAGTGAAGACTGAATTGGTCGACTTGAGTAAACCTCCGACCTGTCCTCTAGAGTGAGTACCATTAAACTCGACCTCCCCTTCGAAACTTTTGATGTCGGAGGCGTGGTGTAGTCGTCTGGCTTCACTCCTTCCACCTCTATCACAAGTCTACCACTCTTGAAGGATTTGCGTCGTAGCCGTACCTGTAAGGCTGAAAATCGCAAACTCTGACCTCAACCCTTCACAAAACGGCGAACCGTCTTGTGGAGACTGAAACACAGTGGGTGGCTATCTGGATATGTGCTGCGAAATTAGCCTCAACGCGTAATGTCATACCTCCCTGCTCTAGCTCAAGAATCGTCCTTTTCTTCTTCTCAAAGCCTTGGGATACTTCCATAAACAAGAAGAGAATGATTCCCAAGTAATAGGTGGTGCTCTGTTGGGTGACACTCAACATGTGACCGCCACCACATTTGGCGTTCCCTTGAAACTGATGCTACGAAATCCAACCCAAACCGTTCTACATACCCATCTTGTGTAGTAGCTCTGACAATCAACCAGGAAAATCGTAGGCATCCTCTGATTCTGCCCCTTAAGATACTGGAGGTTTCAATTTCAAGAACTTACTGAAAGTTCATGCTGATCATTTGTATTAATAGGCCCAGTAGTCAGACGTGGAAATGTGCCTATGTCCCAATGATGCATCCATGCGGGGAGCATAGTAGCTCGCATGTTCGTACCTCTGAAACCGGAGGGTTGGTGCAGAAAACACTGGAGGGGCCTGACCCTGAAGATAACCCACTAAGATAAGCAAGTACCTGGTTGATCATCTCGGGTAGGTGGTGTGGTGGCATTTCCTCATTCTGCTGCCCTTGTCATCTCCCCTCCTCCCTTCTTCACCTCCCGGTCGGTGAGGAGTGCACCGCCCTAGTATCAGATGGGCTAGGTGCTGTCCTCTCCCTCTAGAGGACCGTCCTCCCACGACCTCTCCCACGGCCTCTTGTCGTTTGCATCTCCTCGAGCTACAGCCCCAGTGGCTGGCTCGCCGTTATGTTCTTTCCGTTTGTTGTGCTGGTGCGGTTGGTCGTTGTGCTCTAGTTCTAACCATCTGCAATAGATGAAGATGGTCAGATACCAATTGATCCCAGAACCAATTGGATCCAAGTATAGCACGAAAAAGAATGAAAGATTGAAATTTTCCTAAGTCTTATAGCCTACTCAAGGAAAAGTAAGGCTCGTCCCCCTACCGTTCTTAAGACTCTACAGACCTGTTCTGTGTGATGAGACCAACGAACCTAATGCTGATACCAAGTTTTTCACGACCCAAACAGGGACACGACTGGCACCCACATTTACCCTCCATTGAGCGAACCAAACCATCTAACCTTACATTTCAAGATATATCAACAGAAATAATGCGGAAGACTTAACTCATAATAAAAACAATTCAATACTTCTAATTATATTATCCCCAAAATCTGGAAGTTCATCACAAGAACATCATTCTCAATTACTTAACTAAGGATGCTTAAGAACAAAATAACTAAAAAACTAGCTAGTCCATGCCAGTAATTCAAGGCTTCAAGACTTGAAGAAGAAGACCAGTCCAAGCTAGACCATTAGCTCACCCTGAATTTGCGATTGAAGTGGAGACTGGCTAGATCTGGCGTTGAGTGGTGGTGACAGAACGTGTTGACTGCATTACACAATAACAAAAGGAAACAGAAAGTAGGGGGCCAGTACACCAACACGTACTGAGTAGTATCATGGCCAACTCGCAAATAGGGACAGTATAGTATCCAATAATTAATGGAAATACAACGTAAAATACTCAACATGTAGCAATAACAAACTGTAATTCAGCAATAACTCAACCGAGTTCAACATGAGATCAAGCCCAGTACCATACTCATTTGGAATTAAAGTTCACTTAGATTGAGTATATCATTTACCTCAGATTNTTTCCAATGAAATCTACACGAAACCTTGACATTCACAAATATCTCAATTTGACTAAAATATGGGTTACATTATCGTGCTTTGAGATTGATGAATTCATATGTTCATTGTTTTTGGATTTTGATTCATGTATATATTATAACTGATTGATTTAAGCTGTTTCAGTTTGATCAATTGAGTATTTAATATTCTTAGATCTTTTGAATATAAGGCTTATTGAATTGATATTGTATTAGTGCTTGTGATTTGGAATGTAATTTTCTATGGGCTATCTAATGATGCAATAATTGTATTTTAATTGATATATGGTTTGTATTAGATTTAGTAAGTAATGAATTTACCTAACTACATTGATTATTGATATAATTATATTGAATTGTTTGTTATGGCCATGGGTAAGGCCCTTATGATATCGAATTTGATGATTTAGCCTTAACATTTAAGTGGTAAGATGGAGTGGGGTATGCTACCATAATTTCTTTTATTTCATGTTAATTATACTATAACTATGTTGTGATTTTTATGGTCCACTTATGGTGGCGGTGCTATGTGAATTTATGTGGCCTTGTCAGCGTTACTTTATCCAATATGATGATCATTGCCTTGTCGGCACTACATGAAGTATTATAATGATTTGTGTAGTTGAATGTTGTTAAATAGGATTGCGTCTATCTATATGTGAAGTAATATGAAGGTATGTGTTCTTTCTATGTATATTAGGAAATTATGTAGACTATGGCTATATGCTTATATGTGTAGTCTTAAGGTTGATCTAGGGTTTTTCATACTTGACTATATGAGTCAATAATGGTTATATTGATGATGATATGATTATATATATGATGACTTAAAGATTATAGAGTTATTTCTATGTGCTACTAGATTGACATGTATTATGAATTAAAGTGAAGTATGTGGTGTCTTGTCTTGGTTGACTTATGTCCCTTACTTGATGCTTGTATGAATATGAATATGTGATGTCTTGACTTAGGATGTTAATGTCTCTTAGTCTTCAATGTATGAATGACATGTGATACCTTGAATGATGTTAAGAGGGTCCTTTATGTGAAACCTTGAACCTAGTGGTAAGGTTATGCATGTTCAACTCGAAAGTGGTAATGGTGTCCTTCAAATAATTAGAATGATAGACTTAAGGTTAACTGTATGGAAAGGCATCATATTAATCCTTTTGAAAGTCATCATGAGCTTCTTGTAGACATTGTGAGGTATCCCTAGTAGACCTTTCTTTAGTAGGGTGAATGTGATTGGGGTTATGAACTTGATTTGGAACCCAATTTTATGAACCTTTCATGTGAATTACTCGATGAGAACGAAGGCTAGCACCGAATTTGAAGGGTAGGGGAGTAGTTCTAGTTATGTATGAGACTACATTACAAAGCATGCCTTTCATATTCCTTAATCATGTGCCTACATTGGATGTGTCCAAGTTCGACCATTGGCAAGTAGAACACCTTCAGCGGAGTAGGTTAGAACTCAAGCTTCCGTGTATTGCTACGGTGGTCTATGTAGGTTATTGCCTATTATGATCATATGGGATACAAACTAGCATTAGAGAAGTTCTATGAGGTTTAGGTGGTGGTATAGGACGCTATCTAGACCTTGCACAATAGGCTTAGAAGGTGTTAGTGAGAGTCCCTAGGTCTTGTCCAAGACCATTACTTAAATGTCCTTTATGTGTTGAGTGTATCTTAATGAACTAATGATTGTAATGACTTAAGTTAAGAGAGTATGTCAAATAAAGTAATACTTATCTAGAGCAGTTAAGGTGTGAACGGGGCATAGGAATCGTCGCTTCTTATCTTACCTAGATAAGTATTAAGAATGACTCTAGTTAGGGAAGTTTGTTGATTATGTAGACTTGATATAACACTTAGGTAGTCTTAAGGATTACTTAGGTAATCTTGAAGACGTCAATCATGGACGTTATCTGTTTGATTTACTTAAGTAAGTCTTTTGATAGCATTTGGAATGAGAATTTCATATTATCTATGTGTTGGTGTATTAACTGAGAATAATTCTATTTTAGTTAGTCTTTGGGATCTCATAAGCTTGTGTGAAAGGGATTGTATGGGCGGTAACTTCACAACTCACTCATGTGATCTTTAGAATCACCTTTGGTAAAAGGTTCTCTTTTTCATATGTTTGATGTCTTGTAATGTATGTGGATCTCATTATCGGTTGTCTTAAGAATTGTTTATGTATGCTTAGAGAGGGTGTATGGGCGGTATCTCTCTGTCGTAATTAAGTGAATCTTAGGATGGCTTTATATTAGGGAATTATATGCTAAAAGGTGTGCAAGGTGAAGTGAATGAACTTCACTCTAACAGTGAAGGACTTCATTGTAATGTCCTCCAATAAAATTTTATAATTGCTTAAACGATTTCTAATGCATTTTTCTAAGTTGCAAAATGTTGTTATTATGATTGTATTATGATGTTTTAATCAAAATTCATAAAAAGCATGGTATTTACTAAATGTCCCTTTTTCATGGTTTTTTCATGGCTTTCATACTTAGTACGTTAAATGTGCTAACCCCTTGTTTCCTTTTTTGACTTAAGTGTAGGGAATTTGAAGTCTTGATGTGCCATGCAGAATGGATAAGTTTCTAAAGCTTTGAAGATGATGTATTGGTGAGTCCTCATTGATACGAGTTTAATATCCACAATTTCCTTATGTCTTAGTGTTTACTTTTATGTCATATATGGGCATAGTCCAAGGTATTGTAAACTCTAAAGTTTAAATGGTTCAAGTAAATATTGTAAAAGGTTTAGTGTTTTAAATAAAAGCCTTCCTCTTGAGTATTTTCATGAAATAGTTCTTCGTCTGTGAAAAAAGTTTTAAATTTCTACTCATTTTAGAATGTTTATTATGCAATGAATGATACGAGAGGCTTAGATGAGATTTCTTTAAGTCTCATTTGTCGTGTGACGACGCAAAGATGCTCTTACTTTTAGGGTATACTTGCGGGTCGTGACAAGATTGGTATCAGAGCATAAGGTTTAGAGTGTTTCTTATTTACCTTATGAACCACATCTAGTAGAGTCTGGTTTATAAATGAAGCGCGCCACATTATAAATAGGAGTCTATTGGTTGCCATGAAAATTTAATTTTTTCTTTAATCTAATCGTACTTGTATATGGTGACTTTCCCTTATTTCCTTTATGTGTTTGTCCCATGAGTGTGAATTTATGAAGTTCGAGTTTAGGAAGAGAAAAGATTAGATCTGACTTTTCACATGATTCGTGATAGATGGTGGTCTTTACCTTAGATTAGTTTGGTTACCTTTTGAAGGGTAGTTAAGTTGGAGAAGAATGGTAAGTTATATTGTTCGAAATGGGAAGGCTGGATGTTTAGATAGTTTGATGTTTTTTAAGACCTCAGTCATAGGAAGGGAGGTAATGAGATTTGAAAGAGGAAAGGTGAGCCCTCATAGAAAGGGGGATGTAGTGGTGATATAATGAGACTCTTGAGAGTGAGATAGACCTTGGTAAGAAAGTGTTAGTAAGATTTAGGTGCCTTGAGGGAGTTCATTGTACTGAATGTTATTTTGACCATAGAATGGATTTCTCCTATGTGGGAAAATATTGTGAAGGTATGATTGTTGGGACTGAGGTGCCCTTAACTTTTTATATGTGTTTTTTCAAGCCTAAAACAAAGAGTTATTGGTACTGATTTTATAGGAATCTTTTATGGAATATTAGTTTCTAATATTCTCCTTATGATATGTATATATATGTTTTTTTTGATGTTTTGTTGAATGAGAAACCGAGTTATGTATGGAATTTTTTTCATGATTCATGTGCATCTAGTGTATGTGGCTAATTGTTCAATATAGTTGAATGTTGAGAATGCCTAAGTGATTATGAGATTTATTATGTTTTAAGATGTGTTTATATGATGTTACTTTACATATTAGCTTGTATCTATCATGAATTGGCTAAAAGTTCCATTTTTTGAGAAGTTGCACAAATTAACCTTATAGAATTGGTAGTTCACTTTGATGATTTTCAAAATTTGAATGATTGATTCTTTCATCTAAAATTGTAATAATATGTTTAGAAGTGATACATTTGAATATGACATTCAATATAAAATGAGTTTTCGTCATTTTAAAATTGACAGCATGTTGAGTTTGTTCGCATATGAAGATAGAAGTTTTCAGTTTACCCGACGCTCATTGTGGTTTATTCTCTTAATTATGTTTAAATTTATATTCTCTTTGTATTTTTTCCTATGTAATGAGATGATGTATATATATTTCATAGGTGTTCTTGCTATTGTGTCTCCATTCATTGAAGTTTAAGACTAGTAGCAGTGTCCCTCAGACTATCAATTCGTTTTCAATGGTTGAGGAACATTGCTAAGTAGCCGTCAAAAGTATTGACTTTATTTAAAGCTTACGTGGGGAGCCTAACCCCTTGTGTTTTGTATTGACATTTTCTAGGGAAACGGGTCCAAAATTGTTTACAAACAACGTGGGATTATCAGGTGTCAAATAGTTTAGGTTTCATTGGAATTCAAACAATCAGGACGGAACGAATACCTTCGACGACTAAGGCACCTATGGTGCCTCATGATGTGGGCTTTTATTTATTATAAATGTGATTCATGAGGTTATAATTCCTTAATGAGTAATAATGTTTGTATATAGAAAGTGTGTGAAGTTTCGTGCAGTTTTGAGTCAACGCCCAAGATGTCTATGACTTGGAAAAGGGGGGGGGTTTTTTCTTGAAACGACCTTGTGTGTCAATGTATGTTTTGTCATGACTAGAATCTAGACTCCAGACAAGATCGACGTCGTTGAATTCTTAGAGGTCGCAGACATTCTATATGTCAACCTTACTCCATCTAGGTTAATTTTAGCGAAAAACTTGAAGTTTTTGTTTCGTAACATGCATGTAAGTCATTTACTTCTACGGACTACTTCATCTTTCAACTTAGCCCGTTCATATGTTGGTCGTAGAATATTCATGTCGTTACAGACCTTTAAGCTTCCTACTTGCTTCCTCTTGACTAGGATGCTAATTGAAAGCCCTCTCATCGGGTTTGCTGTGGGCATGATCAAGAATATACCAGTGCATTAATTGAGGTCTGTCGCTCATCCTCTGCTAGTGTGCATTTTTCGCCGTCGGTCTTGATTATCCATCGTAAACACCTTTGTATCGATCGTTCCTATCATTTATTCAATCATTTTAGCTTGGACGCTGGTCATTCATTTTAGGAACTTTAACTTTAATCGCATAGATCATGGTAAGCATCATTAAATTAATGGCCTTGCCCGCACAGCACCGAAAAGAGGTGGATCAAACCCGCCAAAGGATTCAAAACATGCGAGCGTGCATAGGGAATTGAACCTTTCTAGATCCTGGATATATTGTCAGTATAGATTTCAAAGACTAGAGATTAAGTTCCCATACGCTGGCATGGCCGGACACTCTCATCTCATGAGAGTTATTTAACCTCCGATTCTTCTAGAAAGAAGGCATCAATCAGTCCTCTCATATGCTACCGCTCAATCGGTGCTGCAGTAAGAAAGTTTCCTTAGATAAGACTCCTCCCGTCATGGAAAGTTGGCTTCTAGTATGAGGACATTATAGATCATAGATGATTTCTCATCTCATCATTATTATTATGTAGAACATTATCGTAATACTTTTCGTTAGAGTGTTCAGAGAGGAATTGGTCCCTTCTTTATTACCTTTACACTCTCATCGGTGAGTATTTGGTAAATTTCATTAGATCAGTTTAGTGAGTTTTCTCCTCTGTTCACTTAACCGTCTGGGTATGCATTTTGTCACCACAGTTGGCGTTATCATATTTGATCTTCATAATACTCACCCCTTTTAGGTGAAGTTCATATTCATCAATAGCAATGCACTTGGGCCCTTTGTTATGTTTCATCACAATCTTACTTGACCCGTCTAGTGTTTCCGTCATTTCGTTAATATACATCTTAGGTCACTTCCTTTACTGTATTGCTTGTACTTATTGGTCATACATAGAAGCCATGAGCATCAATCATAGTTCGGTTTAAGTGTTCATATCTTCCTTAGATTATGTTGTAGGCAACAGGACGCTATCTTGCTCTGGTAAGTATGGGCAAGATCCCAATTTCGATCTATATAGCCAACAATAGTTTTGAACTTATTCACTATGACTTAAGTATCAATAAGAAATGTTTGGCAAGGGAAGACCATTTTGAATCCCTTGGACAACCTTATTCTTATTTAAGCTTGAAATTGCATTTTTCATATTGTGGAGACCCTAGTTCGATGCCCCATAAACACACATAGGATATTTCCTTTCGTTTTTCCTGCTCTCCGTCTTTTCTTATTAATTTGCAGGAGGTTGTGGGTTCAATCCCCCCAAGCTCATTATTTTTCTTTTCATTTTTTCTTTTTCAACGGTCTTACCATCGCCAATGTTGTGGGTTCAATCCCCACTCTACTTTAATTTTCCTTCTTTATTTTTCTCTTAAACTCTCGATCTATTCAAGAGGTTGTTGGTTCAATCCCCACTCTCTACATTTATTTTCCGCCTTTCCAGTTTTATCCTAACGCCTCTCATATATTAAGAGGTTGGGGGGTTCAAGTCCCCACACTCAACATTTATTTTCTCCTTATTCTCCCCTCGTTACTCGCGTCTCATTTTTTAACGCAAGAGGTTTTTGGTTTGAATTCACTGCCTCCCATTTCTTTTTTTTATTCTTTAGGTCGTAGTAGGAGAGTCGCCTAGTGTCAGCTCGGCTTGCGAATCCTGTGTGACTCACTCGGATTTTGATGTTAATTAAATTAAATCATGCCTGTAGTGAAATATTATCTATTGTTTTGTACAAGTCACTCAAGTTCATGTCCCACTTCACCTCCATTTCCCTTATTTATTTGTTTAATGATAGTTTTGGGTGAGGCTCCGGGCGCGGTGTTCAATCCCTGACGGACGCTTCACCTATTTTCGCTGACTCATTAAAAATTTCAAATTTGTTCAAGAGGTGCGCTTGTTTGGCGCGAAAGGGCGCACGCGTATGAAAACTCAAAATTTGGTCATGCTTTCAGACTCCTTCTTTTTCAACATTTAGCACTTAGTTCTTAATGTAATTCATGAATCATTTAGGTATGGTTTTTAGTTGTAGGTTCAATTTTACATTTTGCTAAAAGAAAATTTTTGATCCAATCGCAATCATTGATATTACATCCGCCTCGTGAACATGATTTAATCGAAGTTTGTGGCATCGTACAAATACAACAAGAAAACATGTCATTTTTTATCTATTCTTACAGCACAGACCAATATATATGTCACGGCTTGCCCAATTGCACAAAACATAAACACAGTATTCAGCCATCAATCTTAGATCTTCAATAGACCTCTGGCCGAACATACATACATAATGAATCATCCGACTAAAATACATTAGCTTCTGTTCCCTAATGTCTACCCAGGCATGCAAACCTACCCAACCTACAAAGTCGATGGAAGCTAGTGATAGGGACATGAAACAGAAGGGGACAAACTCCTAGTGTTTCAGGATAGCTTTCCTCTGAATCCTAATGATAAGGGGGTCTTGGGAGGGGACTAGTGTGAGAAAACCTCTTGTTTTTTTCATATACCTGATTTTGACGTTTAAAAAAATCAATGCACGATCGCTGTCCAACACCCTGTTCTGCAAATCACGTTAATGGTGGATGGGAGGGTCTCCAATTTCCAGAACCAAACTCGACTGGCAAACTTCCCTTTTTTTGCCTAACGTTTTTTGGCTTATGTTTTGACTTAGTATTTTTCGTGTGGATTTCTTCAAGTGTAATAAGTTTTGTAAAAATTTTTGTGTTCTTGTAGCAGAGGTTAGACAAAGTAATCGTGAGAGAGGGAGGAGGGAATTTTGGCGTGAGAGAGGGAGAGAGAGTTAAACGATGAAAGGTTTTTAGTCTTAGGTAACGACTTAGTAAACAGACATTTCAGAACCTTTAAAACAAATCTGATTTTCCTCCACCTTGTTCATAATCAGCTAAGAAAATATTAATTACTTAAATTAATTATAACCACCATTAATAAGAATCGTTTAAAAATCGATGTGCTTCCCGTCCTCGGTAGCTTCGGAACAAGGGGGGAGCACGGATTTCAGCTCAAAGGCTAATTTTTTGCCCGGGTCTCTCCCCAAAAATGCCCTAAAAATAAACCTTTATTAATTAAATAATTAACTATATATTTAGGGTAACTTACGATAACTACCCGCTTAGCCTCAAAAAATATTATTTTAACAACCCTAGCCCCTCCAAGAACTTAAGATTTCGCGCTTTTTTTTTAAAAATCCGTAAAAACTCATTCCGGTACAGCTTCATAGGCGGGAGCCCTACATGTCTGGACCGAAGCCTTTCATAGTTGCAAATAATGTCCCCAAGTTAGTTGGGTTTCTTTCACAAGGTTGTTACGAGGTTGTGGTTTACGCACGATCAATAACGCGTTAACCTGGTCTAAATCGTAGGGATACAAAACACATTATCCTTACTGTGACAAGATCCATTTTTAGGGTTTTTGTACAAATTATCGCCCTCCTTAGGAACATTCGTCCCCTAATGAAGCGGAACGGAGTACTAACTATCTAGCATAATGCCATTCTATATTATAAACCTAGTTTACGGTATACACAATAAGAGGCATAGCGAACAAGAATGGATAGATAAGGAACTTAGACTTGAGAGCATGGAATCTAGTCCCTCACTGGAAGGATGAAGACTTGAGGTGGTGAGAGGGTTCGTTATATAGGCCTCACAGCCTCCAACTTATCACCCTCAAGAAGATGATTCCTCCAGAATACCTTTACTGTGGCAACCTACTTGTTTCTTAGCCGCTTGATATGTCTGTTTAAAATCTCAACATGTACTTACTCATAGGACAAGTATTCCTCGACCCCCAAATTTTTTACAAGTAGAATCGATGTTAGATCACCTAGGCACTTCATCAACATAGAGACATGAAAGATTGGTGAACAAAACCTATCACCACAGGCAATGCAAACCCATAGGCCAGCTAACCAACACGATGCAGGATTTCATACGGCCCAACATACCTCGGACTCAACTTCCCATTCCTGTTAAACCTCATCACACAGAAGTCCACACAACCTGCCACCCTTGCAACAATTAATCTTCAAGAGTGCATGGGCACCAATCTCAAACTCTAAACGGTTCTTTCTGTTGTCTGCATAACTTTTCTAACTGAGCGTGTAAGTAGGTATGTGCAAGCTTGTTTCCGCTATCAGACCTCTGTACCTTCTCTAGGAGCATGTGGGAAAATGATCTTATGGACCAAATATGATAAATCTACAACCATCGGAACCAGTCAAACTGGAGACCTACAAATACAAACACCTTCCACTCAGTATAGTGGGCCTCAACGGTGGGGGCGATTCCAATGCTGGAGTGATATTTTGTTATTAAGCGATAAGTCTTTCAATGACATATATCCTTCTTCCCAACTACCCTTGAACTCCAATCACACCCCTCAACAATATCCTCGCAAGTGTCTAAATGGTGCGCTTTCATCCCTGTCTTATCAGACTGAGGAGTGGGGAAGGGGCATACAAGAAGTATGTCATCTCGTGGCGAAGCTCTTTCTGGAAGATCGTCCAGTAAATGGTGGAAGTGAACTAAAGGCGCGCTCTATTCAAATTCAGACCAAGGAAATCCCATTCCATCTCATAAACTCATCAATGTAAGTCTGCAACATAATCCTCCCTCGGCGCTATAAGTAGTCTTCACTTCATAAATTGGTCATACTAGTCATCCTGTCCACAATAACCCATATGGGTCATAGGCTGTCTCCCCTGTCGCTTCCTAGGAAGACTAAGCCGACGAGTCCACATAATGTCCTCCACCGTTTCCAAGTCGAACCTTAGATCATCTTCATAAGACCACCAAGGATTAGTTTTTCTGCCATAACATGTTGACATTACGACCCTTGCTATATATTTTGCATATCCTTCTTCATGCCATCCCACAATAGATATGCTTAAGATCATGATAGCATCTTGGTGGACGAACCTGATGTATGGAAATATGTGGAACCATGGTCCTCTGCTACCCATCCTGGTCTGCCAATTATCCCACATCTGGTAACACACAGCCTGTCTTGGTACCTAAGTGGGCGCCATCATCACTCCAAGTAAAGACTGCATTCATCTTAACCAACACTGATCCTTCACTCCATCAACCCATGATCACAATGATTATCCGCTTGACTCAACTAACTACGAATGATTACAAGACTAGGTGAATCTCACACCCCCAGTAGTATAGTCAATTAACAGAACCGCACACGCCCGTCTTGCCTAGACTCTATATATCTTTCAGCCACCAAGACCTTCTTCTGCATCCTCATCTATGGGTTTACTTTTCCGCATGGCTTATCCTAGGAAAGCTCAGCACAAACACATATTAGGTCCTTACCAAAATGACTTCATCAAAATCATAGTCGCTCATCAAAACAGGCTCCAATCCCCTTCCTCTGATGAGGGATTCAACTCCTATGTGTGAACACGTACTGGAAAATTTTTGTGGTCCTGCAACACTCCAAATTCAGTTCTCAATACAGTAGTTCCCTAACAATTTCATGTCAAACACCTTTAAATTCCACGGTCCGCGTCATGAAGTGGGGGAGAACTCTTTTCATGAACCTGAGGTGTGGACGTCTATGTTATCACCTTACCACCCTCTCCACCCTGCATAAGATCGAACCAAAACCGAACCATAGTATGGCAGGTTCACAAAACACACTGTTAATCTCACTTCATTAGTAAAAGTAAGCACCAGGGGCTGAAGTGATTATCTCGCGTGACTCCTGAAAACTCTTTTCAACAATATCGGTCCATGTCAAAATGGACTTCTTCTTAGTCAAAAGTTGTCAGTGAGGCAGCAAATGAAAAGAACCCCTCCAAAAACCTGGCAATAATACGCCACCAGCGAATCCGAAGAAGCTACGAATAATCTGTGGGGGAGTAAAGGTTTTGGTGTCAATTTCCTTAACAGACTTATCTTCCTGTGGTCCACCTCAGACCCTGATTGTAACACAACATGACGCCTATAATGGTCACTAATCTAAGGCGCATAATTCAGCACTTGTGCGGGGCATTTGGTAGACTACTGATGTTGTCTCGAGTTCCGTTGCAAGGTTAGTTATAAAATGTTGTTCAGGCTGCTTTCCTTGGTCTTAGAGTAATGAGAATGCACTCAAGAACACAATGACAAAGAGTCAGCGGTATTTACGTAATAGAGTGTTTAAGAGATCCAGTAATGGCAGTAGTTGCTTTCTGTGAATAACTACATGAAATGGGAAGTGGATACTTTTCTTGGATAGTGACTTTAGCTGCTGGGTGCCGATAATCGATAATCACATCTAGGGTTCCATCAATTTTTTTTATCAAATCAACTTTGTTTCTTAATCTAAACCTCCGGGCTCACAATACCTATTATAGCGACCCTTGAATGAACTTAACTCCGCTTGGTCGGATAGTCCATTCATAAAGCTGGGATTATATCTGATTTGAGTTCTACTCTTTCTTGAAAATTCTCCTCAGCTTGACTTGACCTGGTCCTTGCCCTATTGTGCTTCCTCTTCCTTCCTTTTTTCCCCAATCATTGGACATATACCATAAGACTTGAAAGGTTTATTCTATCATGAATCATAGCTGCCCTACACTCCTCCTTGAGATCCTCAACAATATTAAATCTAGTGTAAACAGGAGGATTCATCCTCGTGAAGTCCCTTAACATGTTAGCCATGGTTCTGTGGCTAGATGTGTTCTCCCTAACGACACCTTGTTGTCTGCCAACTTTTCCGCACTGGCTCGCATCTGTTACGTGGCAGGTTGGGTTATAAAACATCACTCTCATTCGCATGTAGCTAAGCTGTGGAGAACATTGATTTTACCCCGAACCTTTTTCCTGGCCATTCTCCTCCGGCCGTGCGTTCTTCTCGGGGGCATATACATATTTAGAACCTTAAGAGTCGTGTTAGTACCTCTTAAACACGCAATACTCAGAAATTAGAGGAAAACATGATACATCAGAAGAAGCTAATTTTTTCCTATGCATCATGCATATCTAATAAATGATAGTAGGGCATTCACTACCATGGACTTAGGAAACTACACAAATGCGTGTCATTTTTTAACTTATTATCCTCGACAATTACGCTAGGTGTCCCTGAATACAAACTTTGTCATGACTAGAGGGATCTCGACCTCACCTTAGAGGTCGACCTTGTTGACCTATTAGGATGTTGCAGACAAAGCCTACATACGTCATACTTACTTTCTCTAGGTTAATTTTAGAGGATAATTTGATATTTTTTTTTCCGGGTACCTGCATGGTGAAGGGTAATGGTCTACTTTAAATTTCTATATTTTCCCCATCAACCATCTAACATTTATAACATCAAATGAAGAATAGTTCTATATTTCATTAAGGGTATACTTTCACAAATGGCACCAATATAAATGTTTGATAAAAACCGGGAAAGAAATATTGCGGAGTGGAGGGCGGGGGGGAAGCATAGCTCTCACTGGAGCTCAATCCTTAACTATCTATAATATAACTGAAAGCATCCTCGCATGTATGAGGGAAAACCAATCTGTGATGATTGGTCGTGGGCATTGGGCGAATAACTTCAGCGTCCATAGTTACGCACTTACTTCCACGGCTGTGTCCCCTCCTGTCAACTACTAATTTAGAGTTGTATTGGATTCCTTCACACTTTTACTAATATGTAAATCAAAACACATGTAAAAGCAGTGATCGTAACAATACGCGTGCTTTCCTAAAACAACGTCATTTATGGCAAGTCATGTAGGGATTGCACGAATCGGATTAGGAAGTCAGGTGTACTTGCCAGATTTGAATCATTAGATGATTCATGAATGAGAGTAACATGCATTAACATCATACGTATCTGTAGCAACACAGCGACATTACATTATTACATATATAGCCTGTCACGACCCAATCGACCTTCGAGTAGCACCTACATTTACTCTCCTATGTGGGGCTAGAACCAACGCCATCTAACACCCGGCAATATTTCAAAACCAGAAATCAAATTATAAGATTCTGGAAGACTTAAAAATCATGAATATAGACCAATAAATGATAACTTCTAATTTTCAATTCTATGCCCGAAAAACCCTGGAAGTCATCACGGCACAAGAGGACACTATCCTCACTTACTAAGGTCTAAGAGTATGCTAGGAACTAAATAATAACTGCTCGTTCCATGTCCGTAATCTTCAAGGGCATCAGACATGAAGCAAGAACATCCGTCCAAGCTAGAATCATATCTCACCTGAGATCTACGTGATTAAGACTGTGGCTATGGAGATGCGGTTGAGTGAAACGATGTGCACGTTTGGGCTGCACTCCACAATTAGATAAAAGGAAAACAACTACATGGGTCAGTACAAGCACAAGTACTGAGTAGAGTATGCATCGGACCGAAAACTCAAAATATAAAACAATTATGATCAGGATGGAATAACACATAAAAATCGACTACATACTCAAACAGAAAACAACAACAAATCCATACTCTATTTTGGCCATCACCCGAGAGGTGCAACTATGAGAGGACTCATGCCTCCACAACCATACTCATTTGGGAAAAAGGTTCTTTAAATCTGAGTACTTAACAGGTCAGGATCATTCTTTTTACTATCCTGGTGTCGTAACTGACCTCTGATCCTCTACTATCCTTGTGTCGGACGTGACACCCGATCGCACGCACTTTACTAGTCGCTGGTGTCGTAACGTGCCACTCGATCCACTACTGCACTATCCGTTGTGTAGGAACGTTAACGAGGCCTCTATCCTTACTTACTATCCTCGTTGTCATAAACGTGACACCCGATCCATTACACTATCGCTGGTTTCGGAACGTGACAACCGATCCATTACTACTATCCTTGTGTCGGAACGTGACACCCGATCCGACTAACCTCATTCTTTTAGTTCATCAATCCTTATTTTATACCAAGCATCGACCCCAATCATTAAACAGAGGGTTTAGGTAAGATTCATTGCATCATCTGTTCCACCCAGGTACAATTAGGGCATAAATGCCACATCATGATCCCAAGGGTTGCATACCCAATTGCGAGTCGGCGATCTCGGGGTGAAGGCGGTCGAGTCCCTGTGGGTTCGGGCCCTCCTGGGGGGGGGATCTTCAAGAACTGCTCGGGAGAAAACTCTCTCCTTCGGTTCTCTTGCGCTCTTGGGATCGCGATGCGTTGGTGACCACGGGATGGGGGCCTGGCGGATCGGGCCTAGAGGGGGGGGAAAGACGGCCGATGCCGCGAGGAGGGGGAAGGTAAAGGGGGGAGGAGGGGAAAGAGGGGTTCGGGGGTAAGGAAAGAAGGGGGTGGGCTAGGGGTGGGGGAAGGGGGACGGAGTTGGAAGAGAGGGGGGGCTGCGAGTCCCGGGGACGGGGGAGTGGCGGGGGGCGGCGAGGCCGAGGGGAGGGGATCGCCGGCGTGAGTAGGGCTGCAGACCGAGGTCGCGGTGTCTTGCCGGACGGGGGCGGGGTCAGGATTGATAGGTCGAGGTGTGGACGGCTAGGGTTTGGGCGCGTGGGGGAACCGGGTCTGCTTCCGTGGAGGGGAAGGCCAGAGAGAGGGCTAGAGAAGTGAAAGTGGGGGGGGGGGATGGGGTTTGGGTGTGCTTTGTAATTGGGGGTCCTCGCATCGGTTGTTTGTTAGGGTGGTAAAGAGTCTGTACGGTGGTTTCATCGACCAGTTTCGGCGGAGTCAGCCTGGGCGGGGGTTTGGAGGTGAGGGAGGGGGGAATTAAGGAGTGGGGGCAGCTGCGGAGGTGGTTCGGTCTCGGTGTTGCGGCGTTCGGAGTGGAAGGTTGACGCTTCTGGGGGTGGCTGAGATGATTCCTATCGCACGGAGAAGGTCGTGTTGCCCTCTATGTAGTTGGGCTTTCATTGATCCCGACCCTTTTTCTTTACCCTAAGTGTCATATAATTAAGTATATAAAAGATGATAAAAAAAATATAACCCATTTTATTTTCAAAGGTTAGATCCTTTATAAAGCTGCCCCCACGAAATTGAATGTATTAACATCAATCCACTAAACTTAAAGTAATAAGAATGAATAGTCCAAAAAAACACCTCCCTTAAAAACTTGTAACAGAAATCCTACCCAGGGTCCGGATTACGCAGCTGTTGTGACAGTCCGATCACAACTTGACGTCCGTCCTGGCTGATTCATCACAGGTTCAGAAACTTCAATTCTTTGTAAAGATTCTTGTCCAACGACAGTCCGTTCCTCCATTGCCGTCATGACGTTCAGAGAGTGCTGACTCAGTCCTGCAAATTTTCGGATCTAAGGTTTTTTTTTTTCTAAGTTTGGTTGTTGGAACGAGACAACCCTCGACGTGCCGCCATGGGAATGCCGTTGACCTCAAGGACATTATTAGCGCAGAAATAACTTTACTTCTCAAAGTGACTAACAGGTCGTTACAATAACCTAAGTCTCATATATTAGCTTAACGCAGTATTTCATATGATTCGATCATGGCATTGCATGAGACCTTTTGAATCATTGGCTGGATATTAATCCTTACCAGAAATAAGGGCTCAACATATGGGACGCCTGCAACAAGGGAGGCCTTCTTTAAGCACACGAGAGTTTGCTTCATTTCATCAAACGTGCTACATTTCATTTTATTCATACGTCTAGGGTAGACACTACCATACCGTGAGGATGTAGTTTAAGTATTCTCAATCGTGTTTAGTTGGAGGGACTGATTAAGAATACATTTGTGGAATTTACTTGATTCTAGATCACCTCCTGATTTTGCCGATCCAACAACTTTTGTATAATTCATATACATTAGTATGTATCATTTGAGGTTGGCCTCATTCATTCATGGATTGGGGAACATTAACTTTAAACAACATAGATACTGTGATCATCCATGAAATCCAGTGCCTACTCCATACCAAAAGATGTGGAATCACCGTCCGGGACCCAAACGTGCAAGCGTCATAGAGATTGAACACGTGGTATCTCTAAGAAAGGAAAAGGGGGAGAAGGGAAAAAAAAAAAAAAAAAAAGGAAAGAGGGGGGAAAGGAGAAAAACGCCAGGCCCCCCCCCCTCAATGTGAGACAACCCGTTGCGCCACCACGCCGCCCCCAAAGTGCGCCCACCCCACCCCCCTCCGCCCCGCCAGACCAACCCCTCGCACCTACACCCAAGAAAACAACACAAACACCCAACACGCCCCCCCCCCCCCGGAATAGAGCGGGGGAGAGAGGGGGAAAAGGGGGAGGAGCCACAGCCCTCGTCTCCCTCTATTTGCATTCATCATGTAAAATACTAGGGTATATAAGGCTACGCCATGCCCGGACATGCCGGACCGTCTCATCTAATGAAATTATTAAGCGTGAATCTCCGCTCGGGCCTTCCCCAAAATAAGGAATCGGAACTGCTCATAAGCGTAGCGCTAGTTTGGTGCGCAGTATAAATTTCGCATTACATTCAACTCATACATCATGAATATGGCTTCTATTATGAGGACATCATAGCTCAATAGATTATTTTTCATGTCTTCATCATTAGTATTAAGTATACATGTAATCGCTCAATATTTTGTTAGAGTTTTTTCATGAGGGACGGGGGTCTTTCATTAGCATTAAACTCTCTTAGTTAAGTACGTTTTTGGTCACAGTTATGCTCCTTTGAAGATAGGCTTCTCTCTTGCATAGTTAGCCTCTTATTCTGGTTGTCACCGACAGTTCATTAGTTTTTAGCATAGTTCGCTTCATATACTCACCACCTTTTTAATTAACGTGAATGGCTCATTCATCATATGCCATGCATACTTATGACATTTAGTGTGTTTCAACCCTTTTCGTTACCAATTTCTTGGTTTACATTATTTCGTTACCTTACAATCTAAATTCATCTTAATTTACGCGTATACTAGACTTATATGGGTCAGTGTACAATACAAACAGCCATGAGAGCTTGCAATTATAGTTCCTTTAAGTAATTCATATCTTCTAAGATTATTGGTTCAAGACTTATGTCATCTTGTAATGTATATGAAACATATGCAATTTGTGATCTACGTAGGCACATATTTGTTAACATTTATGTTCATCGTATGACTTATGTATCAATAAGAATTGGGGTTCAAGGGAACCCAATTCTGAATCTCTGGACAACGCTGTCATATTATTGTTAAAAACTTCATAATTGGCCTTTTTGCAGATTTGGGCTGTCCCCTAGATCGATCCCCTCAACCACATAATATTTACTTTTCTTTTTCTTTTTGTTTTTTTCAGTTTATGTCAAGAGGTTGTGGGTGTACTCCTCCCAAAAGCTCAATTATTTTTCTTAATTTGTAAAAATCGCTTACTTTCTCAACTCTCCAAGAGGTTGTGGGTTCATGCCCCACTCTCTACATTTATTTTCTCTTTTGTTTTTCTCCTACATTTATTTTCTCCATTTTTTTCTCTTTACTCTTTTGTTTAACAAACAGTTTGTGGGTTCGAACCCCTCTCCTCTCATATTTTTATTTCCGTTTTAGGCTTAGGAGAGTCGATTAAGGGAACTCGGGTTTGAATCCCATGTGCCTTTCTCTTTATTATGTTGATTTATTAAAATATACCTTAGTTAAATATTATCATTTTCAGTCAAGGTCACCCAATTTTGATTCTACTTAACCCCATTTTCTCATTTATTTATTTAATAATATTTTTGTGTCAGGTGTCGTGTTCAATCCCTAGCGACCTCACCTATTTCATACTCATTTGAAATTTCAGATTTTTTCATATTGTTTGGCTGAAACAAAGCTTATAAAATTCTTCAAATTTTGTCATGTTTTTCTGCTCTCTTTTTAATCAACTTTATAGCATTATCATGGATCATTTAGTATGTTTTTAGTTGTAGTTTTGTAGTTCATTTAGAGCTAATAGTTTTTCGGACTCCAATCGATCCATATACACCTACATAGAACATGATTATCAAGTTTGTGGACGAAAATATAGACTATAATACTGTCATTTTCAAAAATCAAACCAACAAACCCAACCTGTATTTCCAGCTTACATATGCACGACATAACACCTTTTTCGGACAGCATGCTTACATATCAATGTCTCTAAACAGCTTCATTAATCCTAATATCCACGGAAACCACATTACATCCCTAATTTCTTCCAGCAAACATACCCAACCTACAAATCAATGGGAGCAAGTTTAGGGGACATGCAACGAGGAACAACCCTAGTTTTCTTAATAGATTCATCTAAGTCCTAAGGGCCCCTTGGTAAGGAACAAAGAGTAAGAAAACCCACACCTTAATTTTACGTTAAATCAATGCACGATCTTCTGTCCAACACCCTCTAGAATCATGTAAAAGTCCTAAATTTCAATACCAAACTCGACGGAAAAACTTCCATTTTTGCCTAACATTTATGCTTATGTTTTAATTATATTTTCGTGTGAGTTCTTCAAGTGTGAAGAATTCTGTAGTTTTTTCAGTTCTTGTACATTGTTTAGGCAGAGAGAATCATGAAAGAATAAGAGAGATTTTGACGTGAGAGACAGAGAGAGAGAGAGTTAAATGTGAAAGGTTGTTTAGGCTTAGGTAAAGACTTAATCAAACTAGGACTCTTTCAAACCTTTTAAAAATCTGATTTTTCCTTTTTCATACATCAGGTAATAATATTATAGAATTAAATAATTTACCAATTAATTAAAATAATTTAAATCATTGCTGCCACCTAGGTTTGAACCTAGGTGGAGCAAGACTTCATTCAAAGGCAAATTTTCGGACCTCTCTCCCCAAAATGTCCCTCCATCATATTAATTAAATAATTAATTTCATATTTAGAGTAATGACGATACAACCCTTAGTGTGGAAAAAGATCATTTTATCCCTAGACCCTTCAAAATTAAGGTTTCTCCTTTTTAAATCCGATAAAGACTCATTCGGGTAAATTTTCATATTCGGGAGCCTGACATGAACGGACCCAACCGTTGAAATTTATTTTTCAAGTGTTCAGAGGCCTGGTTTTACGTGCATCTATCCACGTGAACCCGATCTAATCGAAGTCATTCTAGACACATTAAGCATTACTTAGCATATCCATTCTTAGGGTTGTTACATGTTTGGTCAAGTATTATGTGTTCTTTTTGGATGAAACTCGTGTGGTAGGACCTAAAGTCGTATACGAATATATTTGCGGTGGAAAAAGTCAGGTAAGATCCGTGGAGGACCACACGGGACCTAAAGGAGATCCCACCGCTTCATCTGATAATGCGAGCAGTGGAGTCAACAGACCCAACAACTTCAAGTTAACTCGCGACACAAACCCCGTCAATGTGTCTTATCGATTGATCCATTTGACCTGTAGGTTGGAGAGTTTCAAGTGCAAACCACGAGATCCCATTGACGGGGCATGGGTGAGACCACGGACCATCAATGCTGGCGTCGATGGGCTGCATTTCTCCTTCCAGCTTTCTGCTAAAGTTAACGGGTGAAGATGTAAATTCACCCTAAGACTATTGTTACGACCCAAAACGAGCCGCGACTGGCACTCACACTTACTCTCCTAGGTGAGGCGAACCAATCAAATCGCAAACCCCAAACATTGACGCAATATTTCAACGCATAGTTAACAAATATAATGCTGAAGACTCAAAACTCATTAAAAAAATCAATTAAATACCTTCTAAACTCATACTTTCGTTCCAAAATCTGGAAGTTCATCACATCAAGAACAATGTAGCCTCAAACTTCTAAGTCAAATAGTATCTTACGAACTAAAAAATGTAGACAGATGGGCCATGTCGGCGAACTTCAAGACATAAGGACGTGCGAAGAGATCCAAGCCCTACAGCTAGGATATAGCTCACCCTGAAATCTACGTGTCTGAACACTGGCTTGATTGAGGGGACGGTCGAGTCAACGGTGCACTTGCTGGGCACTCCCACTCCAGCACAACCCATAAGAAGGAACAAAAGTAGGGGTCAGTACAGGAACCCGTACTAAGTAAGGTATCATCGCCAACTCAAATTTAGAAAGCAATATATACTTCAAATAATATTATACAAATAACTCAATACTCAACAGGTGGGCTAACCAGTAAGTACAAGAACCAGGGGCACCAACATCAACGCACTCTATGATGACTCAATGCTTCCACTACACACATACTCATTTTGGGTGTTCATAGGTTTCTCTTCGAAATTGAGTATATTTTAAAACATGATTCAATGTTACTACTCCTCTCTTATTCTTATCGTGTCAGACATGACACTACTCCGTCCCCTAATACTACGTGGCGGAACATGACACCCGATCCCCCTAATACTACGTGTTCGCACTAGACCCTCCCGATCCCTAATACTTACGACTACGTGTCGGAACGTGACCTTCGACACCCTAATACTACGTGTCGAACGTGACTCCCGACCCCTAATACTACGTTTCGAAACGTACACCCGATCCCCTACATACTACGTGGTCGGAACGTGACAAGACCCGATTCACTAAATATCATTAATTTTATTTCATCAGTATTTGTTATGCCAATGCGTCATCTAAGTACAGGAGGATTCAAGGTAAAGTATTCAACAGTATCCAACCCTCTCTAATCCACCACAATTAGCACAATTACTCATCCAACCCTCAATAGCATATAGAAGACTTACAATACCACCCCAATACATATCATCGCTATTAAGTTTTACTATGAAAAGCATAAATCTATAACCTACCTCCATCCATCGCGAAGAATCGCAATCAACCAAGTTACTTCTCAATGACTTGCTTTCGCCTTCACTGCTCCTCTTTTCGCTCGCTCGTTCTCCCCCTCTCCTGTTTTTTTTTTATTTTTCCTCCGCCAATTGTTTTTCTTTAAGGCTCCTAATTATCATAAATCATTATAAAAGATAATAAAAGTAACCCACCATTTATTCAATGTTACTTTTCTTTTAACACCCAAGTAATAACTTGTTACACATCACCGGCAGTGTTCTATTTCATGATTTTTTCATGAATGGTTCAAAACACCCCTAAAAACTTTTAAGCATAATTCTGACCCAGTCGAGGTTAGCGTCGACCTGTGACGCCCCGACTGTCTATTACGTTCCGTTCCTGTATATCCGTCACACAGTTCAAAGAATTTAACTTTCTAAAAGGTTTTGACATCCTCTTATCTAAGACGGTCCGTGCTGCAGTTCTGTCGGCTGAGTTCAGAGAGTCGCTCCCAGTAAACCCGCAGATTGTTCGAGTTGAAGTGTTTTGAACAGAGGCCCTCAATGGTCCGTCATAGAATTACGGTACTCGCCTTATCCGTCGACCCCGTCGTTATTTCAACTTTTCTTTTGCTCGAACCGACTAAACAGTTGTTACAATCGATCCCATTAACCCGTCGTTCGTACATGTACCCCGAACGATCACAGATAGAAAAGAAAGGGAAGAAGAGTACCTGAACCTGTCAAAGATGTGGATACTTCCTCCTTGCTATCACCTCATTCTCCTCAATGACTCTTCACTGGCCGATTCCTTCATGAACTCTTATGGATGTGCAATCTCCTTTGATCTGAACTTGCGTACATCTCTAATCTAAAATAGAACAGGTCTCCTCCTCATGAAGAACATTCTCATCCAGCAGGACTGAATCCAAACGAATAAATGTAGTTTCCATCTCCATGTATTTTTCTCCATTCAAGCATAGATACGTGAAATACCGGGGTGCACGCTGAGAGCCTGGAGGCAATGTCATTCAAAGCCACCTCCATCCCCCACGCGCCTCAGGACTTAAAATGACCAATAACCTTGGGCTAAGCTTCTCCAACACACACAATCGCTTACCACACCGCATCAACCTTCCCTTTCATGGGCTAAACCTTTAGGCAGACTTGCTCACCCTCCATAAAATCCAAGTGCCTAACCTTTGCGTTCGTCTTCATATTCTTTCGCCTTTTTTGAGCTGCTAGAAGATTCTCCTGAATGAATTATAACTTATCTAAATATTCCCCAAAGATCGGTACCATCCCCAGTTCTCAACCTCAAAGTCGTCAAACCACCCAATGGTTGACTAACCTACATCTCCTCCCATAAAGTGCCTCAATGGGGGTCCCTACATACTTGAGTGATATTATATATGTAAATAAAACTCTGCTAAGGGCAGAAGTTATATCCCAATGACCACCCAATCTATTACACATGGCACGAAGGCATATCCTCCAACACCTAAATCGTTCGCTCATACTTACTCATCTGTTCTGAGGGTGAATGTCGGTATTAGATTCCACCTAGTACCTAATTCACGATGGGGGCCATGTTCTCCAACACATGAAGTAAATTGTGGGCGTCACCCCTATCTGATATGATGGGAAAGTGGGACTGCCATGCCTCGAACAATTACTGAGATATAAATTTTGGCTAACTTCTCTTGCGATTGTAAGTCATCTTGACTGGAATGGATGAGAAGACTTAGTTAACCTATCACAACATTACCCAATGGAGTCATACTTTTCCAATGTCTGGGGAAGACCATTATAAAATCCATTGCAATTCTTTCCGCTTTCTATTTCATGAATGGCATTTTCGAAGTGTTTCCGCTTGGCCTCTTGTGCTCAACTTTAACCCCTCCTGACAATTCGGGCATTGTGCACAAATCAACAAATGTCAGCGCTTAATCCTACTTCCACCAAACATTTGCTTAGGGTCATGGCGATACCATCTTGGTTGCACCAGGATGTATAGAATACCTGGAACCTATAAGGCCTCTGTAAGAATATGTGACATCACATTATCAAACCGGCGGCAGCACACATCCTTCCCTAATTCTCAACAAACGCTTCCTCATAATAATTATTGGCCCTTTAGCCTCTTCCTCGTAATATCATATCTCGAATTCAACTCAGCTTTCATTCAGTAAACATTTTCCCTTAATCTTTGCCTGAAAAGAAGATCTTGCCTCTAAACAGGCCAAAAATCCTCCCTTATCCATTACTTGTTCCACCCTCATAAAGTCAATTGCCAGAGTCCTGCCTTCTCTAGCCAATGGCGTCTAGAAACCGCAAGTGAGCTAAACCTTCCCATTCTCCCCTACCTTTCTACTTAAAGAATCTGCCACGACATTAGCTTTCCTAGGTGATACATAACCTATTATATCCTAGTCCTTAGTATTTCCAGTCCACCTCCTCGTGCTCCAATTCATCTTTCTCTTGCTGAGTAAAGACATACTGTAACTATGATGATCTATAGACTTCACACTGAACCCCATATAGTATTATGTCTCCATTGCTGTTATGCAACACTACTGCAAAACTTACTGCCAGCCAACTTAGCAATCATTGGGATGGATAGTTGCTTTCATGATTACTTGTAGTTGCTCCTCGAAGGCATAAGCAATTACATTCTTCTCACTGCATTAGGCACTATGGCACCAACAGAGTAAATGCATCACAATAACAATGATTCTTACCTTCTACGGGCAAGGTAAGAATTGGTGGCATTATTCAATTAGGTCTTGAGGTTCTCTGGATGCTTGCTTCACATTCGTCCTACCATACAATGGAACTTCTACTTTGTCAAATTTGTCAGTGGGAAGACCGAAGAAAATTCCCTACAAATCGACGGTGTATGCTATCAGGCTAAACAACAAAGCTCTGCTCCACCATCTGTAATTAGTAGGTCTTACCGGCAAATCTTCACTTGCTTCAATCTTGGAAGGATCCACATCAGTCCATCCTTCAAAACTACTTGCCCCAGTAAGGACACTGAATCTAAGTTCCAAAACTCACACTTGGAGAATGTGGCAAAAAGCTTTTCTCTCTCAACACTTCCAAACCATTTTCAAATGTCTTCTCATGTTCTTTCCTGCTCCTTTGAGAATACGCACAATCATCAATAAATACGATAAAAAAAGATCCCGATATGGCTTAAAAATCCCGTTCATCAGCTTGCATTACATAGCAGGGGTCATTCGTAAATATCCAAAAGACTTATACTAAGAAGTCATAATGCCCATCCAACCTTTCGAAAGGCGGGGTTTGATCACAGTCTGCTGCCGCGTATGTTAAATTATGATCACCAGAATCTCAATCGATCTTTGAGAAGGTACACCCCTGTAACTGATCGAACAAATCTCAATGCGAGGAAGAGGGATACTTGGTCTTAATAGCACCTTATCAATTTTCTGTAGTCTATGCACATTGAAAGTTCCAATCCTTCTTTGTCACAAACTAAAGACAAGATCACCCTAAGGGGTGCACTGGTCTAATAAGGCCTTTACCTAACGAAATCCTGAAGTTGGGCCTTTAACTCCCTTAACTCAGCTGGAGGCCATCCTATAAGGGGGATGAATGGGGCGAGTACGCCCTGTCTCCAGATCATACAAAAATCAATATCCCTATCCGGTGGCATAAAACCGAGGAAGGGCTGGTCAGGAAAACATCCGATAAAACTCCACAACTATCAGAACAGAGCAATCGAAGGTACTTTGGGAAGTATTCATCCCTGAGATGTTCCAAGAAGTATAAACCCCTTACTAACCATCCTCCTTACGGCAAAGAAAGAATAAAATACGTACTGCGGGGAATGTCAGTCACCCTACCACGACTAGTTGGACTGTTCTCAGGCTTGGCCATGTCAAGTCTTAAGCATGACAATCCACAGATTGGCAAAATTTTTGAGAGCAAAGTCATACCCATAATCACATCAAAATCAAACCCCATCTCTAGAATAATAAATCTACTCTGAGTATTGCTCACGCACAAAAAGTCACAAGCTCAGACCTATACATCCTCTCAAGCTATCACATCACACACGACTCACCCACAAAGAGTAGAGACAACTAATAGGCATGTCAAAATCAATCACAGTATAAATCAAGCACCTTTAGCAAAGAGGAAGATACATATGAAAATGTGGATCTTCCAGGATCAAATAAATACAAGATCATGCAATCACAGACCAAAAGATTACCTCTGTGATACAACATCAGATGTCTAATGCTTCAGATCTCCCGGGGAAAGCATACAATGGTCCCTATTCACCTGTCTGCCCGTTGCGCCCCTACATGTTGTGCTGCAGGAGTTCCAACTTGTCCCGCCACCCGGCTGATATTGTTCAACCATTACCTTGGGGCGCACCACGTCCTCCAGAATGGGCGGCCTCGTCCCATGACCATACGTCTCTACCTCTAATTATTGTGGTCTTTAACCTATTTTGGACAATCCTTCTAATAGTCAAGTCTCTCCACATCCATAGGCAATCTCTGGAGTTCAAGCATAGGTCTCTGTGAGATGACGAAGTTTGGGGATAACCTCGAAACTTAGAGAAATTTTGACTGGTCTGTGGCGATGACCCCCTGCTATAGCCTGTAGTAAGACTGAATAGGTCGGGGCTGGTACCTCCTAAACCTGTTCTCCTGGAGTAAAACCACTAAATCGCCTCCGTACGGAACTTCTTCCATTTCGACGGCCGTGTGAAGTTGTCTTGCTTGCCCAAACCCTCTACGCTTATTACAAGTCAACCACTTCCTGATAGGATTTTGCGGCAACGCTACCTGTAGAAGGCGGGTATGCAAATCTTCCTCAATCCTTTCAGAAATGCGGGGCTAATCCGCGCTTGTGGACTGAAGCAAAGTCTGGGTGGATACTGGATATGGCTACGAAATTTAGCCGCATAACAGTAATAGACATCCTGGCCTTGGCTCTATACTCATGGACTCACCTGCTTCTCTTGTACCCACATCAATGTCGCGGGGTATATTACTTCCTCATACACAAGCTGGAGAATGATGCCTAAGTTCATAGGATTTCCTGTCTGGTTGACACTCACGACGCCGCCACCAAACATTTTGGGCATTCCTGAAACGGATAGTGTCACAAACTCAACCCGCGAATCGATATCTATGTCCATCTATGTATCCCGGGCAGTCTTCATGACAATCAACCAGAAACATAAGGCATCCTCAGATTCAGGCACCCCTTAAAGACTGGAGGTTTCCAACTTTAAGAAGATTTAGTGAAGTTTCAGCTGATCACTTGTCATTGTGGGCCCTGTAGTCAATCGAGGAAACGTGCCTACTTACAATGAGGATCCATTCGGGGAGCCACACAGCTGCATGTGTACTCCAGCGAAACCTGAGTGCTGGTGCAGAAAAACACGGGGTGTCTGCCTTGATCAGATAACCGCTAAGATAAGTTAAAGAACCTGGTTTTAATGCATCTGTAGGGTAGGTAAACTGGGTGGTAATTCTCATGCCTGCACGTGCTCATTTTCCCTTCCTTACCCTCTCTTCTACTACCTCATCGGATTCGGACTAGCCCTCATCAAGTTCGTGGATGAGTCCCTCCCTATAGCTAGCTGACCAAGTTCTCGCCTCGTACTCTCTAAGAGCTCCTCCTGCGACGCTCCCTACCTACGACCTCTTGCCACTGCCACGCTCGGAGCTACTGTCCCAATGTTGGCTCAGACTGCAGCCTTGTCTTGCCGGTGCTGGTGTTTTACAGCAGTTGTTGTTCTAAGGCTCTAAACCATCTGGCGAATAGAGTGGGATGTCAAGATACGTCAATTGTTCAGCCTAGATACCAATTGGACCCAAGTATAGTAGCGAAAGGAAGAAATGATATGGAGTTTTCCCTAAAGTCCTATAGCCTTAAAAAAAAAGTAAGGGTGTCTCCCTAAACCGTTCCTCAAGACTCTACTAGACTCGTTCTTGTGTGATTAGAAAACTAACCTAAAGCTCTATACCAGTTTGTCAGCGACCGCCCAAAACAGGCCGCGAGTGGAACTCCACCCTTACTTCTCCTAGGGTGGCGAACCAACAAGTCCAAACCCCATACATTTACCAATATTTCAACCATATTGAACAAAATATAATCGAAGACTCAAACCTCAATTAATGCGAAAAATCAATTAAATCATCTAAAACTCATACTGTATCGTTCCAAAAATCTTGAAGTCATCACATCAAGAACGTCTTCCTTCAAATCTAAGTCTAAGAGTATTTAAGACTAAAATACTTTGAACGATGGTCCTGTCGAACTTCAAAGACATCAAAGACGTGAATAAGAGCAATCCATACGCCCGAGCTGGAATAATGGCTCACCTCTGAAATCTAAGTGCTGAAGACTAGCTAGATTGAAGAGCGAGTCGAAGTCACTGGTGCACTTGCGCACCTCCACAAACAATAGAGGAAATAAAAGTAGGTATAAATACAAGAACTCGTACTAATAGGTATCATCGCCAACTCAAAATAGAAAGCATATATATCAAATAGTATTATAAAATCAACTACAATACTCCGCAGGTGGCAACAACAATCAAGAACCATGGGCACAGCAACATCAATCGCACCTATGAGGACTCAATCCTCCACACCATACTCAGTTGGGACATAGGTTCTTCGAAATTTAGTATATTAACATGATTCAAGGTTACTTCTCTTATTCTTTCGTGTCGGACGTGACACTCTATCCTTCCTTCCCCTAATACTACGTGTCGGAACGTGACACCTCATCCCCTAATCTACTGGCGGAAAGTGCGCACTCAGATCCCCTAAACTAACGTGTCGGACGTGACTCGACACCGCGTCCCCTAATACTACTTTTCGGAACGGACACCCTGATCCGGCCTAATACTTGACAGTGTCGGAACGTGAGACCCGACCCTAATTACTACATGTCCGGAACGTCAACACCCTATCCGCTAATCTCATTAATTTTATTTCAGCAAGTCTTCGTGCTGCCAAGGGCGTCTCTTAATAGAGAGGATTCAAGGTTAAAGATTCAACTATCAATAGTCTAATCCCACCACTCAATTACCAAGTACAACATACAAACCTACAATCAAGCCGATATAGCGACTTTACAATACCACGCCAATACATATCATCGCATTAAGAGTGTTTACTATGAAATAGCATAAACCTATCGGCTACCTCCACCACCGAAGAATCGCAATCAACAATTTACGTCTCAATGCCTTTGCTTTCCTCTTCGGGCTTCTCCCTTTTCTCTCGCTCGTATTCGCGCTCACTTCCCACTCCTGTTCTTTTTATTTGCCTCTCCAAATATTCTTTTTCTTTTACTCCTAATTCTCATATCATCAATATAAGATGATAAAGTAACCACTATTTATTTTCAAGGTTCTTTCTTTTAACCCCAAGTAAATAACTTATTAATTTACCCCCACTAATTTATGAGTTGTTCCTGAGTGGTCCAAAACACCCCTTAAAACAATTAGCAGAATTCCACCCCGTTTAGGTTATGCCGCCTGTGGACGCCTGTCGTGTCTATGACGTCCGTCCTGGCAGTCCGTCACAAAGTGCAGAGAATTTACTTCTAAAGGTTGTGAGGCGCCGTCGTCTCTACGACGTTCCGTTCTGCAGTTCGCATCTCGGAGTTCCGAGATTCGCATCCCAGTATCCAGGCCCAGGATTTAGAGTTGAAGGTTTTGGAACGATGCTCTCACGGTCTGTCGTGGGCCATGACTGTACGTGCCTGATCCGTCGACCAGTCAGTGATTTTAACAAAAATTCTACTACTGCTCGAACCGACTAAACAAGTTGTTACAACTATATAAGTCACTTGAAGGTTTTTTTGAGTGTTTGTGGGTATTTGAAGTGTTTATAGGTCATTGAACTCTCATTATTATCCTAACACCTAAATAAAAACATTTTCCCTCCAAAATTTCCTCCAAAAACCTTCATAAGAGTTAAAGGTTTACATGGAGCTGGAAGATGGTTCTTCAATGGAGTTTGTTCTTCAATTATCATCGGGTTCTTATAATAAGGTGTGTTAGTTCTTCATATAAGTCTTTCTATAAACTTAGAACCAATTTCAAAGATGATTTCTAAAGATTAAAAAAAAAGATGAAAAAGTCTAATTTCTAGTCTAAGTCATGGTTTCTTGCATAAATTGTTTTCAAACGTTTATATACGATGTTATTGATGTTTAATAGATGTTGTCCAATGATATTCTTCATGAACCTTTCACATTAACAATCTCTCAATTTGACTAAAATATGGGTTATATTATTATTCTTTGAGATTAATGAATTCATATGTATATAGTTATGGGATTTTGATTCATGTATATATTATGATTGATTGAGTTATAGGATTTTTCAATTTGATCAATTGAGTGTTGAATAATATTATATGTTTTTAATATTAGGCTTATTGAATTGATATTGTCTTAAGGCTTGTGATTTCTAATGTAGTTTCTATGGGCTATCTAATGATGCAATAAATGTATTCAATTGATATCTACGTTGTATTATATTAATAAGTATGTAATTAATTGACCTAGTTGCATTGATTATTAATATAATTGTATTGAATTATTTGTTATGGACATGTGTAATGATATCGAATTGTATGTTTAGCCTTGAAATTAAAGTGGTAAGATGGGGTGGGGTATGATGCCCTAATTCCATTTATTTCATGTTAATTAGACTATAAATTTCTTGTGATTTGTATGGTACACTTATGGTGGCGGGGTTTATGTGAATTGATGTGGCCTTGTCGCCGTTACTTTATGCAATATGATGATCATGGACTTGTCGGCACTACTTGAAGTATCATAATGATTTCTAGAGTCGACTTATGTGAAATAGGATTGTATCTATGTACATGTGAAGTATTATGATGGTATGTGTTCTTTCTATGTATATAAGGAAATCATGTAGACTATGGCATGCCTATATGTGTAGTCTTAGGGTTGATGCATGATTTTACCTTAAATATATGATTCTATAATGGTTATATTAATGATGATATGATAGTAATGATGACTTAAAGATTATTAGAGTTATTTCTATGTGCTACTAGATTAACATGTATTATGAGTTAAGTGAAATATGTGGTGTCTTTTCATGGTTTACTTGTGTCCCTTACTTGATGTTTGTATGAATATGAATATGTGATGTCTTGACATAGGATGTTAAAGTATCTTTGTCTTGAATGTATGAATGATATGTGAGTCCTTTCATGACGTTAAGAGGGTGCTTTATGTGAAAGGTTAAACCTAGTGTTAAGGTTATGTATGTTGAATTCGAAAGACGTAATGGTATCCTTTAAAGTAAAGGAATTATAGACTTAAGGTTAATTTGTTGGAACAAGATCATATTAATCCTTAGAAATGTCATCATGTGCTTCTTGTCGCTATTGTGAGGTAGCCCTAGTGGACCTTTCTTTGTTAGGGTAAATGTGATTGAGTTATGAACATGATGTGGAACCCAAATGTATGAACCGTTAATGTGAATTACTCTCTAAGAATGATGGGTAGCACCGAGTAAGTATGGTAAGGGTAGTAGTCTAGTTAAGTATGAGACTAGATTACAAAGCATGCCCTTAAGATTCCTTAACAATGTGTATACATGGGATATGTCCGAGTTCTATAATTGATAAGTAAAACACCCTCATCAGAGTAGGTTAGAAATCTAGAGTCAATGTCTTGCTACCATGGTCTATATCAGTTATAGTTTATTCTCATCATGTTGGGTACCTACTAACATTAGATATATTCTTTGAGGTTTAGGTGTTAGTGTGGGAGGCTATCTAGACATTGCACAATAGGCTTTAAAGGGTTTAGTGAGAGTCCCTAGGTCTTGTCCAAGACCATTACTTGAATGTCCTTTATGTGTTTGCTGTCTCTTATCTGAACAGTGATTTATGTCTAAAGTAAAGAAAAAACTCTTTAAATGAGGTAGTAGTACTTATCTAGAGTAGTTAATGGTGTGTTATGTAAGTGTGAAGGGGGAATCTATGAATGGTACTTTCTTATATTAACTAGATAAGTCTTAAGAAGACTTAGTAGGGAAGTTGGTTGATATCTAGGACCATGATCTAAACCCTTAGGCAGTATAAGGATTAGCTTAAGGAATCTTGAAGAGGTCAATCATGCACGTTATCTTCTTTATTTACTTAATTAAGTCTTTTGATATCCTTTGGAACAAGAATGTCATATTATCATGTGTTTTGTTTATTAAGTGAGAATAATTTGATTTTAACTAGTATATGGGATCTCTTAAGTTTGTGTGAAAGGGATTGTATGGGTGGTCGATTCACAACTCACTCAAGTGAACCTTAGAATCACCTTTGGTAGAAGGATCTCATGTTCATATGTTTGATGTCTCTTAAATGTATGTTGATATCATTATGGGTTGTCTTAAGGATTGTTTAGGTATGCTTAGAAAGGTTGTATGGGCGGTCTCTTTTTGTATTACTTAAGTGAGTCTTACGATGTCCTTAAGTGAGGGAATTATATGCTAAAAGGTTTGCAAGGTGAAGTTAAGGAACTTCACAGTACAACAAAGTGACTTCACTGTACAGTGAAGTGACTTCACTGTAATGTTTTCCAAAAAATGTGATAATTTCTTAAATGATTTCTTATGTTTTTTTCTATGTTGTAAAATATTGTTCTTATGATTATATTATTATTTTTAAATGAAAATTCATGAAAAGCATGCTATTTACTAAATGTCCCTTTTTCATGGTTTTTGCATGGCTTCCATACTTAGTACATGTAATGTGATAACCTCTTCTTTCCCTATTTGACTAAAGTGTAGGAAATTGGAAGTCTTTATGTGCCACGGAGGATGGATAGGTTTCTATGGCTTTTAAGATGATGTATTTGTGAGTTCTCATTGATTCGAGGACAATATCCACAAATTCATATATCTTAGTATTTACTTTTATGTCTTGTATGGGCATCGTCCCAAGTATTGTAAACTCTAAAGTTTAGATGGTTCAAGTAGATATTGTAAAGGTTTAGTGTTTTAAATGAAACTCTTTCGCTTGCGTATTGTTTATTGAAGAGTTCTTCATGTGTGAAGAATGTTTTAAATTTTTACTCATTTTTAGAATGTTTATTATTCAATGAATGATATGAGACACTTAGATGATATTTCTTGAAGTCTCATTTGTCCTCTGACGATGCAAGGATGCTTTAACTTCTAGGGTGTACGACCGTGTCGTGACAAATTTGAAGGTTAAAGTTTTGTTTTAATATTTTTAGTTTAAGGTATAAGTCATAGGTTTTACTTTTTTTGAGTTTTCTAAGGTGTAGAATATTTTATTTATTCCTTATAAACATCAGATCTTAATGTTTTATGGTTTAGGGGTTTTTAGGGTTGTGCTTCAAAGATTTTTTAGGGTTTAGGTCTAAGGTATAGAGTTTTTTTTTGTGTTTTTTAGGTTTGGGGTTTACAAGTTTTTAGGATATAAGGTTTAGAGCTTAGTTTGTAGGGGCTCTAAATTGTTTTAGGGTTTATTTTAGGGATAATTCTATTTAAGGTTTCTAAATTTTCAAGATTTTGGATATCATAGAGTTTTAGGAATAGTATTTAGAGTTTTTGGATAGGTTTAGGGTATAGGATTTAGTGTTTCTTAAGGTTTAGGGTATAGCATTTGTGACAGTTTTATATTTAGAATTTATGATTTTAGGTTAGAGTTTATGGTTTAGGGCTTAGTGTATTGTTTTTGATTTTAGGTTAAGGTTTTTATGTAGGATTTAAGGCTTTAGGATTTTGGGTCTTTTGGATTAAGATTCTTCTGTTATTTTTATATATTTAAGATTTTTGATTATTTGGTTTGCCTAAGTTATTATGGTTTATTGTTTTGGGATTTTTAAAGGGATTTTAGGGTTCTAGATTTAAGAATAAGGTGTTAGAGTTTTTTTTTTGTGTATTTTAGGATTTAGAATATATAATTTAGTCATTTATGTCTTTATAATTAAAAAAAAAATTATTTAGGTGTTTTAGGTTTTTTTTGAGTTTTTATGGTTAATTGTTTCTAAGGATTTTTAGGGCTCGGGAGTAGCACTTAAGGTTTTTTGTGTTTTTAATGTTTAGTGTTTAAGAATTTTTACTTTTTAGCGCTTAGAACATAGTGTTTTGTAGGAGTGGGTTATTTTGTGTTTTTACGATATAGCATACTCTATTTAGGGCTCTGTAAAGGGTTTATAACTTAAAAGTCTTTTTGATATAGAGTTTTTTCGGGTTTTTGGTGTCTTCAAGGATTAATGCTTTCTTAGAGTTTTTAACATTTAATTGTTTCATAGATATTTTTTTGTGTTTTTTAATTTTAGGGTTTACACATTTTACGATTAGGAGTTTAGTGTATATGGTTGTAGAGTTTAACTTTATTAATGTTATTTTGGGGTATAGATGAGTTTTTTCTAAACTTTAGGGATTAGAGTTTTAGATTTAAAATTTATGGTTTTAGGTTTAGGTTTTTTTTTAGGTTAAGGGTTTTGCATAGGTTTTTAGTGCTTAAGGCTTTGGTTTTTCTAGGTTTAGGTTTTTTAGGAACTTATAGGTTTAGGGTATAGAACGTAGAGTTAATTTTTGTTTCTACGGTTTAAATATACGATTTAGATATTTATAAGGTTTATAACTTAGTGTTTTTTAGGTTTAGGGGTTTTGGGATTTCAGGATTTTTATGGGTTAAGTGTTTGATAGGGTTTATGATTTAAATCTTAGGTTTTATTTCGTATTTTTTGTAGCGACACTCACAATGAAATAGGTCTAAGTATAGCATCGATTGTGTTTCATGAGTTAATAACGTGTTAAAATAGTGAAATTTAGTGTTAGAGGCCAGTTTGTTATGTTTAGAACTCAAACGTCAGTGAAAACAAAGATGTTCAAAAATCAGCCTTATTTGTGCTAGTGTGTCCTTGTATGTTGTATTTTTATTTATGTGTTGTTTGTAATTTAAAAGTAGTGGGCTTAACCCTAAAACGTAGAAGAACATGTTATGGGTCAATACGTCCGGTTATGACTGCCCAAGGACCGCCCTAGGGTTACTTGAGGTGGAACCAACCTTGGGCCAACAATATTCCCAATGTAGTCAAATTTGTTGTTTCGTGACACCATTCCTTGTCACGGACTTGGTAAACCTTGGACAATACTTTTGGTCCACATCGCGGATACAACAGGGACTCTACAATATTGAAATTTATATTCAAAATATCTTGTGTGAATAGCTTCGTTTCGCGGGCTTATTTCTCGATGATAATTCAAAAAATTTAAGTTAAGCTTTGACTTGTCCAAAAAGGTTCAATTGGTGTATGGGTATTTTAGGTATTATGGGGGTGTTTTATATATTTATTTTAGGTAATCTTACACCCATTATACTAATCAAAAATCCGAACCCTCAATTAAAATAAAAAATTTAGGTTCTCTCCCTTCTCTCTAAATTCTCTGTCCTAGTTGAATCGTCCTTAGGTGAACTTCAAGCTCTAAGGAAGAAGAACAAATTCTTCATGTTTCTAGCCCTAATCTCATGGGTTTTTTCATATGAACATATGATAGTTTATCCTTGATTCTTCTTTCGTTCAAGGAGCCCATTCGAAGGCATCTTACAAAAAAGGTTTCAAACTCATAATTCTTCCATTTTGAACTCTAAGCATGGGTATGTGCATGCATTTTCTCAACTTTTAACTTATAATGTAGGTTTAATGTATATGATTAGATAATGTTCGAGTTGTGTTTCATTATGCTGTATTGTGAATATTTACCCCCCTTATTATGATTATTATGTAGAATATTGGGAAAAGGTAGAAAATTTTTTGATAAAGGGTAAGTTGGTTCATATTGTTTAGTTCTTATTGTCTAATGACCTAGAGTGGTATGGTCCACCTTTTGTGGAAGTGTTTATTTGAAGTAAATGAATATATATGTGTTTAATGTGTTTATGTACTTGAAGGAATAACATTTGAAGTAAAGCGATGATTATGATGTATATGCATGATATGTCATAGGAAGTTTGAAAGTATACCTTGAATATGTTATGTCCAAATAAAGTATATTTACATGTGAAGCATGATAGCGTGTTATGACGAATATAGGTATGAACATGTTAGAAGTCAATGTTTTGGCAATAGGTGATTATGTGAAAGGTGTGCTCACATGTACTCAGACACACACTTTGATTGTACAAATGAAGTTAATGAATGGAAATAGGGGATGCAGGGTAGACCCTCTTCGTGAATAGAGAAGAAGTTTCTAGAAGATTTCCTATTATTCCTAAAGACCTCTAGAAAAGAAAAGGGGAATTTTAGGGAGAACACTCTTCCTGAGTTGAGATGATGTGTTTAGTAGCAACCTTACTACTCACAAGAGCTTTCTAAGATAGGTTGGAGCTTTGATACTCTTCATGAGTTGAGATGGGGCATTAAAAAGTTACATCTAGGGATAAATACTCTTCATTGGTTGAAAATGTGGTGCTAAATAGTTATCCCTTAACCTATACACAAATAATGTTTTTGACTCCGTGGAGGAGTTATGCTTGGCACTGAGATGTTTTGAAAAAGGGGTGGGTACACTTCGTGAGTAGAGATGGTGTATCTAATGTAACTCTTGAGATGAGTGATCCTTGTTAGTTGAGAATGAGTTACTTAGAAGAAATCTCATTATCCCAAAACTACTCGCCCGTAGAGAGATAGCTACTGGGGAATCCATTTAAAGGCTAAGAATATGATCGTACATTTGGAAAGTGGAGATCTCTCATCTAATAAGGTTTAATACTGGGTTTCAGTTTCTAGCTCTCATGGTCTATGTCGGTTAAAGATATCCCCCAATAATGAATGTAAATAAACAAAGTCTTCTTAAGGGTAAACTACTTATGGTAAGTGGTGGAATTGGACGCTATCTTTCCTTTGCAAAAATAGAAATTTGAAGGGAGTCATAATGTGTCCTTATATGAAAATGTATGAATGGATCGTTATATGATCTTAACGAAGTAATGTGTCTTTATGTCTAATGTTACAGAAGAATGTTGATATTATGTTTTGTATGATGAAAGTTATGCATATGATAAATGTAATGTTCCTAGTCTAAGGGGATTCCTAATGAGAACTAAGTGGAAGTAGTAGTATGGGATTCTACTTAAACATTGCAGTTTGTGTAACTTGGGGTTTGTCTTGGAGGATGGTCTTTATGTGAAGTTCCTAAGTGCATGGATGTTCTTGTAGTGTCGTAGAAATGAATGTTGACTTTTGAAATGAAATGAATCATACTTACCTGTCGAAAAGTATGAAAGCTTTACCTTATGAGTTAAATAATTATCCCTATGATGTTTCGAAATTGATTCATGAAGGTTTTACTAAAATAACATGAAAGGTTTATTTAAACTAAATTGTCCTCTTTTGCAGTTTCTCGCATAAATTTCATAATTCAGATACCAAGTGTTGGTAATAGGTATGAAATTATGCGAATCTCATACTCTTTTATATTTCTAAAAGTATAGGTGGAAGGCAAGTGGAGGTTTCTTAGAAGGCAAAGCTTGGGATGTTTATTCTCTCAAGATTGGTATGTGACCTAATATTAGTCGTGGACTAGGACGATTACACTATTGAGTTTCTTTCGTTTAAGAACTGTATAGATTTAGTATGTTTTATTTCAAATGTAAAGTTCTTTTACCCTAAGATATTAAGATGTGTCTTTAAGTTGGCTTGTGATGATGAGACTTGTTCCTTAGTTTTACAAAATAGTTTCTTATTATAACGATCATTGTGAAAAGTTTTAATTCTGCACTAATTTTCATAATTATGTAATTAATGATAGCTAAGAGGCTTGTGTATGACCTTTATGAGGTCAATTATGTCGCGTAACGACTTGGGGGTGCTCCACGGTTTTACTTTTTAATGTTTAATGTTTACAAATTTTTAGAATTTATTGTTTAGAGTTTATGATTTTTTAGGGGGTTCCAATTTTTTATTGGGTTTCTTTTAGTTTTTATAGGATTTAATGTCTGAGGATTTAGGTTTTGAGTTTATTAGGTAGGATCCTTTTGTATAGGGAGGGAATAGAATTTTTTTAGGTTTAGAGGGGGAGGTTTTGGTAGAATGTTTCTAAGATTTTTCGGATTATGTTAAATCCATCGGGTTTTTGGTTGTTAGGCAATAAATCGGTGTTTTGTTTTGTTTAGATTTATTTTACGGCTTACAATATTTAGGGTTCTTAAGGTTTAGGGTTTTTTGTTCTTAGGGTTTTATATTTTTTATGCAGGGTTGAAGGTTTGGGTTTTGAGTTTAGGGATGATCGGTTTTATTAAGTTTAGTTTTTTATATTGAGGATTTTGTCTTGGTTTTAAGACTCTAGGGATTTCGATTTTTAGGTTAATGTCTTAGTTTTTTTTTTTTTTTTTTTGGTTAGAATATATGATTTAGGGCTTTATAAGGCTCATAGATCAATGTTTTTTGGGTTTAGATTTTTTTGGGGGTTAAATGTTCCATATGTTTTTTTAGACTTTAGGGATAAGGGTGTAGTGTTTTTTTTTGTGTCTTCTAGGTTTAGGGCTTAGCGATTTTTTTAAGGTAAGGATTAAAGGATTCAGATAAGGGTTTAAGGTTTATTGTTTAGGGGTCTTTTAGGTTTAGAATTTTTGTTAAGTGTTTTGTTATGGTTTTGAAAGGGTAATGGGGATTGGTTGGTGGGTTTTGAGGATTTGGGGTAAAAATGATTTAGACGATCGCATTACCATTAGTTTTTTATGTGTTTTAGTGTTTACCATATACAATTTAAGGCTATATATGGTTTAGATTTTAGAGATTTTTAGGTTTAGTTCTTTTTGGGTTTTCGATAGTTTTAATGTTGAAGGTGTGTTTAGAATTGAAAGCCCTAGGTTTTTTTTTTTTTTGTGTTGTGCAGAAAATAGGGCTTATGGATTTTTAGGATTTTAAAGTTTAAAACTTAGGTGTTTTTATGTGTTTTTACTTTTTCAATGGGTTATTTTTGTTTACAAGAGTTAGTAAGGTTTAGATTTTATTTTAAGATGTGAGGTTCTAAAGCTTTAGGGTTTTCGATGGGTTTCTAATGGATTTAGGGTTTATTTTACTGTCTATAGAATTTAGGGTTTCTTAAGGTGTATTGATTAGGGTTTATTATTATTTGGGGTTTTAGGTTAGGTTGGTTTTAGGTTAAGGGTATTGCATTAAGGGTTTTAGGATTAATGGTTTTGGTTATATAAGGTTATTGTTTTAGGGTATTATAGGTTTAGGTTTTAGGTATTAATGGTACTTTTGTTTTTTTTGGTTTTAGCATATACAGTATAAGGTTTTGTAGGATGTTGAGCTTATTATTTTTATATTAAGGAATTAGGTATTTTAGGGATAACTTGTTTTTTCAGAGTTCTTGTTGTTTTTTTAGGTTTAGGGTTTTACAATTTTTTAGGATTAGGGATTAAATCTTAGGGTTTGTAAAGGATTTTATAAAATGATTTATAGGATTATTTTAGGGCTTTCAAGGATTTTGACGTATCTTAAAGAGTGTAGGGTTTTGGTTTTTTTTTTTTTTGGTTTCTTAGAGTTTTAGATTTTAGATTTGTGCTTTGTTTAGGTCTTTTTTTTTTTTTTTTTTGACATCAGGTCTGACTCACCGGTTGTTTATTAAATTGTGGATTATAGAATTATAGATTTTTTCTTGGTTTGTTTAAAGTTTGGGGGGCTTGGGTTTTTAGGTTTAATGTGTTTATAGGATTTTTAGTTAAGGTTTAGGTTCTTATAGACTTTTTTTTTGTGTTTTTTTAGGGTTTAAAACATATATGATTTAGGGATTCTATAAAGGTTTAGAGCTCAAAGGTTTTTGGATTTAGTGGTTTACTTAGAGTTAAGTGTTTCATAAGTTCCATTAGACCTAGGGCTAAGCGGTATTTGATATTTTTTGTGTTTTTTCGGTTTACTATTTAGTGTAGTTAAAGTATTCAAAGGTTTTAGGAGATTAGGATTCTTATGGAGGTTTTAAATAGATTTAGAGAGTTTTTTTAGTGGTTCATAATGTTGAACATTTAGTGGTATTCTTTTAATGGATTTTTGCGCTTTATATGATGTTTTAGAGTTTTTTTAAGTTTTAGTGTTGTAAGGATATTTACGGTTTTCATAATGTTTATGATTCAGGATTTCTTAGGGACCTCCCCTTAAGGTTATGATTTATGTGTAGGTTGTAGTTTTTGGTTGTAGGGCGATTGTATCTTTATGTTTCTTAATTCATGTAAGACTTGATATAGGTTTTAAGGCTTTGGGATTCTTTTGGGTTAAAAATTTTTATGGTTTATAAATTCATAGGGTTTTTTGGGTTTTTTGGTAATTGTTTTATCTAGGTTCTGAACATTTAAGGTTTTGTGATGTGTTTACGGTTTTTTAGTTGTTATAGGTTGAGCGAGTAGGGGAGTAGCGAGTAGGAGTACGGTCTTAGAGTTTTATTTTTTGTCATGTGTGGTTTTAAGTTTAAATAGAACCAATTTAGGCGATTATTGGGATTTTAATATTATTTAAAGTTTTTCAAGTTTGAGAAGTTTTCCAATCTAGGGTGTTTTGGTTTGGGTTTTTATGGTTAAGTGTTGTGTGTTCTTCTTTCTAAGGGTTTTTAGGGTAGGGCTAATTGGCACTTAGGGTGTTGTAGGGTTAGTGATTAGCGGTGTCTTGTCGGAGTATGGAAGGGGTTTATTGGATTATATGTTAGGGTTTATAGGAATTTAGGGTTATCTCTAAAGATTTAGGATTTAGGATGTATTGGGATTAAGTTGTTTTAATTTAGGGTTTAGTGTTTAGTGTTAGGACGTATTAGTGCTAAAACATATTGATGTTTATGGTTTCATTGCTTTGGAGTGTTTAGGGTTGGTTATTTTATTGTTTTTTTAGGGTTATTCGATCTAACATATACGATTTAGGGCTGTTTATAGGGTTTTGTTTTTGGTATTTTTGTATTTGTTGTTTGTAGCTTGTTGTTGTTAGTGCTTATAAATGTTTATCTTTAAGTCGTTTAGGGTTTTGAAGAGGTTCCTTTTTGGGTATTGTCATCGTAGGTTGTTGTGGATGTAAGGATTTTGTATTTACGGATGAAGATTTACTGTTGTACGGCGATTTGAATACTTAGGTGGTTTTTTTCTTTTATAGGATCAAGGGTTTCTTAATGTTTAGGGTTTTAGTTTTATGATTTATGGTTCTAAGTTAGGGATTTCGGTTAAGGGCTTTGCGTTATTTTTAGGTTAGTTTTTTTTAATGGTTTTATAGATTTAAGGTTTAGGGTTTTCTTGTTTTGATGGATTTAGCATATACGATTGAGGGTTTTCTAGGTTATAGAGTTTAGATTATTTTTTTATGTTTAAGGGTGTTAGAGATTTTAAGATTTTTTAGGGTTGCTAATGATTAAGTGTTTCTTAGTGTTTTGTTCGGTTTGAGGTTTTAGGACTTAGGTTTTTTTTTTTGTGTATTTTAGGTTATGGTTTTACGAATTATTAGGATCTAGAAATTCAAGCTGAGGGTTTTGTAAGGGCTTGTAATGGTTTTTAGGGTTTGTAGGACTTAAGGTTTCTTAAGGTTTAGAGTTAGGTTTAAGGTTTATTTATAGTTTTGGTTGTATTAGGGCTTCTAATGTTAGGGGATTATAAGTGTTTTATTAAGTTTTTGAGTGTTTTAGTTGTTGTTTGGTTTAGGTTAAGGTTTTGATTTAGTTGTTGGTTGTTAGGGATTTTGATTTTTTTTTGTTAAGGATTGGGGATTGTATAGATTTTAGGTTTAGGGCATAGGGTTTCTTTGTGAGGTTATTGGGGTTTTAATATATAAAATTTAGGGTTTTTTATGGTTAACATTTTAGAGGCTTTTCGGTTAAGTTGTTATTTGATTTTCTAAGGTTTGTAATGACTTAGTGTTTGTTAGAGTTTAGTGCTTAGGATTTTTTTGTAATATTTAGAAACAGGGTGTATGAACTTTTAGGATATAATGGTTTCAAGATTAGGGTTTTTAGGTGTTTTGTGGGTAAATAAAAGTAAATTTATTAATCACCAACTGGTATTTACAAAGCATAACAAACTAGATCACATTTTTTGTTCAAATACACCAAACTCAAGGAGATAAAACTTCAACTAAACCTAAGTTTTTGAAGCCTAGAACTCATGGCCATAGGAGCCTTCATACAATCTGTATAAGTTATCGCTTTTGAATAATAATCAATATTTCTACTTTTATCTTCAATGATTCTGTGATTTCTTTCTCTCCATGCTAGATTGACTCAATTTCGCATACATTAGTATAAACATTTGTGCAGTGAGAGTGTTACCTCTGGCTTTCCGTATGATCCTCTTCATCTGATTTTAGGGTTTATTTTAGGGCTTTATAGCCTCAGGGCTTAATGTTTCTTAGGGTTTAAGGAATACGATTTAGTGTTTTTTAATAGGATATAGGCTTTAGGATTTCTGGGGTTTTAGAATTAGGATTCATGGTTTTATTTTTATGTTTCGGATTTTAGGCTACTAATTTTATCAGGATTTTAATGTTTTAGGGGTTTGGGTCTGTTGGATTAAGATTTTTTATGGTTTTATAAATTTAGGGTTTAGGTCTTATATTTTTTTTTCTATTTTTAAGGTTTATAATATACAATTTAGGGATTTATAGGTTTTAGAACTGAGAATATTTTTAGTTAGATGTTTTGGGTTTCTTTAAAAAAAAATTGGTTTCTTAGAGCTAGGGATTATTGCTTAGGGGTTTTGTGTTTTTAAGTTTAGTATTTATGAATTTTACTTTTTAGGGTTTTGTAGGATTATGAAAAGAACTTTAGTGTTTTTTTAGGGTTAATCTGGTATTTAGGGTTTCTTAAGGCTTATGTTTTAGGATTTAGGGTTTTAGTTTAGGATTTAGGGCTTAGTGTAAAGGCTTTAGGGCTTTGGGTTTCTTAGGCTAGGATTTTTGGATGGTTTTATAGGTTTGAGGTTTAGTTATGAGGTGTTTTTTGTGTGTTTTAGGATTTAACATGCATGATTTAGGCCTTTATAGGGTTTAGGCCTTAGAGTTTTTCAGGTTTAATTTATTTATGATTTTTAAAGGATTTTTTGTGTTTTAAGCTTAATATTTATTGATATATAATCTTGGGTTTAAGGATGATGGTTTTGTAGTGATTTTTAATGTTTTAGGGTTTATTTTAGGGTTTATATGATCTACGGTTTCTTATGGTTTAGGTTTTTCATTTAGGATTTAGAGTTATAGGCTAGGATTTTATGTTAAGGGATTTGCGTTAATTTTATGTTATTTTTTTTTATCATTTTATAGGTTTAAAATTTAGGGTTTTTTTGTTTTGGGGAATTTAACATGTATTGTTGAGGTCTTTATATATTTTAGAGCTTAGTTTTTTTGTGTGTGTTTGAGGGTTATATAGATTTTTGGAATTTTTAGGGTTCTTAATAATTTAAGTGTTTCGTAGGATTTTTTAGGTTTTAGAATTTAGGGATTAGGTTTTTTGTGTGTTTTAGGTTTTTAGGTGTACCAATTTTTAGGACCTACAGTTTGAAGCTTAGGGTTTTGTAAATGTTCTTAAAGGGTTTCAGGGTTTGTAATATAATGTTTTTCCAGGTTTATACTTTAGGTTTTCTTAGGGTTTTAGGTTTTAGGTATATCTATTTTTATGATTTACAGTTTCAAGCTTAGAGTTTTGTAAGTTCTTTCAAAGGTTTTTAGGGTTTGTAATACAACGATTCTTAAGATTAAGAGTTTAGGGTTTCTTACGGTTTTAGGTTTATGATTTTGGGTCATAGTTTAGGGTTTAGTTTTTTTTTTAATGATTTGGGTTTTCGGTTAAGGTTTTTATTTAGGTTGTTAGGGTTTAGAGCTTTGGGTTTTCTTGATTAAGGTATTTTAGGGTTTTATAGGTTTATGTCTTAGGTCTTAGGTATTTTTTTCTTTTAGTGTTAAGATTTTAGAGGTTTTTGGGTTAAGTTGTATTTGGTTTTCTATGGTTTGTAACAGTTATGTGTTTCTTAGGGTTTAAGGCTTAGGATTTTTTTTGTAATTTTTAGAAATAGGGTTTATGGATGTTTTAGGATACAAGTTTTGAAGCATAGGGTTTTGTAGGTGTTTTTTTTTGTAATTAACATTAAATTTATTTATCACCAACTTGTAATTAGAAAGCATAAAAAACTACATCACAGTTTGTTAATCAACAGGACAGAACTCAAAGGGAATACAACTTCAACTAAAGCTATGTTATTGTATCCTTGAATTCATGTCCTTAGGAGCCCGTATACATTGTATATATAAGCTATCTCTTTCAAAATATTATCAACATTTCTACTTTTATCTTCAAAGATTTCGTGATTTCTTTCTCTTCACACTACATGAATTCATTCTTCATATATTAGTTTAAACATTTGTGCACTAAGAGTGTTACCTTGGGCTTTCCCTATGATACTCGTCATCTGAGTGGCCCAAGCATCTGAAGTATAGATTGTCTATTTGATCCATGTCATTAGTTTCCTCCAGACATCTCTCATATAGTCATAATGAACAATAAGTTATTTCTAGTATCAAGATCATGTCGATACAACTTGCATTATTGACTTATATCCATCCCCCATGAAAGCAATCTATCACTAGTTGGTTTCTTGTTTTGTAAAAGGAGCTTTATTGTGAAAAAGGCTTTTGGTCGTGAAGAATTGCCAAACATAAGACATTTCCATGTCACTCAATGTCTGTCTCCATGTAGATAGAGGTAAACACTGCCTCTAGATACCTGATCATTCTTCTTAGTGTTTTAAGGTTGAGGGAATTTCGGGTATTTTAGGTTTTTTGAAGGTTAAGTGTTTCTTAGGTTTTTTTTTTTTTTTTTTGGGGGGGGGGGGGGGGGTTGGGGTTTATGTTTTACATATTTTTAGGATTAGGGGTTTTAAATGATTTTTAGAATTTATTTTAGGGATTATAAGATTTAGGGTTTCTTAGTGTTTAAGAATTTTTATTTAGGGTTTAAGGTTAGGGCTTTGAGCTTACAACTAATGGTTTTATTAAGTTAAGGATTTTAGATGAAGGATTTTATCTTTGTTTTGATGCTTTAAGGCTTTGGGTTTTGAGGTTAAATTTTATAGAATTTTTTAAGTTTAGGGTTTAAGTCTTAGGTTTTTTTTTTTGTGTTGTTTTAGAGATTAGCATATATAATTTATGTATTTATTAGGTTGAAAGCTTAGTGTTTTTTGGGTTTAGAGCTTTTCTTATTCGGGTTAAATACTTTATTGATTTTTTAGGGTTTATGACTAAAGGTATAGAATTTTTTGTGTGTTTTTAAGTTTTACGGTTTACGTATTTATCGAGATTTAAGGGTTAGAGCTTAGGTTTTGTAGGGGTTTTAAATGTTTTTTTTAGAATTTTTTTTAGGGTTTATATGATTTAGGCTTTCATAAGGTTCAAGGTTTAAGGTTTCATACGATTTTGGGTATAGGATTTAGAGTTTTGGGATAGAGTTTAGGGTATAGGATTTAGGGTTTCTTAGGATTTTAGGTGTAGGATATTGATTTTTTGGACAGGGTTTAGGGTGTAGGGTATATTTTTTAGGATTTCTTAGGTTTTTAGATTTACAATTAATGGTTTTAGGTTAGGGTTTATGGTTTAGAATTTTTTGTGTTTTAGGTCAAGAGTTTTATCTAGGTTTTCAGACTTTGGATTTCGTGGTTTATGATTTTAAATGATTTTTTAGGTTTAGGATTTTTTGTTAATTGTTTTATCTACAGTCTTAGGATTTTTTGCTTTGATTTTTTATGTTACGGTTTTTTAGGGTTTTAGGTATAGGGTTTAAGTTTTACAATTTTTTGTTGTTTTAGGATGTAGAATATACAATTACGGGATTTATAGGCTTTGGAATTGAATTTTTCTTGGTGTTTTGGGATTCTTAGATATTGTTAAGTTTTTCTTAGGGTTGTTTTTGTTTATTTAAGTTTAGGTTTTATGATTTTTTAGGTTTTAGGGTTTATTGCTTTGGATTTTTAGTAGTGTGAAATGAATTTTATGGTTTATCCGTAGGTCCCAGCAAATGAGGACATGTGTATCATGTAACATTAGTTTGTGTTTCTCATTTCTATATTCGGTTGTCCAGCATTGTATAAAGAGTTGTTGTTGTGAAGTTTTGTCTATATTTATTCCAGCGACTTCTACAAAACATTTCTATATATATGTTGCAAATGCCCATTGTTGAAAATAAGTTCTATTCTATCCAAACCTGACCTTTTCCTGCAGTAGAAAAAATTTACAGGTTCAATGCCAAATCTTATTAATTTTTCATTAGTAGGGAGTTTTCCTCTTAGATCCCTCCATAATAAAAAGGAAGATTTAAAAGGAATGTTTTTATGCCAAAAAATAGAATTAAAAGAAGTTCTAGATTTTTTCTCCCTAATTTCATTCCAAGCAGTAGAGCAACTTAATTGTCCATTGTTTTTGCCCTTCAAAATGGCCTTATCTGGTATTTGTTTATGTTGCAAAGGAATTGTTGTAGCTAGGTTGTTCGATAGTTGACTCTCAGGATCCTGTTGCATAAGTTTGGCCCAATTCCATTGCCTCTATTCCCAAAATTTTGCTACAAAGTTATTATTAAATGTGTTAGTATTAGAAGAGAGGAGTGTAAGTGGTTGAACACAAGCCAATTATCCCACAAAAAGAAGCATGTGCATGAGTTTATTTTCCAATGAATGTGATGTTCTACATTGTCCCTATTTTTTACATATGTTTATAGATCAAGGAGTCACCATTTTCCCATTTATTATATAATGGGTTGGACCTTTGGCAATATTTTCCTTTCAGAAATTCCCCCCATAAGGTATTTTGGCTTGGAATGTCCACCATTGTTTGTATTGGAATGCCATGAATACATCTTTGAGAATTCTCATGCCCACCCCTCACTCTTAATAAGAAAAAGCTTAAATTTTTTCGTGATGACCAGTGATATATCTTCTTTTCACTCTTCCATCCCCGGAAAAAATCAGCCATCATCATTTGGATCTGCTTGAGAACAGTAGGGGGGTTACTGGAACTAATAGATGGATGAGGAGGACTTGGAGTACAGGTTTTACCAGGACTTACCTACAACCATAACTTACTTGTTTTGTATGCCAACCTGTAATCCATGAAATAACTTTGTTAAACTAGATCCGAAAAATAAGAAATCCTAGGTCTACCAATAAAGATAGGGCAACCAAGATAAGTTATGGGACCCTACTTTTGCTTGGAACTTGCGATTTTCTTAATTCTTCCTCTTGTACTAGTGACTACATTAGAATGTAGAAAGAATTGACTTTTATCACTATTAATCATCTAGCTTGAAGTTTCTTCATAAGTCATGAGAGTTTGCATGATGATCCAAAGAGTTTTGGCCCTCCCAGAACTAAACACTATGGTGTCATCAAAAAAACTCAAGTGGTTCACTTGTCGTACTCTTCCTTCCATATAGAACCCATGATAGTCACGATGGTTGTGCAACCTGTTAAGAGATCTTGAAAGCAAGTTGCACCTACAATATATAGGGCAGTGGAGAGGGATTCACCATGTGTGAGCCCCTTATTGGAGTGAAAGAAACCATAATCCTTTTCATTTATAATAACATAATACCGATTTTTGGCAATAACTCTGCAAATCATATCAATGAATATTTTGTGAAATCCCATTTTCCTTAGAACCATACTAATATAGGATCAGGAGACTCTATCATAAGCCTTTGTCATATCCAATTTTATAATCACAATACTCCCAACAGTAGGTTTTTTTATATGGTGGATGATCTCTTGAGCTAACATCATGTTCTCAGAAATGTTTCTACCTTTGTAAAATCCAGATTGATATAGAGAGATCAGAAAAGGAAGAATGGGACTGAGGTTGATGCTTAGTAGCTTGGAGATGATCTTTCGAATGAAATTGCCAAGACTGATAGACTTGAACTCATTCATTCTGCTGGGATTAATCACATTGGGGAGTAAAATAATTCAAGAGTATGAGAAGTATTTTGGAATCATTTGGACACTGAAGAAGGCTTGAATAACTCCCACGAGGTCTTGATTGATGATACTCCAACATTTTTGGAAGAATAAACTATTCATACCATCAGGGCCAACTGTTGAAGTAGGGATCATAGAGAATACCACTCTTTCAGTCTTCATAGTTGGCTGACCCACTGCGTTTTTTGTTCTGTGTCTTTTCTTAGTGACATGTTGGTGGGAGTGCATTATAGGGGAGTAGTTTCATGATAAACATGATATTAACGGGTAATATTTCCTGATGAAAGTAGTCACAAGCTGCCTTAGTAATATTTTCATCACCCTGTACCCATTCCCCATCCTCACTGTGGATAAGATTTTCCTCAGCCTTTTTTACTCTATCCTCATAATCCTTTACTATCCAGAAGATATCAGCATATTCATTCTTTGACCAATCACTAAGAGTCTTAGATAATATTTTAATCTTTTGTTGAAACTTCCACATATCATCACCATTACCATCTTTTTCCCAGCATGCTCTCACAATGTCAGTGAAATGGGGGCTATCAACCAACAATTGAGAAATTTAAAGTACTTGATGTAATCAACCTCAATTTCTTTCATTTCCATTAATAAAGATAATTGATGGTGGTTTGGGGAATAATTTTCAGCCAATTTTCATTAGTCAAGACTTTGTCAAGCCTTTTCAAGATTCTTAGATTGATACCTCTTTTGTGTGACCACATAAATTTCTGGCCACTAAAGCGTATGTCCAATATACCACAAGATTCAATGAAAACAATGAATTCCATACTTTTCCTCATATTATAGGGTACCCCCCCCCCTCAATTTTCCTTCTATATCAGTAATAACATTAAAGCCAACCACTACACACCAAGGTGTTTCCTTCTCATCATACCGTTGGATCATTTTATACTACAAAGGTCTTGTAAGAAGATCTTTAGACTTTTAATAAACAATGATAATGATGAATTAATGGGGGAGCTCATTAAATTTAAGTGTACCTCACCGTAATTTTTGCTATTCATCATCATTAATGCAAAAGTCAATGTCCACTATCAGATATCTAGACAAATCTTACTATTGCAATTTCTAGCCACATTATCCATGGCTAATTGAATCATGAAATCCTTGGCATTACCATTGTCTACAAAAGGTTGCAGAATTGCTATAATTGAGAGATGATGCATTTTCATGTGTAGTTTAAGTCTTTGCACAACACCCTCAGTATTGTTCACTCTTACATTCCAAATAATTGTATTAATCATTGAGATGATCTTGAGGAAAATAATCTTGTATTTGGTCTTTCAGCAGTGAAAGTGTTTAAGTCTTGGTTTTTGAAATGAAACTTTTCATGTTGTTACCCTCTTGGAGATAGACCTTGAGTCAGAGTTACTTGTTGAACTCATCATTAGGGTTCAGATCAATAGGACGACTGAAGGCTCTAATGAAGGCTTCACTAGTCTCATCATCTTCCTCTTTATCATGTAAACGTTGGTTGTCCCTATCACACTCATCATCTGAATTCTCAGCTTTATATTCATCAATGAGTGGGACAGTGTTCATTTGACATATTTGTTGTCTCTTATCTAGAAGTTCTATGGGGGCAGGAGTCATATATTATGATTGTAAAGTAGTAATAGGAAAGCCCTGATTATCATTTACCACAAAAAATTTCCTTCTATTTCCCTCTTAGAACTTGTACTGTTCATTGCTTGTTTAGCCTCTAAATTCTTAAAGATATTTGATGAATTAGAGGATGAAACTTGGTTCAAGGTATTCATAAGCTTCTGGGGCCCCTATTGGGATAAGTCCAGCGGTCTAAGGGGAGCCACTAGCAGCTCATGTGCCATCTCTTTCCGGCTAAAGTAGCGTTAGAGCTAGCTGTTGGAATATCCTAGAGAGCACATGTTTTAAGAGAGATGTTAGAGAAAGAAATTTTTTTGAAAGTTTGGGAAGCGATAAGGTTTGGGGTTTACGATTTAGTGTTATTGTTTAAGGTTAAGGGTTAAGGGATTTGTGTTAATGCTTTATGACTTAGGGTTTCTGAGGTTAAGATTTTTTTATGGTTTTATAAGTATAGGATTTGCAGCTGAAGTTTATTATTTGAGATTTTTAGGATTTAACATGTACGATTTGGCCCTTTATTGGGTTTATGGCTTTGAGCTTTTTATTTTTTGCTATCTTAGGACTTTTTAAGGTTTTTTGTGCATTTTAAGCTTAAGTTTTATGGATTTTTATGATTTAAATTCATAGGTTATTATTTTATAGGGATTTTTATGGTTTAAAGGGTTATAGGATCAAGTGTTTCTAATGTTTAGAGTTTTAGGTTTAGGTATTAGGGTTTTAGGTTATGGCTTGGATTTAAGAGTTTGAGTCTGTGTTATTTTTAGGTTATTTTATTATGATTTTATGTGATTGGAGTCTTAGGGTTTTTTTTAATTTGGGGGATTTACGCATTACGATTAGGGATTTTAAACGGTTGTAGAGTTGATATCATATATATATATTCTATATATATTATATATAATCTATATCTCTATATATATATATATATATATATATAATAAAATTATATGTTTAGGGGGTGGGTTGTTTGTAAGAGACTTCTGGGATTTTTAAGGGTCCTTAGTGATTATTATTAAGTTTTTCTTAGGTTTTTTTGCGTTAGGGATTTGGGATTTTAGATTAGGTAATTTTTGGTGTTGTTTTACGGTTTTGGATTTACAAATTTTTTAGGAAACTAGCGTTTAAGCTTGGGGTTTGTCAAAGTCTTTTCTGTTTTTTTGGGGGTTGTAGGATATAATGTTTCTTATTGTTTAGAATTTAGGGTTTCTTAGGGTTTTAGGTTTAGGATTTAGGGTCTCGGATTAGGGTTGAGGGTTTTCTTAAGTTTTCTGTTTAAGGTTAAGTGTTATATTTAGATTGATAGGGTTTAGTGCTCTAGGTTTTTTAATTATTATATTTTAGAATTTTGTAGGTTTAGGGCTTAGGTTTTTTTGTGTTTATAAGGATTTTGTATAAAAAAAAATTAGATTTTTAGATTTAGACGGTTTTTTAATTTTTACAAGTTTAGTTATTTTTGGATTATGCTAAATATTTTTATCGTTAAGAGTTAATTAAGCTGTTTGTTGGGGGTAGGCCTAGGACTTTATTTTGTTTTTTATAAATATGGTTTATGGATTTTCAGGATATAGGATCTCCAGATTAGGGTTTTATAGGTGTTTTAAATGATTATAAGGGTTCATTTTAGGTCTTATAGGATAGAGTGTCTTTTATACTCTAGGATGTTGGGTTTAGAAATTTGGTTTTAGATATGTTTATTTTAGTGTTTATAGAATTTAGGGTTTCTTAAGGTTTAAGGATTAGGGTTTCATAGAATTTAGGGTTTTAGGTTACGATCTATTTAAGTTTTGGTTATTGAATTTAGGTTCTTAGGGTTGAGGTCTTTGATTTTATAATGTTAAGGTTTTTAGGGTTTTATAGGCTTAGGGATTAGGTCTTAGTGTTTTTTGAACTTTCGAGTTGTATTTATTAATGATATAGGGTTTTGAGCTTAGTGATTGAAGGAATTTTGGGTACTTTTGTTTTTTCATCGTTAAGTTTTTGTGTTTCAGGTTTAGGCTTTAAAAAGTTTTCTAATAAGGGTGTAAATCTTAGGGTTTTGTAGGGGTTTTAAATTGTTTTTATGATTTATTTTAGGGCTTATAGCATTTAGGGTTTCTTAAGGTTTAGTGTTTTTGGTTCTTTAGGTTTTAGATTTTTAATTTCGGGTTTTTGGTTAGGGCTTTGGGTTTATGGCCGATGGTTTTAAAAAGTTTAGGGTTTTAAATGAAATGTTTTGTATTTTTTTTAGGTCTTTAGGTCTTTCGGTGTTTTGATTAATGTTTTTTTGGAAATTTTTAAGTCTTAGATTTTTTTAAAAGATTTTTTGGGTTTATAATATATTATTTAGGTGTTTATAAGTCTTAGATTTTTTTATTTTTTTTTTGGGGGGGGGGGGGGGGGTTAGGATTTTTTAGGGTTAAGTCTTTCATAGTTTTTAAAGATGTAGGGCTAAGGGTAAAGATTTTTTTTGTTAATTTTAGATTTAGGGTTTACGAATTTTTATGATTTAAGGTTTAGACCTTAGGTTTAGTAGTAGTCTTAAATAGTTTTTAAGTTTATTTTAGGGTTTATAGAATTTAGAGTTTCACATTGTTCAACATTAAGGGCTTTTAAGGTTTTCGGATATAGGATTTAGAGTTTTTTTTAAAGGGTTTAAGGTATAGGATTTATGGATTCTTAAGGTTTAGGGTTTAGGATTTCTTAGGGTTTTAAATTAATGATTTATGGTTTTAGGTTAGAGTTTATGGTTAAGGGTTCGTGTATTATTATTTTTCGCATTTTAGGTTAAGGGTGTTATCTAGGTTTTAAGGCTTTAGGTCTTTGCGTTTTATGAGTTAAGATGTTTTATGGTTTTGGGTTCTTGGTTAAGGGTTTTATCTAGGTTCTTAGAGTCTATTGTATTGAGTTTTTTGTTACGGTTTATCAATGTTCTAGGTTTAATGTTTAGATCTTAGAGTTTTTTAGTAGTTTTTTTATTAAGAACATACAAATAGGGATTTCTACTTTTTCGAATTGAGACTTTTTTCATTTAGTTGTTATGGGATTCTTAGAATTTATTATGGTCAAGTGTTTCGAGGGTTTTTTGAGGTTAGGGATTAGCGCATAGTGTTTTTTTGTTTATATAAGTTTAGGTTTTAAGAATTTTGAGGTATTAGGGTTTAGAGCATAGGATTTTTTACAATTATGAAATGGATTTTACGTTTTACTTTAGGGTTTATAAGATTTAGGGTACTTAAGGTTTAGAATTTAGGGCTAAGGGCTTAGTGCTAAGTTTTTAAAGCTTTGTGTATTTTAGGTTATGATTTTTTATTGTTTTATAGGTTAATGATTTAGGGATGAGGTTTTTTTTTATGTATTTTACGGCTTCGCATAATCAATTTAGTGCTTTATATGGTTTAAAGGTTAGAATATTTTAGGTTTAGTTGTTTTAGGGTATTTAAGGTTTTTTTTTGTGTATTTTCATCTTCGTTTTTGTTGATCTCTAGGATTTAGAGTTTAGAGATTATAATTTTGTAGGAATTTTTAATGGTTTCAGGGTCTAATTTAGGGTTCATAATAACAAGGGTTTCTTAAGGTTGTGTTTTAGTTTTAGGATTTAGGGTTTTAGGTTAGGGTTTTTTGTTAAGGGCTTTATGTTATTTATAGGTTATGCCTTTTTATGGTTTTATAGGTTTAGGATTTATTTTTTTCGTGGATTTAGTATATAAAATTGAAGGCCTTATATATTTTAGGGGTTAGTGTTTTTTTTTTTATGATTAGGGGTGTTAGAGATTTTTAGATTATTTACGGTTCTTAATTATTAGGTATTTATTAGGATTTTTTAAGGTTTAGGGTTTAGGGCTTAGTTTTATTTTGTGTGTTTTTAGGTTGTGGGTTTTACAGATTTTTAGGATCTGTATTTTCAAGCGTACGGTTATGTAGGACATAAGGCTTCTTATCGTTTATAGTTTAGAGTTTCTTAGGATTTTAGGTTTAGGATTTAGGGTCTTAGGATAGGGTTTAAGGTTTTTCAGGTTTTAGGATTTAGACCTTTTTTTTGTATTGTTTAGTGGTTTAGCATATACGATATAAGGTTTGATAGGGTTTGATCTTAGTATTTTTATGTTGAGGGAGTTTATGGTATTTTATGTTTTTTAAAGGTTAAGAGCTTTTAAGGGTTAATTTTTTGTGTTTAAGGTTTAGGGTTTACAAAGTTTTAGGATGGGGGTTTAAATGTTAGGGTTTTTTTAGGGGTTTTCAATGGTTTTTAGGATTTATTACGTGTTAAATAATTTAGGGTTTTTGGTTCTTAGGATTTTAGATTTTATATTTAGGGTTTTTAATTAGACTTTGGGTTTAGGGATATTGGTTTTATACCATTTAGTGTTTCAGATGACCGTATTTTTCATTGTTTTAAGTCTTAAGGACTTTGCTTTTTTAGGTTAATGTTTTTTTGGGGGTTTTATGTGTTGGTTTTAAGACTTATGGTTTTTCTTTTTGTGTTATGATACATGTCTTTTAGGATCAAAGCCTATAGTTTTTTGGGTTTTAGGGGTTTATAGGGTTAAGTGTTCCATAGTTTTATTTTTTTTTTCCATAGTTTTATATGGTTTAGAATAAGGATTTAGATAATTTTTTTGTGTGTTTTTTTAGTTTTAGAGTTTATGAATTTTAGGATTTAAGGTTTTAAACATAGGTTTTTTAGGGGTTTTAAATTTTTCTAACACTTATATGATTTAGGGTTTCTAATGTACAAGGTTAGGGTTTCTTAGGGTTTTAGGTTTAGGATTTAGGATTTTAGGATTTTGGGTTAGGGTTTATGGTCTACGGGTTAGTGTATTTTTATGTTTCATATTTAGGGTTAAGGGTTTTAAGGCTTAAGGAATTTGGGTCTTTAAGGTTAATGTTTTGAATGGTTTTATAGGTTAAGGTTTTTTGTAAATTGTTTTATCTAGGTTCTAAGGGTTTATGGCTTTGAGTTTTTTTCTTAAGGTTTGTTAGGGTTGAAGGTTTAGGGTTTATGTCTTAGAATTTTTTGTGTTTTTATGTGTTTAGAATATACAATTCAGGGATTTGTAATTGAGAATATTTTCATTTAGTTGTTTTGGAAATTTTAGAGTTTTTTGTGGTTAAGTGTTTCTTGGCGTTTTTAGGGCTAGGGATTAGCGTTGTAGGGGATGAGCAACACCCGCAGACCTTATTATTCGTAAAAGAAAAAGTACAAGGAGGTTGGCATAAACCTTACCTCCGGTTTTATCGTTGTTCAAAGTTTACTATCTGAAGAAAGTTGACTCCCCTTACAAAAAAGGTAACCATGAAACTAAGAACCTAAAAGACAGGACTCCTCTCAATACAAAGAATCTAGGAAAATATACAAGGGAGACTTTACCTTTGCATCATAAAGCACAAAAAGAGACACCATATCTATCCTAACTATCCTATTCAAAGCATCTATAATTTTAAACCATAACTAAGTTGAAAAGGAGATTTCATAGTTTAGGGAGGTTCTTTGATCTTCCAGATCTTTCTTCTTCTAAACTTGACATTCCCAATGTCTCTATTTGATAATAGGCCCTTTCTTCCTTACGTAGAACTTGGTTGTTGTAGTACAGTTGTGGGCTAATTATCTTTTGTCTATGTTTGGATAAGGAATCAGCTACCCAGTTTGCTTCTCCTAAGGTATGTAGGTATTTGAATCCCTATGTCTTTGCAATAAGTGCTTGGAGCCTTTCAATCTATGTATTTATACTCCATTAAGGGGCTGATTTTTGCACTATCCAATTCACTATTATTTGTGAGTCAACCTCAAGAATGATTTTGTTTTTTTTTTGTAAGCCTAGTTCTCATGTCGAAGTTTAATTGTGATTAACTCAAGATGATTTTTTTGTTTCCTAGTGTTATAAGGTCGAAAGTCAGTGCCAATAGAAATCTTGCATTTATGGTGCTTTCTCAAGAGGAGATGCAAATGCCATCAGTAAAAGATGCCTCTGTTTTTCCATTAAGAGCAACCCCTGATCCAATCTTGCTGATTGTCTAATTCACTTTCCCATCTGTGTTGATTTTTTTGATTCATAGATAGGGTGGTGTGGTATGGTCAAGGTTGCCATGTTCACCTTGATATCATGCATGTCTTGACAGAAGGAAGAAAGAATTCATTCACTATACTTGAGCACACCATTAATCTCAGGAAAATTAACACTCATTTAAATTTAATTTTCTTTGTAGACAACATACCTTATCTGGATATTGTTGGAAGTTTTGCCGCATATTATTTCACATCTATTCTTTCCACCGGTTCCAACCACATTAGAATAGGATGATGCTGTTGTAGGAGTTGTGGGCTTGCATTTTGTTTTTGAATTGTCCACCTCTGCATAGTGAGATTATTACAAGGAATGTGGTCCTATCATGGACGGCTAGCACTTTCTGCAAAACTTCTCCCAAAGATATGCTGCAAAACTCCATTATTGAATGATGGTTCTATAGATATGTTGTCTGGCTTGTGACAACAACCAGAATGTGTTGGCTCAATGCCAAAAACTATACGTTTTTCATAGTAGGTGGAGTTACCTCTTAAGCGTCTCCATAAACTAAAAGAAAGCTTTGAAAAGGACTGTTCTTATGCCAAGGAGATATTTGAAATGATCATTTTTATTTTTCTTCTGGATTTTGATCTTTTTTCCCCTAATTTCATTCGAGGACTAATGCTACAACTAAAAGTCCATTAATGTTCAGTTTCCATAATTCATGGTCTGGGAGTTGTTCTGGCTGGAAAGGAACTATGTTTCTAGATGTTGGAAAGTTTACAAGAGGATTGCCTGATGAATTTAGCATATTGTAGTTCCCATTGCCCTTCCTTCCCCTGGTTAGATTATGCAACTGTGAAATTGTTGACCATGTTACTGCATGGGAGTGAATGGCATGGGGATCCCATACCTAACGAACTTTATCCCACAAAAAAGTATTCAAAATCCTGGATATAAAGTTTCATTGAATATGTTATCCACTTTGTTTTCGTTTTTTGTATCATAGTTTCCAAATCAGGAGAACTCCTCGCTATCCCACTTCTTACATATGTGATTGGATCTTGGAAATACTCGGATGTTATGAAATCTCCCACAAGGTTGTATTTTAGTCCTAACGATCCACCATTGTATATTCAAAAGGACACAAAAAATCATCTTTATATTATCATTAACCCACCCCCGTTATTTAGGAGGAAGCATAAGGTCCTCCATGAAGCCCAATGGTATTTTCTCTTTTAACTCCGTATCCCCAGAAAATATCAGCCATAAGCATTTGGAATCTATTGTGAGTACAGTGGACGGTGGAGTTACGACTAGAGTAGGTGGATGGGTAAAGCTTGTAACACATGTTTGATCCAGACAGGAACTCCTCCGTAGCTAGTTCTTTGTATGCCACCTGTAATTCAGCAAAATTACTTTATAAACAAGGTTAAGAAAAATAAATAATCCTAGTCTCCTACAAAAGGGCGTCCTAATAGCAGAGGTATTTATTTTTCTTTGAAGGCTAGGGATTCCTTCTAATTTTTTCCCTGATAATGTTAAATTGCATTAGAATGAATCATGAATTGACTTTTATCACTGTTAATCAATTGCCTAGAAGTTTCCTCATATATCTGCACAGTTTGCAAGGTTTACTTGTAAGGTTATAAGGTTTTTCTCTTTCTCGAAGTTAACAAGATGGTGTCATCTTTGAATCACAAATGGTTCACTTGTGTTCCTCTTACTTCCATTAAAAAACAATGATAATCAATATGGTTTGTGAAACCTCTTCAATGATCTTGAAATCACCTCTGCACCTATAATAAATAGGGCAGGGGATAGTGGGTCACCTTGCTTCAGGACTATAGTGAAATGGAAAATCCCATATATCTTCCAATTAATAATGATAGGGTACCAATTATTGTCCATAATTATGCACACCATGTTAATATAAAAATAATCAAAGACCATTTTCCTTAATACTAGAAAGATGTAGGACCAAGAGACTGTAACATAAGCCTTTGCCATGTCCAATTTCATAATGACATTACTCCCAATATTTTGCTTTTTGATTTGATGGATAATCTCTTGAGAAATCATAATATTCAAAGATATACTTCTACTCTTCAAAAATCTGGATTGATTGAGAGAAATCAAATTAGGAAGAATAGGGATCAATCTGCAACTCAATAGATTGGTAATTATTTTGCTAGTCAAGTTGCTAAGACTGATGGGCCTAAACTCATTCATTATGCTTGGATTATTTACTTTGGGGAATAACACAATGTAGGAATGGAAAAAATACTCAGGAATTATTAGGCCATGAATAATTTCAGAATCACTCCCATTAGAGATGGGGTTCATAGAGAAACCTCTTCTCTCAACTCTTCCATGCTAGGCATGTTTATGAGACTGTCGTTATGTTCTTGATTCTATATTCTTTGGATGTAGTCTAAAGTTCCTTAATTAATAATCTTGTCTTATACATTAAATATATGTTAAAAGTATTCACACAACCTTACCAATGTTCTCATTTCCCTACAACTATTCTTCATTTTCATTGATTCTGTGAAATCAAAAGTAATGTAACAGCAAAATAGTCGGAGGACTCTTCTGAAAAATGCAAAAATAGGTAATTTTCACCATCCTTGAACCATTGTAATTGAGTTTTTTATTTCATAATGGAGTCTTCCAACATCAGAGACCTTATATAATAAGCATTGATCTCATGGGGTGCCTCCTTGTTGACATCATTATTGTTTTGATAAGATTTTATTTAGAATTTATAACCGTTTCCTCATGCTCCATAACTTTTTTGAAAATTTCCATAAATTCTCTCTTTAACCATGAACTAAGAATGTTAGACAGTTTTTTCAGTTTCTAATGAAACCTCCACATACTATTTCCCTCTGCCTCCCTATCTCAACAAGTTTTCACAATAACTAGGAGTTTGGGGTTGTGTACCCAACAATTGAGAAATCTGAAATACTTAATGTGTTCATCCTCTTTTGAGACCATTTCAATTAACAAGGGGCAATGATCTGGGGCAGTAGAGTATAAATGGCTAATGGTAGTTTGAGGCAACCGATTTAGCCATGTATCATTATTAAGAGCCCTATGTAACCTTTTCCAGACTGTGTGATTGACACATCTTTTTGTTTGACCAAGTAAACTTTTGACCACTAAAACTAATATCCATGAGACCACAAGCCTTAATAAGAGCTTATGAATCCACTTGTTTTTTATTATGTTTAAGGTACCTCCAACTTTCATCATAACACTAATGACATTATAATCCCGACAGAACACTAAGGTTTGTTACTCCCAGTATCATGTTGAAGCATTTTATCCCAAGAGGTCTATTGAGATGGTGTTTACATTTGGCATACACAAAAGTAATAGTGTATTGATTTTGTAACTCATTATTCTTAAAGTCACATGTAAATTTTTATTCATCTTCATCCGTAACAGTGCAGTCAATGTCATCATTCCAAAATAACAAAAAAATTTCATTACAGTTACTCCTAAAATTATTCATTTCTAATTGAATTTTGAAATTCATCACATTAACTCTGTCTGCAAAGGGCTCAAGAATTGCAATGATAGACAGTTGATGCATTTTTCTACGCAATTTTAATCTTTCCACAACTTAATGTGTGTTGATCCCCCTCAAATTCAATATGATTGTACTAATCATTGAGATAATCTTGAAGAGAATAGTTTTATATTTGGTCTGTAGGTAGTGACGGTGTTGACAACTTGAGTCTTGAAGTGAAATTTATCATCTTGAAACCCTCTTTGAGATAGACTTTAATTTTGATTTACTTGTTCAATATCATCCTCGAGGGCCTAACCATTTTGAGGAATGAAAGCTCTTATCAAAGATTCATTAGTATAAATATTATCATCAGAGTCATGTAAAGATTTATTATCTCTATAAAGCTCATCTTAAATTTTTTTATCTTCATACTCATCTCTAAGGGAAGAAATATTGACTTGACAACATTGTTGTCTTTTTTTCGGAGGGTCCTTGGAAGGTGGTGTTATATATTGAGCTTCTAACGGAGGGATGTTTAGCCCCTGATAGTCATTTACTATTATTGATTTGGTGCATGGTTCCTCCTCCCTTTCTTGCTCCCTTTCATTTTCACCTTCTTATTGGTTACTTGACCTTCTCTTAGCAGCATCTCTTTTCTACTTGCTTGGTTTATTTTTTCTTTTCGGGGTATTTTCAGGTTTAATAGTTCTAGCATTATTCCCCAACTTTTTAGCCATGGAAGCGTTTCTTTGTTTCTCATTTTTACTTCTTTTCTTGTTCTGTTATTCCCTGTTTGTAACATTTTTAACTTGTTTGCTTGACTCTGTCTTTTGTGGTTTTTGTGACAACTGCTTTTTCTCAAATTTTTGTTGATTTTTTGAATTAACATAGGCTCTAAGGTAAGGTAAATTCCTCCATTTTGTCACCCCTTCCTTCAAGTTAGTAGGTATCTCCTCTCATCCCCCTATCCATCCCTCCTTTAGCTTCACCAGTCATATGATCATACATATACCATTTATTAGAGTTAGATTTTACAGTGTGATACATGAATTCCTGCTTTTTTCTTCATTTTGCTTTGACCTTCCTTTCTATTCTTTACGTTTCCCTATGCACACCTATTTTGTGTTTCTTGTGCTATGTGTTCCATGTTATTTGATTCCTCTCTTGTTGTAGTATGTTCTTCTTGCATATCCAAATTAGTAAAAATATTTTGTTGTTAATTACTAGGCATACCTGCATGTTGGAAAGTCAAATGTCTATTTTCTCTTGTTGGCTGAGTTGTTTTTGTGGTAGGTTTCCATGCTGTCTTTTGAGCTTCTTCCTATGGTTGTATCTGATTTTTCTTTCATTGAATCTCTCACTCATCCTCCTTTTTGATGGGATGGTAGATTCTATTTTTTACCTTCCTTATTGTGTTGTTGTTGTTGTTCTCTAGCCTCTTTTGCTTTGCCCTATATCTTTTCCTGCTCTTTTTGGATTTGGTTTTCTTTATTTTTGTTTTTCTTCTTGTTTTTCGTTTTCCTTTCACTTTCTGTACTTCTCATCCGTCATTTTAGATTTGCATTCCTCTATATGGTGACCTTGGTATATGCAATACTCACAATATGGGGGAATATTTTTATATTTAACAAGTCGTCGTATGCGTATGGTATCATCATAATCATTCAATCCAATCCAAACATGTCTAGGCTTAGGTTTGGTAAAGTCTTTTTTCATCTTCACCTTGGACATTCCTGCTCTAGATCTTTAAATAGAGGTTGTATCCAAGTATAATACCTTGCCTACTATTTCCAACAAAGGGGTGAGGAATGGTTTTTTAAAGCAATGCCAAGATAGAGCTGACAGAAGGATCCATACAAGGACTATAGGTGTTTCCTCTTCCGGAGTAAAGAAAGGTATCCAAAGATTGTTTATGTTAATCCGGGTCTCCCCACACTGCCGGGTGGCCGGCTTTGGGTTGGTATGCGGAGGATAGTGGTATAGGCCGGCTTGGGACGCTGGGGGGGCGTCAGCGAGCCGCCACACGAACCCGCGGGGTCTATTGCGTAGTCCGGAGTGCACTGGCTAGTTTTCCTTCGCTTGGTGCGTATCTCGCCTACCTGTAGCGGTTCCTGCTCCATTTCGAGATCTCGACGATTCTGCCTCCGGTTGTGCGCCTCCCTCCTCTTTTCCTTTTCTATCTGGCCCCCGCGAATCTTCGACTCACCCAAGGTCGCGTCTCGCTTCCTGCGGTGCCCCGTTACCCTTCCTCATTCTACTCATCCACCCTCTCGTTCCAAATCCCACTCTTCCCCGTCGGAGGTGCGTTATTCGGGGGATCGTGGCTGGGACCCCGTTCCGGGCGTTAGCAGGCGGGTGGCTCTCCCCCCGTCGGTTTCTCTTGGCTTAAGGGTTCGCGCGTGGGTGGGACCGGGCCGGGCAGTGATCGGGCGCTTAGGGGTATGCGCGTAATAATTCGAGGGAACGGGAACCGTCCACTTTCTGCTCATTATTCGTGGCGTAACTCCGAGTCGCCTCCCTCGCTCTTCTTCTTATTTTCTGTTGCCGAACCTCTCTGTTTACCTGCTACACCCCCAACACGCACGCGGGTTACATTCTATACGCTGGGAGGAGGGTCAGACCCGCGCGGAAAACACCTACGTCATAGACCGCGCAAGGTGCGCCTTTATTCCGCGGGTTTTGCCCGGACGTTTCCCTGATCTGAGAAGGCGTTGGGCTTTCACTCCCCCGATTACGTTCCCCAGCACGGCATCTACGCGCCAGCGCCCATTTCATGCGCCCTTCAGGGCGGCTCGGGGCTGGACCCGTAGGAGGATGCCTTTTTAACGAACCTTAGCTAGGGGCGGCCTCTGTCGCTCTGTGGGGGTCGCTTCTTTAGCACCGCACGTTCGTTACCGCCCCGCGTCCTTCATTTCGGAACGCTTTCCCTCATAAGTTCACTATCAATGCGTATTAGTGTTCTGTCCAAAACTATGTTGTAATCAGTAGGTTAAGTTAGTAGGTCGATACAACACATGCTTAGAATTTAAATGATCAATAGGACCCCCTCCACTCCGTCTGCAGTCTATGGGATGATGAAAATTTTCATGATTGAGCTCAAACCATAGACTCTGGGTGGTACTAATTCCCTACCAAAGTTATTAAAATCCAAAGTGAGCGTATTGCATGTAATCATGATATCAAAAATAGATGGTTGGTCTTGGGTAAGTGGGTTTTGTAGGGGGGTTCTCAACACAATCGGAATTGATTTAGAGAAAACATGGATATCTTTAATATAGAAGCAAAAGTTTGGACTACTATATAAGAGGCAGGTTCACGGACAAGGTCATGAATGTTGGTGACGGCCCCTTATGATTGGTGGATTCATTTGGTTCGTATTTCGGACCATTTTGGTTATTACTGTGGACTGGTCAGGTTCGTTTATCAGAATTGCTAGAGATTGTTGGGCAGTCTTATGGAATGTTTTGATCACTAGTACTTACACAGATCCGTCTGTTGAATGTTGTGCAATTTCCAGCTCGTTGTTGATTTTGGTACTGATTCACAAAAGTGTGGCAAGACTGGCCTTGGGTTTTTTCACTAGACAACAAGAGCGATGTTAATTTGTGGCGGACAGCATGAGTTAGCTATACTACATGATGATTTTAGCTCCCACGAGCTATGCAGTCATTGACATATGTTCTGGCCTGCCTTTGGTCGCATCCAACTTCATCAATGCAAATAGGAATTCATACTGGTTTTATTGTTGACGTGTTCTTAGATTCATCAATAGACTTGAATACAGATGAGAAATGTGATGAGCTTTTCACTCGATTCGTTCCCTTGAATGTGCGTACTAAATTTTTGTGACCTTGGGAACCAACACGATCCTAGCTTCATCTTCTCGTTTCTCCTCTGTGAGATTTTTCCCTGTCATTTGCTTGAAATTGTACTTGATTGTCTCGTGAGCTACGCTTAGTGATATTTGTGCGATGGAATTGGGTCGTAGAAATCTATTACGCCTCCCCACTACGTTTTCCTTGGAGAGTAACTTTTGACCCACGCTGTTCTGATGATTACGCCATTGGCATTGAGGTCTAACTTGAAATTTCGATAGGGGCCCGCTTCCATAGGAAGGTCAACCCCGTTGGCAACCATCTGTGAGATGCCGATTTCCAAATATCGTGCGTCATATTCTCATTAGAAAACTGGAATGCAGGAATTTGGAGTTTGTTTTAGCTCATGTTTGATTAGA